>JASVEL010013728.1:0-78213 GCA_032618575.1 Nicotiana noctiflora | reverse complement strand
CTGGGCTAAACAGGAGTCAGGTCAATGTAGTTCTGGAAATTTTGGTAGCTGGGACTACCGTGGACTGACACTTGCTGTTACTGTTGCTATCGTTGCTGCTGTTGGTGCTTACTGCTTACTGATCACCTTATTACACCAAAAAGAGAAATTAAAGCTGAACTAACTATGCTATCAAACTATGAGTTACAAGATTCCTATCTATGATTCTCTTGGAAACTTGATCTTGAATCTTAGCTGATTTGTTGTAGACCTCGATCCGAATCTTGATGTTCAACAAGTTGTATGTGCTTTGTTTATTTCTGTAACATTGAGTGGAACGGAGTCGGCGGAGCTTGTTACTTCAATCATCTTCTGAGCAATCCACGCCTTTGTTTACTCCAACGTTTGAACTCTTTTCTTTTGGTTCCTTTCTTATTTTCTTCATTCTGGATTGATGTTCCATTTGTAGGTTATCTCGATCCTCGCGTCCCGAGGTCAAACCTATTTAGACAACAAAACAAACAAACGAACGAAATTTTTCTGCCCCAGTTTTGCTAGGAAAATTTCGTGAGTTAGTTGTGACACAGAAAGCGATTAAAAAGACTCTTTGGTATTGGGTAAGAAAATCACAATTTCACAAATAAACGTTCCACGGCTTTCCGGCCGGGATTTTGAAGAAGAGTTTCACGGCTTTCTGGCCGGAATTCAAACAATATCTAACGGTTTTTTTGGCCGCTAGACCCTTGGTTTTTTGGCCGGGGATAAACTAAATGGCTCCGCAGTTTTTTGACTGGGAGATCCTCGGTTTTCTGACCGGGGATAAGAGTTTCACGACTTTCTGGCCGGAATTCAAACAATATCTAATGGTTTTTTTGGCCGTCAAATCCTCGGTTATTTGGCCGGGGTAAAAGTAAATGGCTCCGCAGTTTTCTGACTGGGGAGATCCTCGATTTTCTGACCGGGGATAAAAAGTTTCACGGCTTTCTGGCCGGAATTCAAACAATATCTAACGGTTTTTTGGCCGTCAGATCCTCGGTTTTTTGGCCGGGGTAAAAGTAAATGGTTCCGCAGTTTTTTGACCGGGGAGATCCTCGGTTTTCTGGCCGGGGATGAAAGTTTCGCGGCTTTCTGGCCGGAATTCAAACAACATCTAACGGTTTTTTGGCCGTCAGATCCTCGGTTTTTTGGCCGGGGTAAAAGTAAATGACTCCGCAGTTTTCTGACTGGGAGATCCTTGGTTTTATGACCGGGGATAAAAGTTTCGCGGCTTTCTGGTCGGAATTCAAACAATATCTAACGGTTCTTTGGCCGTCAGATCCTCGGTTTTTTGGCCGGGGTTAAAGTAAATGGCTCCACAGTTTTCTGACTGGGAGATCCTCGGTTTTCTGACCGGGGATAAAAAGGAGATCCTCGGTTTTCTGACCGGGGATAAAAAGTTTCACGGCTTTCTGGCCGGAATTCAAACAATATCTAACGGTTTTTTGGCCGTCAGATCCTCGGTTTTCTGGCCGGGGATGAAAGTTTCGCGGCTTTCCGGCCGGAATTCAAACAACATCTAACGGTTTTTTGGCCGTCAGATCCTCGGTTTTTTGGCCGGGGTAAAAGTAAATGACTCCGCAGTTTTCTGACTGGGAGATCCTCGGTTTTCTGACCGGGGATAAAAGTTTCGCGGCTTTCTGGCCGGAATTCAAACAACATCTAACGGTTTTTTTGGCCGTTAGATCCTCGGTTTTTTGGCCGGGGTAAAAGTAAATGGCTCCGCAGTTTTCTGACTGGGAG
Organism: Nicotiana noctiflora; assembly: GCA_032618575.1. NCBI lineage: Eukaryota > Viridiplantae > Streptophyta > Magnoliopsida > Solanales > Solanaceae > Nicotiana > Nicotiana noctiflora. The sequence continues at coordinate 76,455 of JASVEL010013728.1, read as the reverse complement.
ATCCTCGGTTTTCGACCGGGGATAAAAGTTTCACGGCTTTCTGGCCGGAATTCAAACAATATCTAACGGTTTTTTGGCCGTTAGATCCTCGGTTTTTGGCCGGGGTAAAAGTAAATGGCTCCGCAGTTTTTTGACTGGGAGATCCTCGGTTTTCTGACCGGGATAAAAGTTTCACGGCTTTCTGGTCGGAATTCAAACAACATCTAACGGTTTTTTGGCCGTCAGATCCTCGGTTTTTTTTGGCCGGGGTAAAAGTAAATGGCTCCGCAGTTTTCTGACTGGGAGATCCTCGGTTTTCTGACCGGGATAAAAGTTTCACGGCTTTCGGCCGGAATTCAAACAATATCTAACGGTTTTTTGGCCGTCAGATCCTCGGTTTTTGGCCGGGGTGAAAGTAAATGGCTCCGCAGTTTTCTGACTGGGAGATCCTCGGTTTTCGACCGGGGATAAAAGTTTCACGGCTTTCTGGCCGGAAATCAAACAATATCTAACGGCGTTTTGGCCGTCAGATCCTCGGTTTTTTGGCCGGGGTAAAAGTAAATGGCTCCGCAATTTTCTGACTGGGAGATCCTCGGTTTTCTGACCGGGGATAAAAGTTTCACGGCTTTCTGGCCGAATTCAAACAATATCTAACGGTTTTTTGGCCGTCAGATCCTCGGTTTTTGGTCGGGGTAAAAGTAAATGGCTCCGCAGTTTTCTGACTGGGAGATCCTCGGTTTTCTGACCGTGGATAAAAGTTTCACGGCTTTTCGGTCGGAATTCAAACAATATCTAACGGTTTTTTGGCCGTCAGATCCCCGGTATTTTGGCCGGGGTAAAAGTAAATGGCTCCGCAGTTTTTTGACCGGGGAGATCCTCGGTTTTCCGACCGGGGATAAAAGTTTCACGGCTTTCCGGCCGGAATTCAAACAATATCTAACGGCTTTTTGGCCGTCGGATCCTCGGTTTTTTGGCCGGGTAAAAGTAAATGGCTCCGCAGCTTTTTGACCGGGGAGATCCTCGGTTTTCCGACCGGGGATAAAGTTTCACGGCTTTCGGCCGGAAAGACCCTCGGTTTTTTTCTGACCGGGTCCAAAGAGATATTGGACTGATATGATTTTATTCTCTTTTTTTTTTGGACTTTTCATTTTCTTTTCTTCTATTCTTCCTTTTGGGCCTTCTTTTAGGTATTTTCTCTTCTTTTTTTTTTAACAGATGCATAAGATAAAGCTTTTGAAAAGAAACTTCCCTTTTTATGCGCTTTCCTTGTTCCAAAGCCATTTCAATGCTTGGTACTTCACTTCTTTGAGTTGTACCTTCTTTTTGCACAATTAAATAGACCTGCTTTCAACAAAGAACATTTTATTAGTTGAAAAAGTGGTTGACTTTGTGGCCTTGATTGCCCCATTTCCATTGAGAACTTTGCTACCAATTGTCTTTGGGGGTGACTTCTTTTCACACTGACCGGGTTCAAACTCGAAATTCTTTGAGGACTCGCCTGTGTGGGCTCTGTCTTTCTGTCTCGTTCCGTTTTTAAAACCTTAGCCTTTGATTTCCTTTTCCTTCTTAATGTCCTTTCCTTTGCAAATGATCGACCCTCATGATCAGTCGGGATTGGATCAATACACCACTGAGGCTGGGTATCTTTCTTTGCCTTTTTACCAGACGGAATCCTGTAAAACTGGTCCTGCCGCCTTTCTTTGTAATAGTTTCAGAATTAAAATTAAACCGAAAGGGATTCAAAGAATAACTATACAAAAAGCAAGGAAATGAGTTTAAAGAGAAACGTCCCTTTCGGGGAAAAAAGAAGGACTTATCTGGGATGCATGCTGACTTCAAATAAACATGACATGCTTCTTGGACTGGACGCCTGACCCACATAAACTTTCCAACTTCTTATGAACCCATTGATTCGCAATTTCAAAACCATGGAATCTTGCCAAAATTCTTTAGTGAATGGACGTCTTTCTTTTGGTCGGTGGCGCCTTTTGCGGGTTTCCGCCAATCGATCCCTCTCATTTCTCTTCTCACTGTCGCCTGATAGTGCTCTTTGCGAGTTTTCACTAAACGGACTCTCTCATTTTTAGCTTTTCCAATCGCCATCGCCTTATGGTGCCCGAAGGTTTTCACCGATAAGACTCTCTCATTTTGTTTCTCTCAATTCAGACTGTGTCAGATTTTCGTCAATGACATTCTTCACTTCCTTGCCTTTGCCAATTGATCCGAAGGACTTGAACAAGGTTTTTTGGGTAAAAGGAAATTGAATGGAATTACAACTCTGGAACCATCTTGACGGATTTAAACTGAACCGTCATATCATCTGCCCCAGTTTAATTTTTGGGGAAATTGGGATTTTTGTTTTGGTGTGACTGAACCTCGGGAAGAGGTTGCCTACGTATCCTTTCGGAATCAAGTCAGAACGTAGTTCGGGATACTTTGTTTTGTTTTGTTTTGTTTGGTTTTTGTTTTTGGTTTTTTTTTTTTTTTTTTTTTTTTTTTGATTTGGATTCCAAAGAGGGTAGCCAAAGAAAGGTAACCGGCTCAAAGAGTTTTTACAAAAAGTTCATAGTGTTTGGGGTAGCAAGAAAGAAAGCCTTCGTCATCTCAATTATACAACAGCCAACGTCGCAGGAGGTCCTGACATAGTAGTTTTATACTGCATCTGTACTGACTAATGTCTCAAAATCATTTCCTTCGATGTCTCCCAAACACAGTATCCCTTTCATTGATATTTTCCGGATGATGTATGGATCTTTCCAATTAGGAACGAATTTTTCCTTTTGTTTCTTGGTAATGAGGAGGAATGCGCCTTAACGTCGGTTGTTCTATTTCGAGATTCCTGGGCCGCACTTTCTTGTTGCAAGCATGGGCCATTCTTTGTTGGGATAATTACTCGGGTATTCCCTGAGTACAACACAACCCTTTTGTATGCGAACCAATTTTCTTTCCGTTATTCCAATTCATTGTTTCATTTCCTCAAAAATAAACTTTTGTGCATTTCAACTCTCGATTCATTATTCTGAAGTCTGACAGCGTTTTAGGATCTAAGCATGAAGTCCGCAAACATGTCATGTTATTTAAAGCTGCATGATTTGAATTAAAGAGAAGAGAAAAAGAAAACTAAAACAAATATGAAAGAATAAAAAATAACAAAAGAAAAGGAAACGGACGATGAAATATTAATTTCATTTTTTGGAATCGAAAAGACAAACAAGGTTCACATTCGGAAATTTAAAGACAAAAACTAAAAGAAACATCCAATTTACACCCTGAAATACTCTAGATGCATAAAAATGCGGCAGGACAAGTTTACTGGGCTTCCGCCTGATCGGGAATGACCTAGCCTTTCAGTTTGGGAGTTTAGTGTCCGATCCCATCTCAATGGTGATAGTCCCTTTTCCTGGCTCGACCATGTGAGTATCGCAGAGCTTTGCCTCATGTTTTCCTCCATTCTCTTCAGTCATGGAATCCTCATTATCTTTCTCTTGACGGTCCTTAAGCTTTTGCGGTACGCGTCCAATAAACACTAGCTCATTCAGCTGTGGTGTCTTAATCGCCCCTCATGCCACATAGGCTTGCTTAGGTGCACCAATTTACCTTTCTGGTTCTAACTGAGTGATTTTACTCTTCTTTTCCCCATTCTCTTGTTTCGGGGCCGCCTTGGGCTTTCTTTCCACGTCAGCAATAGCAATTATGGCCTTAATTGCTGGATCGAATTCTTCGTCTTCAAAAATCATCCCAGTTAAAACGGGAACGGTTGGCAAAGGGATTTCTGAAGACATGTTGGCACTTCTTTTCGACCTTGTGAAATATGGATGGGTACTTTCTTTTGATTTAGCAACGGGTTGCTGAACCTTTCCTTTGGACCTCGCGAAGTATGAATGTGAGGCTAGAGTACCACAAAATCAACCACCCTTTTCTAAAACCCGGAGTTTGGCAAACAAACGGTTAGTCTGAGACAACATAACAGATAAGTAATCTCACGTTGGGTGTGATGCACTTATACAATTGATCGTGTTGCTACTTGTATTCGATTGTAATGCGTTACTCCGGCTTATACTTTCCTTTGCTTTCATCTTCTTTCTCTCTTTATCAATTTTCTCTTCTTTTTTTTTGTTATTTTTTTTCTTTTTCTTTTGGTGATGGTCGAATCTTATGTGGATTGCCTACGTATCATGTACACGCATGAATCAGACCGGGCGTAGTTCGGAAAATCGGGAATTGAGTAAATCAACTAATTCTTGCAAGAAATGCTTTAAGAGAAAAAAGGAAAATATATTCACATTTTTGCTTATTTTTTGTTTTTTTATTTATTTATTTATTTTTTTTGCTTTTTGTTTTGCTTTTTGATAGAAAGACTTCAAAAAATTAAAATTTATTTTCTTTGGAGTAAAATCCATATTTTTAAATTTTGATTTTTATTGATTTTTCTTTTTATTTCATGAAAAGCGAAACCTTTTTTCTTTTTTTTTTTAAAAAAATTGGGGTCGGAACCGATGAGGTTTTCACACGTATCTCACATCCGGTGAGAATCAGACCCGCGTAGTTCGGAAATAAAAGAACTAAATCATTTTAAGAAAAGAAAACAAACTATTTTTAAACACCATTTCTAAAACAAAGAAATCATTTTTGCATTTTTTTTTCTCAAAATCATTTTCAAAGAAACTAAACTATTTTCGTAAAATTAAGAAAATTTATTTGGAATTTTTTTTTTTTTGCATTTTTTTTTTAAAAAATTTATTTTTTAAAGAACTAACTATTTTCGTAAAATTAAGAAAATTTATTTGGAATTTTTTTTGCATTTTTTCAGAATTTATTTTCAAAGAACTAACTATTTTTCATAAAACTATTTTGACTATATACCCTGATGTTTTCCACTTCTTCCTCTCTTTTAACAAACCGATCGGCATGTAAGATCGAAACAAATAAATGCACACAGAAAGATGCAACAAGTTGGCCTTTTTGTTTCAGGTACACCTGTCCTAGACAGGCACAACCCCTGTGTAGAGCCTCCTAAGTCAAATATGCACATGATGCAAATAAACGTTCCTATCGGGGATCCGGCATAAGGTTTTGTTATTCTAAGTCATCATCCCGTTGGAAAAGTGTCTAGACTGGCTTTAACTCGAGCGGACAACTCGAGCCGAAGAGTGTCAGTGCACCGGTAGCATGGCTTTCCGGCTTAATTGACAAAACTCTCCGCCTAAACATGTGTGACTACAAAATCCTTCACCGGGTGCCAAGCACCACAGCTATCTTGAGAAAAACGGGCTATGTCCAGCAAATGCCCGGTATTGTATTTCAGAAGACTCAGAAAAGAGAAAAAATGGGTATCGGCACAATTTATATACAGCTCACGAAATATCAAAGCGGTAAAGCAACATTTAGCATATAAAATATAAACATGTAATAAAATCAGATAATAAATAAGCCAAATAAAATAATTAATCAAAGCTCGAATTCGTAAACCCTGAACCAGTAGTTCTGGGTTTGTTCCCCAGCAGAGTCGCCAGAGCTGTCACACCTCCTTTTGGCGCGCTTACCCCGAAGGATAATGTATAAGGGAGTTTTTCCAATTTAAGTGACAATATTCGAAATGAGATTATTTATTTATTTCAGTAGTCGCCACTTGGAATAAATTATGGTGTCCCAAGTCACCGATTTATTTAAATCCCAAATCGAGGAAATTTTCGACTTTCCAAATAAAGTCTGCGAACCAGAAATTCTAAGTAAGGAATTCTGTTGACCCGAGGGAAGGTGTTAGGCACCCCCGGATCCCGTGGTTCTAGCACGGTCGCTTAAATTATTGTAATGGCTAAATATCCGATTTTTAAAACATGTTCAATACTATAATGCAATTTTAAATCATTTACCGCATTTGATTATTTTTTAAGAAAAAGTGAACATTCCTATTGAGGGGCCCCGCGATTTTATTTTCTATTTAGCAAGGCTCGTAACATTTTTTATTTAAAAGGATAATCCTAAAGTGACTACATTTTTTTATTTAGTTTATCTTTACAAGAAAAGAAAAAGTCCTAATTAATTACATGCATAAAAGGCTACTCTATATTAGTACAAAAGGTGTTCCCTCACAAGCCGACTAAATGACCAATTTATTCTTCAAATTATAGAGCTAACTACAATTTGACAAAACTAATAAAACGGAAAAATAACAATAAATATTAATCAACAACTTGCTTTTCTATTTTATTTCAAAACTTCAACTTCCAATTCGAGCTTACATCAACACATGGTTTTTAGAATGTGTACCTGGATTTGAAAGGAATGGAAGATGGAAAATCAACAGGGCGGTGAAAATACAGCAACAACAACAGTAACAACCAGCAGTAGCTTCAACACCTCAATCCCGAAAATTCCAGCAATACGGAAAAAAAACAAAAACCAGTAAAAAATAGAAACGAAAAATATATTCCAGATTTTCTCTTTGTTTTGTCTTTCTAGCTTTGGACTCTTTTCAATTCTCAAAAGAAACTCTCAAAAATTGAATTTTTTGCTATGTATACTTCTGTTTCCAGAGTGTATATCGAGTGTATACCACAGCAGAGAATTTTTTTATTTTTTCTTCTCCTCCTATTTTTCCTCTCTTTTTTCTCTCCCCCTTTTTCATAAATCTTCTCTTCTATTTATAGGCAAGAATTTCGAAAATTTTCAGATCTTTTTATTAAAAAGAATATATTTTTTAATTTAAAGAAAACCCACTAATCCATGTTTTCCTCTCCATGTTTTCTTCTTTTATTTCCTTGCCCCCACTACTTTATGTTATGTGATTATGATTATTTTTAGCAAAAAATCTGAAATTTTCTTTTTGGGCCAAGGGGTTTTGGGTTGGGTAAGGGTGCTTAGGATTGGGCTTGTAACTTAATTTGCAAGATGGCCCAATCCAAATTTTTTCTATTTTGTTCTTCTCCATTATTCAACATCCTAATTAATAAAGCCCAAAAATACTAAGATTAATTTATAAAAACTAAAAATTATCTTGAAATACTAATTAACTCATAATAATAATTATCACACAAAATTAAACATTAATAAATATAAAATTGCACGATTTGGACATTAAATGCTTAAAAAATGCAAAAATACATATTTTTTATGACTTTTCATTTCCTGTAAAATAAACTTAATTGTAAACTTGAATTTTATATACATATGCAACATATTTTTTGTATATTTTATTTATTTAAACAAGCAAATATGCATAGATAAAAATGCAAATAATACAAGAAAAATAACACAAAATTCACAACAATTGCAAGAAAACTAAAATTATTTTATTTTGAATCTTTGGGAGTATTTCTCTTATAGGGCAAAAATCACATGCTCACAGTACCATACTGTAAAGAAACAACAATTTCATTTCTCCAATCCCATGTTAGATTATTAAAATTTACCTCGTTCTAATTAGGTTTGAGAATTGAGTGAAATAAATGTATAACCGAGGCATTGGCATCATTTGTTATATCAGTTGCGGATGCAAGGTTAGCTAAGGCGTCAGCTTCAACATTATCATCCCTTGGAATCTTAATAACCTTCCAAGTCTGGAACTGTTTTATCAGTCCCCTTACCTTTTCCAAGTATTGTTGCATCCTTGCCTCTCTGGCTGTGTAAGTCCATAACATTTGATTAACCACGAGTTGAGAATCACTTTTGATCACCACCTAACTTATCCCATATATGTTATCGTGCCAATTCTAGACCTGCAATCACAACTTTATACTCCGTTTCATTATTAGTTACAAAGTGACATTTAATAGCTTGTCTAATAGTTTCCCCCGGGGGTGGTACTAAAATAATTCCAAACCCCGCACCTTTAATGTTGGACGATCCATCAGTATATAAAGTCCAAGTTCCTGGATTTGCTCCATTAAGTACCTGAACTTCGTTTTTAGCTTCTAATTGCAACCCTTGGCTAAAATCAACCACGAAATTTTCCAGTACTTGGGATTTTATTGATGTTCTAGGTAGATACATGATTTCATACTCGCTTAATTCTATAGCCCATTTAGCTAACTTTCCTAATTATTCATGTTTATGCAGTATATTACGTAAGGGATATGCAGTTACTAAAACAATTGGGTATCACTGAAAATACGGCCTCAAATTTCTAGATGGCATGATTAAAGCCAGTGCTAATTTCTCTAATTATGGATACCGTGTCTCTGCATCTAACAAATATTTACTAACATAATAAATAGGAGATTACTTACCTTGTTCTTCCCGAACCAATATAGCACTTAACGCAACTTCTGAAACAGCAAGGTAGATGAAACGCCTTTCACCAGCCTTAGATTTTGCTAACAGTGGCGGATTTGCCAAATATGTCTTCAAGTTTGTAAATGCTTATTGACATTCTTTATTCCATTCAAAGTGATCTTTGCTTTTTAAGGGCTGAGAAAAACTTGAAATACTTTTCTGATGACTTTGAGATGAATCTTCCCAAGGCTGTGATCCTTCATGTCCGTCTTTGAACTTCTTTTTTGATTTGTTAGTACATCGGAAATTTATACAATAGCTTTAATCTGGGCTGGGTTTACTTCAATACCACGGTTAGAAACAAGAAAACCCAAAAATTTTCCTAATGCCACACTAAATGCATATTTTTCTGGGTTCAATTTCATATTATATTTGCGCAATTCTAAATGCTTCATATAGATGTGATATATGATCCTCTGAATGTTGAGTCTTAACTAAAATGTCATCTATATAAACTTCCATGGTCTTAACTAAATGCTCTTGAAACATTTGAGTAACTAACCTCTGATATGTCGCACTAGCGTTTTTAAGACCAAAGTGCATTGCTTTATAACAATAAGTCCCCCTGTTCGTTATAAAAGATATTTTTTTCTCATCTTCTGAATCCATTTTGATTTGGTTATAACCTGAGTATGCATCTAAAAAACTTAACAGTTCATGTCCCGCAATATTATCAATTAACTGATCTATATGCGGTAAAGGAAAAAAGTCTTTCGGACATGCTTTATTAAGATCTATGTAATCCACACAAACACGCCACATACCATTTTTATTAGGAACCACAACAGTGTTAGCCAACCAGTTAGGATACTTTACCTCACGAATTGATCCTATTTTGAGCAATTTCTGAACCTCTTCTTGAATTAACTGATTCTTGAAAGCTCATTGCTTTGTTTCTTTTGCTTGAATGAGGGATATAAAGGGTCTTCATTCAATTTATGAGTCATGACCTCCGCCGGTATCCCTGTCATGTCAGAATGAGGCCAACCAAAACAATCTGCGTTAGCTTTTAAAAATTCAATTAACTTACGTTTTACCTCCGTGCTGAGATTTGCTCCTATATACATTTTCCTCTCAGGCCAGTGTATAAATAAAACCACATCCTCTAACTCTTCGATCGTTGTTTTAATGTTCTCATTTTCCTCTGATTCTTGAATAGTATCAAGCCTTGAATCCACGTCTATTTTTCCTTGTTCAGTTAAGGTTGGCTTTATGCCCTTCTCAACTGAATCCTATAATTGCTATTTGACTTCACCTTGGACAGTTGAATCTGCAATAGAGTTAATACTCCTGGATGTTTATTGATCACATATGATTTAACAAATCCCCCTTGGTGAAGGAAATTTAATAACTTGATGTAAAGTTGACGGTACGACATCATGGATCCATGGCCTTCCTAGGATCATATTATAAGCCATTTCCATATCTATGACATGGAACTAATCTTTGACAACACCTTCTGCAAATGTGGTAAGAATCGCTTTGCCGTTGGTTATGACATAAGAGTTATCAAATTCTGATAAGGTATGTGCTTTTGAAACCAATTTGTCCTCGGCTTGCATCTCGTGCAACACTCGTATTATAATAATATTTACTAAGCTGCCTGGATCAATCAAAACACGTTTCACGTTAGTATCATGTATGAGTAAAGATATTACGAGTGCATTGTTATGTGGAGTTAGGAGGCCTTCTGCATCTGCATCATTGAACTTGATATTCTCCTCTTCCAGCACGTGGCGTAAGCATTTTCCATTAGTGATTGTCATTTTAGATATTTTATTGGCTACGGTATATGAGACGCCATTGATATCTTCTCCTCCGCTTATAACATTGACTTTCCATTTTGGTGAGGGTGGCTTCGGGGGCTCCGGTCTATTTTTCATATATGCTTGTTTACCTTTCTCACTGAATAATTTTGTAAGGTATCCTTTTTTTAACAAATGATCTACCTCACTTCGTAAAAACCTGCTATTCGCAGTCTTATGTCCGTAATCGTTATGGAATTCATACCAATGATCGAGGTTTCGTCTGCTTGGGTTTGAGCTCATCTCCTCTGGTCATCGTACTTTATCTCCCATGCCTCTTAGAATAGCCACGAGTTCAGAGGTGCTTAAACTCCTATCATCATCTCGTTGTCCTCGTGTACTGCATTTATTACCAGACCTCAAAGAGGATCCTGATTCCCTGTGTGTAATTTTGTGATCATACCTTTATTGTTTTGACCTTGAGTCTTTTCCCGCAGGTCCCATATAAGGCTCGTACCTATTTTTACCAGATCTTCTTTTATTTTCTACATGCATCAAGCTTGTTTTCCCGTCCGTACTATGCCGTAAAATATGTCTTCTTCAATCCTCATCTTTGTACTGTATCAATTGTAGACATCATTCCACGTTGTTGTTGGGAATTCTCGAAGGATTTCTTCGAGTCGCCTCGTAGCTTTTGAACTCTTTTTGTTTAGATTACTAGCAAAGGCTATGGCTGCCCAATTGTCAGGTACCCACGGTAGCGTCATTCTTTCTTATTGAAATCTATACACAAACTCTCTAAGTAACTCGGAATCTACTTGCTTGATTTTGAAGAAGTCTTCCTTTCTTTTCAACTTTTTGAGCTCCTGAATGTGCTTTGATAAATAAATTTGCAAGCTCAGCAAATAAATTTATAGAATTTTCAGGTAAAAGAGAATGCCAGGTTCATGCTCCTTTAGTGAGTGTTTCCCCATGTTTCTTGACTAAGACCGATTCAATCTCTTGCTTAGTCAAATCATTTCCTTTAACACCTGTAGTGAATGCGGTAATGTGATCTCGAGGGTCTGATGTACCATCGTACTTTGGAATATCAGGCATCTTAAATTTCTTTGGAACAGGGAGGGGGCTGCACTTGGCTTCCATGGTTGTTGAGAATATTTGTCTATGTATATTCATTTGATCATGGGCAGAACTCAAGGTATTTGCTCTATACGCTCATTTTGTTCCTTAAGTTGTTTCTGCTATGTTAGTACGAGATTCTGTAAATTAGAATTAACTAAATTACCTGTATCTCCTTCTTGCGTTTCACTAGGAGTTCCATCGCTGCCTGAATTAACCAATCTAGAACAGGGGTTCTCTACAGTATTATTATTTGGAGTTGGCGTTGTTGGAGCAGCAGGTAATTGACTAACAAAAGCTTTAAGATCTTTACTGACTTGAGATGCGATTATTTTTTGTAATGCCTCATTCGTGTTTTCAACATTGTCAAATTGAGCATGTTCATTTGTATGAGATCCAGCAGGAGTGCCTTCACGAGATCGTCGTGGAGAGCCTTGTGGAGAGCCTCATGGAGAATCTCCTTAAATTTGTTGGATTGTTTGAATTTCTGGATGTCCTTGGGTGTTGTCATTTTTGTTTGACATGATTGATATGAACAAACAAATCAAGTAGAAAAAACAAAATTGATTATCAGATTCCCGGCAACGGAACCAATTTGTTTAACCAAAAAATAAGATTTTTAGTCTAAACTAGAATTTAAGAGAATTTGGTTACTGATAATTGAAAAAAGAAAATAAGGAAGAGAATTTTGAAGTACTCAAATTTGTAAGCTAGTAAATCAGAGTGTATTTTAACAGTAACTTGTGTCTCAATTGATTACATATTTCCCCTTTTATAGATCTTTTTTGGAATCTTTAGGGATGTCCGTTACATCTAAGTCATAATAAGTCTATTTTAAATAATTAATGACATTAAATGCTATGTTACATAATCATTACATTGAATGAAAATATTCCTTAATGGTTCCAGCTTTTATTACTCTTAAATACGGCATTGCTACCTTCTCCTTTAGCCCGGTTCATTATTCTTCCCATTGCTTGTAGTTAATTGAACTTAAATAGGCACGAGGTTAATGTCACGACCCCAAATCCGGTCGTGATGGCGCCCAGCACATTGCTAAGCCAGCCTGACCAATCAATATCAACAACGGAGCTAGAAGCTCCCTTTAACTCATTTAAGCATTTCAAAATATGAAACAATAGTAATACTTATACCAACAACGGGGAAACCAAGTCCCAAAATATACTAACTCCCATAGACCGAATGGTCAAGAGTCATGAGCCTCTACTGAACGTAAGTGTATAAAGGTTTACAAAAAAAAAATACCAAGTGCGGAAAGAAATGTCAATACAAAATCAAAAGACAAGTAGGAAGGAATATCGGGTCCTCGGACTCGCAGCTACCTCGTATATCCCACGTATGTCGCCTCGCACAGCTACCGGATCACCGCCGAGAGGTACCCGGATCCGCACACAAGGTGCAGGGAGTAAAATGAGTACCGCCAGACTCAGTGGTAATAAACAAGGGTAAGACAGCGCAGATAAGAATTCCACGATCAAGCACTATGTAAAGCTATAATCAGCTACCCTGTCACAGAATCAATATTCACTGTACCTGTACCAACAAATACCAATAAATAGCAAAACAACTAGCAGATGTAGCTAAATGCAATGCAATGCATGATATGACCGCTACGGCGCGTAGCTCGACTCCAATTTTGGGTACCCGTGCTCACTGTGGGGGTTCAGACTCCGGAGGGGCTCCTACAGCCCAAGCACATCTCATAGAGATTTCCTGCGGCGTGCAGTCCGATCCAACATATATCTCGCTGCGGCGCGCAGCCCGATCCACTACTAGTCAGCTAATATGCAAATACAGCCTCGCAAGCTCAAAAGTAGTTTTTGAAAACTCTTTTATCATTTTTCAGTTGGAAAACAGTAATATCAAGTTCCAGAGATTGGAATTAGCATAATAACAAAAATAGTTGCGGACTAGTAGTAAACTAGCATGTCTATATGATAAGACAATGATAACGATCCTCGCGGGATCCAATAACCGGCTCACGGCCCACAAGTATACTCAACCGCCCAAGAAGGGGGTTCAACGGCTCGAGAATAGCCAATAATAGAGTATCAACAGGTCGGACTAATATATAGTCTCCAGTTCATGATCGACCCCGCACTCTCAAGAGTGTGCGTGTCTCGCCGCTTTACAGCGTCACAAAGTGGTATACCGGGGTTTCGAACCCGCTGGTCATCACCCACATCTATTACTCACCTCAATACAGCGCGACGACTATTCCGCAATGCCCTTGCCACGAGAATCAAGCTCCGCACGCGTAGAATCTGATCAAATACAATAGAAACACAACAAATTAGGCCAATGGGACGACACCCAATCAATATAACTCAATTTACATCAAAATTTCCAAAGTTGTCAAAACCCGACTTTCGGTACGCTTGTCAAAAAATCACGAAAGTCACATATTCGGAACCCTCATCTCAATACGAGTCTAAGCATATCAATTTTACCAAATTCGGACTCCATTTGCCCATTCAAAACCTTTATTTTCTAAAGTTCAAGCCTAGGGCTAAATCCTCCATAAATTACCCCAAATTCCTCCATTTTCATGATATAAATGCATAATATTATCAATACTAATCATAGTTTAAGTCCATAGTTGATTACCTGATGATTTCCCTTGAATTTCTCTTCAAAATCGCCCAAATCGCCTCTAAAGCCGAGACCCAAATGTGTGAAATGTTTCTGAAATTTTTCTAACTTCTCATACACTTAACTCACAGCGATTTTCGCTTCTGCGGATAAAATTCCGCCCCTGCGGAACCGCTTCTGCGACCTTTTGGTCGCTTCTGCGAACCCAGGCCCTTTTGGCCATTTCCGCACCAGCGATCCAAGGACCGCCCCTGCGCATCCGCTTCTGCGGAAATTAGTCCGCTTCTGCGGAATGATCCGCTTCTGCGACCAAGAGTCCGCTTCAGCGGACTCGCCTCCGCGATCAATCACCCGCTTCTGCGGACTTCCCCATCGCGCCTCAGGACCGCTTCTGCGATCGCCCACTCGCTTCAGCGAAGCCGCTCCTGCGGACCAGGCTCCGCTTCAGCGGTATAGCCCGCTTCTGCGCCTTCTTGTCCGCTCCTGTGGACTCGCTCCTGCGCCCCCATTTCCGCAGGAGCGAAAACCACAGAACCAGAACACAAGTCTGCAATTTTCCATATTTTTCTCCCGTTTAACCATCCGAAAACACCCCGAGGCCCCCGGGACCTCATCTAAACACACCAACACATCTTAATTCCTTATTCGAACTTGCTCCAATCCTCAAAACACATCTAATAACACCAAAACCCATAATTCACATCAAATTCAAGCCTAAATTGCTTAAAACATTCCGAATTACACATTCAATCAAGAACTTGACCAAACGACGTCCGAATGACCTGAAATTTTGCAGGCACATCCAAAATCACCTAACGGAGCTACTGCAACTGTCGAATTCCATTCCGACTCCCGGATCAAAATCTCACCTACCGTTCGGATTTCGCCAAAATTCAACCTTAGCCAATTCAAGCCTATTTCTACACCGGGCCTCCAAATTCAATTTCGATCGCTCCCCTAAATCACAAATCACCTCCCGGAACTAACCGAATCATCAAAATCCGACTTCGAGCCCTCTAACCAAATAGTCAACTCCGGGTTGACTTTCCTTATTCAAGTTTCCTTCAAAAAGGCTATATGCCTCATTTTCAATCCAATTCACTCCTAACTCACCCGATAGACTCTAACACCGATATAAAATCATAAAACATGAAATTTCAACATAACGGGGTGGTAATTCCCGTGACGACGGGCCGGGTCGTCACATTCTCCCCCTCTTAAGCAAACGCTCGTCCTCGAGCGGGTCAAGAAACATACCCGAAGTCTCAAACAAGTGAGGATATCTGCTCCGCATCTCCCGCTCGATCTCCCAAGTGGCCTCCTCCACGGGTCGACCTCTCCACCTGAACCTTAACTGATGCAATCTCCTTAGACCTCAATTTTCTCACCTGACGACCCAAAATAGGAATAGGCTCCACATCATAGGATAGATCACCATCAAGCTGAATGGTGCTGAAATCTAATACATGAGACGGATCTCCAATGTACTTCCGAGCATAGACACATGGAATACTGGATGAACGCTGGATAAGCTGGGCGGCAAGGCCAACTCATATGCCACCTCTCCAACTCTCCTAAGTATCTCAAAAGGATCAATGTACCTAGGACTCAACTTTCCTTTCTTCCCAAACCTCATGACACCCTTCATAGGTGAAACCTTCAACAATACTCTGTCACCAACCATGAAAGACAACTCTCGAACTCTACGGTCCGCATAACTCTTCTAACGTGACTGTGCTGTACGAAGCCTCTCCTGGATCAACTTTGCTCTATCCAGAGCATCCTGGACTAACTCGGTCCCTATCAACCTAACCTCACCAGGCTCAAACCATCCCACGGGGGATCTACACCGTCTGCCATACAATGCCTCATACGGGGCCATCTGAATACTCGACTGATAACTGTTGTTGTAGGCAAACTCGGCAAGTGGTAGGAACTCATCCCACGAACCACCAAAATCAATCACACAAGCTCGCAACATATCCTCCAAGATCTGAATAGTGCGCTCAATCTGTCCGTCCGTCTGGGGGTGAAATGTTGTACTCAACTCAACCCGTGTACCCATCTCTCGCTGAAATGCTCTCCAAAACTGAGAAGTGAACTGAGTACCCCTGTCGAATATGATAGACACTGGGACCCCATGCAACCGAACAATCTCTCGAATAAAGATCGCTGCCAACCGCTCTGATGAGTAGGTAGTACTAACTGGAATGAAGTGAGCTGACTTGGTCAGTCTATCCACAATCACCCATACGGAATCAAACTTTCTCGCCGTCCGAGGGAGTCCAGTAACAAAGTCCATAGTGATCCTCTCCCATTTCCACTCAGGAATAACAATGCGCTGAAATACACCACCGGGTCTCTGATGCTCGTACTTAACCTGCTGACAGTTGAGGCACCGTGCTACATGTCTGACAATGTCCATTTTCGTCTTTCTCCACCAATAGTGCTGTTTCAAATCTTGATACATCTTCGCGGCTCCTGGATGGATAGAATATCGCGAACTATGGGCCTCTTCCAGAATCAACTCACGAAGGCCATCAACATTGGGCACACATATCCGGCCCTGCATCCTCAATACGTCGTCACTATCAATGGTGACATCTCTAGCATCATCATGCCGAACTCTGTCCCTAAGGACAGCCAAATGTGGATCATCATACTGGCGCTCACAAATACGATCATATAGAGATGACCGAGATACAACACAAGCCAATACCCGGCTGGGCTCCGAAATATCTAACCTCACTAGCCGATTGGCTAGCACCTGAACATCATGAGCAAATGGCCTCTCCTCAGCCGGAATATATGCCAAGCTCCCCATACCGACCGCCTTCCGGCTCAAAGCATCGGCCACCACATTGGCCTTCCCCGGATGATATAATATAGTAATGTCATAATCCTTCAGCAACTCTAGCCATCTCCGCTGTCTCAAATTAAGGTCTTTCTGTTTGAACAAGTGCCGGAGACTACGATGGTCGGTATACACCTCACAAGACACACCGTACAAATAGTGCCTCCAAATCTTCAATGCATGAACAATGGCGGCTAGCTCCAAGTCATGAACATGATAGTTCTTCTCATGCGGCTTCAACTACCGAGAAGCATAAGCAATTACCTTTCCTTCCTGCATCAACACACAACCTATCCCCACTCTCGAGGCATCACAATAAACGGTATATGAACCCGAAGCTCATGGCAATACTAACACTGGAGCTGTGGTCAAAGCTGTCTTGAGCTTCTGAAAGCTCTCCGCGCACTCATCCGACCACACGAATGGTGCACCCTTCTGGGTCAATTTATTCAAATGAAGAAGCAATGGATGAAAATCCCTGAACAAACCGGCGATAATATCCCGCCAAACCAAGAAAACTCCCGATCTCTGTAGCTGAGGTCGGTCTAGGCCAACTCTGCACCGCCTCTATCTTTTTCTGATCAACCTGAATACCATCACGAGACACCACATGTCCCCGAAATGCTACGGACTCGAGCCAAAACTCGCACTTGGAGAATTTAGCATATAGCTTCTCCTCCTTCAATCTCTGCAACACAATACTCAAATGCTGAGCATGCTCCTCCTAAGTACGGGAGTAGACTAGAATGTCATCAATGAACACAATCACAAATGAATCCAAATAGGGCCTGAACACACTGTTCATCAGATGCATAAATGCTGCTGGGGCGTTGGTTAGCCCAAAAGACATCACAAGAAACTCATAATGACCATATCGTGTCCTGAATGCAGTCTTCATAATATCTGAGTCCCCGATCTTCAGCTGGTGATAGCCTGAACGAAGATCGATCTTAGAAAACACCCTCGCACCCTGTAACTGATCAAACAAATCATCTATGCGCGGTAGAGGGTACTTGTTCTTCACTGTCACTTTGTTCAATTGCCTATAATCAATACACATTCGCATGGAACCATCTTTCTTTTTAACAAATAATACCGGCGCACCCCACGGAGACACACTAGGGCGGATGAAACCCTTATCCAGAAGTTCTTGAAGCTGCTCTTTTAGTTCTTTCAACTCGGCTGGTGCCATTCGATAAGGAGGAATGGATATGGGCCGAGTGCCCGGCACCAAGTCAATGCCAAAATCAATATCCCTGTCCGGCGGCATGCCCGGCAGGTCTGAGGGGAATACATCTGGAAAGTCCCTCACAACAAGTACAGAATCAATGCTAGGAGACTCAGCTCCCACATCTCTCACAAAAGCTAAGTACGATAAACACCCTTTTTCAACCATCTTCTCAGCTTTTAAGAACGAAATAACACGGCTAGGGACGAAATCGGTCGAACCCCGCCACTTAATCAGAGAAATACCAGGAATGGCCAACGTAACTGTCTTAGCATGACAGTCCAATATAGCATGATACGGAGACAACCAGTCCATACCCAATATAACATCAAAGTCCACCATTCCCAACAATAACAAATCTGCCTGGGTCTCCAGAACCCCAATAGATATAACACAGGATCTATAGACATGATCCACAACAATCGTATCACCCACGGGGGTGGATACATGAACAGGCAAATCAAGACTACCACAAGTCGCACCCAAATGATGTGCAAAATAAGAGGACACGTAAGAATATGTGGACCCTGGATCAAATAGAACAGAGGCATCTCTGTCACAGACAGAACTCTACCAGATCTCTCCTCGCCTCTGGGGCGACCACGAGAAGACTGACCTCCACCTCTACTAGCCTGAGATGGTGCTGAAGAGGAGGGCTGATCCCACTGCTGAGTCTTGTCCCTACGAAGTCGAGGGCACTGTCTCCTCATGTGGCCAAACTCACCACACTCATAACATGCACCCGGTGCTGGAGAAAGGGACTGAAGGGAACCCCTCGCCGCAGAAGAACCATGGGCTAAAGAAGTAGGTGTTGCACTCTGGGATGGGAGGGCACTAAGTGATGACCGACCCTGCTGAAACCCCTGTCGACCACGACCATAAGAACCTCCGCTCTGCTCAGGGCGGCCTGAATGAGAAGGTCTAGATGAGCGACCTCTGCTCTGCTGGGAATGCTCTCTGGACGGAGCACCACTGAAACTACCGGAACCACGAGGCCTCTTGGCCTCCCGCTCCTCTCTCTCTCGGCGACGATCCGCCTCAATGGAGCGTGCCATATCAGCAACCTGCTCAAACGATGATGACAGAACTCGCTCGCCGGTCATAAGAATACGGATAGAGTAGTTGAGGCCATCAATGAACCTCCTGATCCTCTCCCTATCGGTGGGGATCATCCATGTGGCATGCCTAGCCAACTGAGTGAATCTAAGCTCATACTGAGTCACAGACATGTCGCCCTGAATCAACCACTCGAACCGGCGACGTAGCTCCTCGCGACGAGACCGAGGTACATATTTCTCTAGAAAGAGAGTAGAGAACTGCTGCCATGTGAGAGGTGCTGCTCTTGCAGGCCTACGCCTCTCAAACTCCTCCCACCAATCAAATGCGGGACCAGTGAACCGAAATGTAGTAAATGAAACTCCGCTGGACTCAAGAATACCAGCCGTACGCAGCATCTTCTGACACTTATCCAAGAAACCCCGGGCATCCTCGCCCTCAACGCCACTGAAATGGGGTGGGTGAAGTCTACCAAATCTCTCAAGACGACGCTGCTCGTCATCGGGCATAACCTGAACCATATGCTCTGGAGCTGGAGCCGGTGCAGCCGGAGGAATAACCGGTGCAACCACTTGAGCTGGGACCGCCTCCGGTGTCCGAAGTCCCCGAACAACCGGGTCGGCGTGCGAGCCGTGCAGGGTCCGCCGACCACCCCCGACCGAGATGTCGCTACGGTAGCGGTAGCTGAAACTACCCGAGCCAAACCGGAACACACCGATAATATTTGAGCAAGAGTCTCCCGAAGACCAGGAATAAGGAAGAGAATTTTGAAGTACTCAAATTTGTAAGCTAGTAAATCAGAGTGTATTTTAACAGTAACTTGTGTCTCAATTGATTACATATTTCCCCTTTTATAGATCTTTTTTGGAATCTTTAGGGATGTCCGTTACATCTAAGTCATAATAAGTCTATTTTAAATAATTAATGACATTAAATGCTATGTTACATAATCATTACATTGAATGAAAATATTCCTTAATGGTTCCAGCTTTTATTACTCTTAAATACGGCATTGCTACCTTCTCCTTTAGCCCGGTTCATTATTCTTCCCATTGCTTGTAGTTAATTGAACTTAAATAGGCACGAGGTTAATGTCACGACCCCAAATCCGGTCGTGATGGCGCCCAGCACATTGCTAAGCCAGCCTGACCAATCAATATCAACAACGGAGCTAGAAGCTCCCTTTAACTCATTTAAGCATTTCAAAATATGAAACAATAGTAATACTTATACCAACAGCGGGGAAACCAAGTCCCAAAATATACTAACTCCCATAGACCGAAGGGTCAAGAGTCATGAGCCTCTACTAAACGTAAGTGTATAAAGGTTTACAAAAAAAAATACCAAGTGCGGAAAGAAATGTCAATACAAAATCAAAAGACAGTAGGAAGGAATATCGGGTCCTGCGGACTCTGCAGCTACCTCGTATATCCCACGGATGTCGCCTCGCACAGCTACTGGATCACTGCTGAGAGGTACCTGGATCTGCACACAAGGTGCAGGGAGTAAAATGAGTACCGCCAGACTCAGTGGTAATAAACAAGGGTAAGACAGCGCAGATAAGAAATCCGCAATAAAGCACTATGTAAAGCTATAATCAGCTACCCTATCATAGAATCAATATTCACTGTACCTGTACCAATAAATACCAATAAATAGCATAACAGCTAGCGGATGTAGCTAAATGCAATGCAATGCATGATATGACCGCTACGGCGCGTAGCCCGACTCCAATTTTGGGTACCCGTGCTCACCGTGGGGGTTCAGACTCCGGAGGGGCTCCTACAGCCCAAGCACATCTCATAGAGATTTCCTGCGGCGTGCGGTCCGATCCAACATATATCTCGCTGCGGCACGCAGCCCGATCCACTACTAGTCAGCTAATATGCAGATACAGCCTCGCAGGCTCAAAAGTAGTTTTTGAAAACTCTTTTATCATTTTTCGGTTGGAAAACAGTAATATCAAGTTCCAGAGATTGGAATTAGCATAATAACAGAAATAGCTGCGGACCAGTAGTAAACTAGCATGTCTATATGATAAGACAATGATAACGATCCTCGCGGGATCCAATAACCGGCTCACGGCCCACAAGTATACTCAACCGCCCAAGAAGGGGGTTCAACGGCTCGAGAATAGCCAATAATACAGTATCAACAGGTCGGACTAATATATAGTCTCCAGCTCATGATCGACCCCGCACTCTCAAGAGTGTGCGTGTCTCGCCGCTATACAGCGTCACAAAGTGGTATACCGGGGTTTCGAACCCGCCGGTCATCACCCACATCTATTACTCACCTCAATACAGCGCGACGACTATTCCGCAATGCCCTTGCCACGATAATCAAGCTCCGCACGCGTAGAATCTGATCAAATACAGTAGAAACACAATAAATTAGGCCAATGGGACGACACCCAATCAATATAACTCAATTTACATCAAAATTCCAAAAGTTGTCAAAACCCGACTTTCGGTACGCTTGTCGAAAAATCACGAAAGTCACATATTCGGAACCCTCATCTCAATACGAGTCTAAGCATATCAATTTTACCAAATTCGGACTCCATTTGCCCATTCAAAACCATGATTTTCTAAAGTTCAAGCCTAGGGCTAAATCCTCCATAAATTACCCCAAATTCCTCCATTTTCAGGATATAAATGCATAATATTATCAATACTAATCATAGTTTAAGTCCATAGTTGATTACCCGATGATTTCCCTTGAGTTTCTCTTCAAAATCGCCCAAATCGCCTCTAAAGCCGAGACCCAAATGTGTGAAATGTTTCTGAAATTTTTCTAACTTCGGATACACTTAACTCACAGCGATTTTCGCTTCTGCGGATAAAATTCCGCCCCTGCGGAACCGCTTCCGCGACCTTTTGGTCGCTTCTGCGAACCCAGGCCCTTTTGGCCATTTCCGCACCAGCGATCCAAGGACCGCCCCTGCGCATCCGCTTCTGCGGAAATTAGTCCGCTTCTGTGGAATGATCCGCTTCTGCGACCAATAGTCCGCTTCAGCGGACTCGCCTATGCGATCAAACAACCGCTTCTGCGGATTTTCCCAAGACGGCTCAAGACCGCTTCTGCGATCGACCTCTCGCACCAGCGAAGCCGCTCCTGCGGACCAGGCTCCGCTTCAGCGGTCGGCTCCGCTTCTGCGCCTCGTTGTCCGCTTCTGCGGACTCGCTCCTGCGCTCCCATTTTCGCAGGAGCGGCAACAACAGAACAGACTCAAAAATCTGCAATTTTCCACATTTTCTCCCGTTTAACCATCCGAAATCACCCCGAGGCCCCCGGGACCTCATCCAAACACACCAACACATCTTAATACCTTATTCGAACTTGCTCCAATCCTCAAAACACGTCTAATAACACCAAAACCCATAATTCACATCAAATTCAAGCCTAAATTCCTTAAAACATTCCGAATTACACATTCAATCAAGAACCCGACCAAACGACGTCCGAATGACCTGAAATTTTGCAGGCACATCCAAAATCACCTAACGGAGCTACTTGCAACTGTCGGAATTCCATTCCGACTCCCGGATCAAAATCTCACCTACCGTTCGGATTTTGCCAAAATTCAACCTTAGCCAATTCAAGCCTATTTCTACACCGGGCCTCCAAATTCAATTCCGATCGCTCCCCTAAATCACAAATCACCTCCCGGAACTAACCGAATCACCAAAATTCGATTTCGAGCCCTCTAACCAAATAGTCAACTCCGGGTTGACTTTCCTTATTCAAGTTTCCTTCAAAAAGGCTATATGCCTCATTTTCAATCCAATTCACTCCTAACTCACCCGATAGACTCTAACACCGATATAAAATCATACAACATGTATTTTACAATATAACGGGGTGGTATTTCCCGTGACGACGGGCCGGGATTGCTGAGCATCTTATCTCGTACCTTTTTGAACCTTCTGTCTCGTACCTCCCTTTTTGTCCTTTTGTATCATACCTCTTTTCTTATCCGAGCCAGTCTATAATTCTCAGACCAATTATCACCTATTTTTTATACCACATGTCATGAAACGTCACCGTTTATTTATGCGTACAATTTTATCCAATACAAAAAGGCAGTAAACCAATAAATAGAAGTGGCGCCAGGATTGCAAGCACATGGGTTCGGGATTCTAATCATTTTAAGTTACTGGGTTCGAAATTAATAGTAGTTTATAAATATTCAATGAACTTTTTAAGGCAAATACAAAGTTTGAAGTAAAGCTACTGGGTTTGACCGAATTTGTGATGACCCGATATGTCATCTAGAGTTTTAACCCATAATTAGGTGTTTAGAAATCTCAAATAACTCCTTTCTTCCTTTCTTGATATACATGCATATTCTATGTCTTTTTCTAGAAGGATTTTATGTGAAAAATTGATCAAAATGTGAATCTGTGCCTTGAAATTATTTTAGTTGACTTCGATCAATATTTTGAGCAAACAGACCCAGATCCATATTTCAACGGTCTCGTGAGTTCGAATCATGATTTGGGATTTGGGTGTATGCCCGAAATCAAATTCAAAGGTCCCTAGCTCGAGTTATCGCTATTTGTTGAAAATTTTAAATTTAAAGGCTTAAAGAATTTATAAATTTGACCGATGTTTGAATCTATTATTACCAGGTTCAAATTTCAATTTCGGAACCTGACATAGGTCTGTTATAGTATTTACGACTTTTCTGTAAATTTTTGTGCAAAACAAAGTTGATTTTGGTGTGATTCGAATATCCGGTTTTTAAAATAAAAGTTCTTAAGCTTTAGAAAATTTCATTATTTTGGTGTCTGAATCATAGTTCTAGGTGTTATTTTGTTTTTTTTATTGCGCGAGCGAGTTCTTATAATAATTGAACTTGTGTGCATGTTTGGTTTAGATCCCAGAGGTGTAGGGTGAGTTTCGAATAGGCTACATGCCATTTTGAACTTAGGAAAGAAATGCTAGTTTTATTTCTGTTGGTTTCTGGTAAAAGCTTCTTCGTGATCGCGAAGATAACCATGCGATCGCGAAAGGTAAACTGGGACTGGGGGAGAATTTCTATTCGCGAACGCGAGAAGATGGTCGCAAAAGTGGTTCAGTGGGGGGGGGGGGTTGCCCATCTCTTCGCAAACGCGCCTGTCCCTTCGCGAATGCATAAGGTTATAGAGTGGGAGAGTACTGGGTTCATGCTCTTCGCGAATGCTGTCACTAGGTCACAAAAGCGATGGCCAAGGGAGAAGAGCCATCGCGAACACGAGGGACATTTTGCGAACTCGAAGACTATCTTGGCTGATGTGCATCGCAAATGCGTCAGGTCCTTCACGATCGCGAAGAAAACCTGACGCGCAGTTTTTAAATATTTCAAAACATGGGGTTTCACCCATTTTTACCATTTTTCCATTAGAGCTCAGCCTAGAGGCGTTTTTGAATAAATTCATCACCAATTCATATGTTAGTGTACTTTAGCTCACTTTCTTCCATTTCTAACATCACCGATTAATTTTTAGTCTTAATCTTTGTTCTTCTATGCTAGAAAATTAGGGATTTAGGGAAAATTAGTTTTTTTTTATAAAAAATTCGAGATTTAGAAGGTCGAATTTCTAAACTAATTACATAATCGGACTCGGGGGTGAATTGCTAAACGGATTTTGGTTTGAATCTCGGGTTTTGACCAAGCGAGCATGTTGACTTCTTTTGACTCTTTTGATAAAGTGTAAATTTTCCAACTTTATATATTGTAATTGATTTCTTAGCATTAGTTGACATTATCGAGTCAATTATGGTTAGATACGATTGGTTGACTGCAGAGTGAGGTAAGTATTGGCTTTAACCTTGATTTGAGGAAATTAGGATCCCTTCAAGTATGTGCTATATGAAATTCGTGTGTTGCGGTGTATTTGCAAGGTGACAAGTGCTTATACGCCGCCGACTTATCTGTTTCCCTGATTTTTCGCATTTCATTAATTATTTCCATCCATGCCTTAACTATTACGTGCTTTAAATGCTTCCCACACCTTTATTTGCTACTCGTTACTTATTATTCTGATGTTAAACTTGTTAGATTTTCCCATGCTTTCATAACTTACTGCTACTTGCCTTAAATGACTTACTTGTTCCCTTTGTTGTCTTTTATTGAAAATTCTTGCTGTTTAGTATTCAA
The DNA here is from genome assembly GCA_032618575.1 of Nicotiana noctiflora. Taxonomy (NCBI): domain Eukaryota; kingdom Viridiplantae; phylum Streptophyta; class Magnoliopsida; order Solanales; family Solanaceae; genus Nicotiana; species Nicotiana noctiflora. Next base: position 51,442 of record JASVEL010013728.1, on the reverse strand, counting down.
TATAGTGGATTGTTAATTTGAGAGAAGATTCCTTTCTGTTTATGCTTCATATCCATTACTCGTAAAGGACTCTTATGATATAAGTTGTTAAGTTAAATACACTTATTGATTTATTCATATTGTACTTTGGAATTGGGTTGCACTCCGTAACATGTCAAATAAGGGTAGATTGATATGATGAAATAAGGGTGAATTTATATTGATATGGTGGGATCAGATTGTGTGCCACAACATATGAAATAAGGGTGGATTGATATAGTAAGTTAAAGGTGAATTATGATATTAATTCTGATTATATGGTGGGATCACGTCACAATATATATTTATTAATCATTTTTTATATTAATATGGTGGGATAAGGGAGCATTGTATTATATGGTGGGATCAGGTTGAGCGCCGCAACAGTCTATGTGTTTCAATTTCCTTGTCGTGTTGTGTTGGTTTCAGTATTTTGACTCTAAGGATTGGTATTTATGGAATTTATTGGTTTTATTTCGGAGGTTGAGTTATTTTCATGTATTAACTGCTTTAATTTGTTCCTACATTTTCTTTCCCATGCCATTATTTTTATACTGCGTACAGGTTATTGTAAGTGACCGCCTTAGCCTCATCGCTACTTTGTCGCAGTTTGGCTCAGCACATATAGAATACATGGATTCAATTGTACTCACACTACACTTTGCACTTCTTGCGCAGATTTTGGAGTCGGACCTAGCGGCGGTCCGTAGATTGCTCAAGTCGGCGATTGAGTGGAGACTTGACGTAGTGTCACAATCTAGAATTCCCACTTTCGAGACCATGATTGCGCCTAACATTTCAGTTTTTAGGTAAGCCAACATTAGAGGATCTTTAAGCCAATTTTAACCAATTCCAATAAAAATATCAATTAAGCCTAAATAAAACTAAAATTGAGTGCGAAATAATATAAAAGCCATTAATATCTAGTACAGTCCAGATCTGGAGTCACAATCCATGAGCTTCAAGAATTTCTACAAATAGGTATGAAATAAATACAATGTTATGAACTAAAAGAACAGTAAAATAGGCGAAACAGAAGGGACTTCAAGGTCTGCGGACGCTAGCATATCTACCTCGAATCTGCAAAAACAGTTTCGAGCTAAAACACCTTTGTCGCGACCCAAAATCCAACTAGTCGCGATGACACCTAACCCAACCTGCTAGGTAAGCCAATTAACAACTTGCCAAATTCCAATAAAATTAATAAGATAATTAAATAAAAGAAATTATTTGAATCTGATATATTCTCTAAGGACTAGTAGTAAAAATTATGAGCTTTTAAGATTAAAATTTGCAAAGCTGGTATGAAATAAATACATCATCTGTTTGAAATGTACATAAACATATTTAAGATATGCTAGCAGCTAGCCAACTCAGACTAGAAAGTCATTCAAAACTTGATCGAAAAACCAGCATTTATTGGAGAAGCTATAGAGTCGATTACTAATAGTACTAGTTTGAAAAGCTCGTTGGAATTGATCCGCTATGGAATTAATATTATACGCAACATAAGCACCCGAAGTACTAAAAAATAGGTATTAGTTTGGTATTGGTTGGAGCAGCAAACTCAGATTCGGCAAGAATCTCATTTTTTGGTAGTACGACGGGGGCATTGGCCCAAAAATTGGATGAGGGTCAAGACGCTGTCGGGTGGTGCTAGCGACTGACTCAAGTGCCCAAGAACCGCGTATGAATCTATGGCTACCATGAACGAGAGGCAACTACAACCGGAACATAGGTAGGTCTTCAATTTTAGCTCCCGTCGAACATAGCAATATCAACATCCAACATCTGCACACAAGGTGCAGAAGTGAAGTATGAGTATAACCGACACTGTGAGCACGTGATTTTTGCCCTAGATAAGAATTACTCCCAAAAATTCAAAATTAAAGAGTTTCGTATTGTTTTCAAGATTTGCGGATTTTGTGTTATTTTTCTCTTATTGTTTGAGTGTGTGTGTGCATATTTGCTTGTCTAAAATAAATGAAAATACAAAAAATAGGTTGTATTAGCATTGGGTGTTTAAAAAATGAAAGAATAAAAAATAATGAATTTTTGCATTTTTTAATAATTAATGATAAATTTTTGTGTTTTCTGTTAATTTGTTATTCTAATATGCATGATAATTTTTATTAAGCATTAATTAGTATTTGTGAGTTAATTAGGATTTTATAATTTGGATTAGGATTTTTTATTTACATTTGGAAATTAATTTAGGAGTAAGATAAAGAAAAAGAAAAAAAATCAAATAAAAAAAGAAGGAAATCGGAATTGGGCTTAGTTCATTTTAATCTTCAAGCCCAACTTAAATACACCCAATTCTCTCACCCAAAACCCAACCAAATAACCCATCAGTCAATACCTGACCCGACCCGACCCGGTCAAAACATGACCAACCCTCTATTCTTTCTCATTTTTCAATTTTCCTAACCCTAGAGACCTCTCTTCACTCTCTCCCTCTCTTCTTCAAACGACCACCCTCCATACAGCCGCCGCCACCTCCCTTTCCCTGTCGTCACGCTGCCGATCATTGGCCACTCACCAAGCAACGACGACCACCAGCCCTCTCTTCTCCACCAGACAACAACCAAACAGCACCCACCAGAACAACCAAACGACCAGCCACGCCGCCAGCCCACCGGAAAACACATAGCCATCACTCAACCCCAACGACCTCTCGTCTTCTTCTTTCTCACGTCGCAGAAACTAGCGACCAAACGAACGCGAACCAGCAGCAATGGCAGCCGCATTTCCTCCAGTCTAAGGCTTGTGTATTCACTTCTAATCGAATTCGAATTCATTTAAATGGCTCGTTAGTCATTGGCTTAATAGTTAAAATCGGTCTGTCCAAGCTAATTCTGGGGTAATTTGTTGGTTATTGCTATTGAGACTTGCTGATCTGCTGTGTTTGAGCTGTTATTGATCTCCCCTTTCTTCATTTCTGTTATCAAATTCCAGGTACATATTTATGAGACTGTGTTGATGTTGATGTGACTTCCTCTATTGACAATGAAATGAAATTGAGGCTTAAGCTCTACTATGGGACTGCAATTCGAATAGTTCTGTTATGCTTGGGATGTTAAAATTAAATTAGGTATATTTTAAATTATTATGGATTTTGTACTGTGAACTTAGAATTTCTGAGACGTAGTTGGTTTAGTTCGTTGTTAGTTTAAATATGTAAAACTTGAATACATCTCGAACTGGAAATTGGTTCAACGACTTGATATGAATTAAGTGTTGATGACTGAGTGTTTGAACTATTAGGAGCAGATAATTTTGCAATCATTCGTTAAAATAGGTTCATGATAATGATATAGTTATTTCCATGATTGTTACCTCATGTATTTGACTAGGAAGTAACTCAGCAATGAAACAATATTTTCTATCTCATATTTGTGGAAATCGCGTTGAGCTGTTGGAATTGATTCAATATGAGCTTGTGTTTTTTTTGTTGTGATTTTATGATATATGTTACAGCGTTGATCGGTCACAGATGTATTCTTTGGCAAATTCATTGATTTCATTTCTAAAGTGTTTGCCTCTAGCAATATTGAACCAATTGTGTGTAGTGCAGAAAATTTTATATACTCTTCACGTCAATGTTTCTGTTTGCCGTAGGATTTTCTTGGCCATTGTTAATTCTAAATTTCTACCAAGATCTACCTAATATATAGAGTTAGGGAATTAAAAATGTTACATTTTTGTTTCTTATGCTAGAAATGAGGAATTGTGAATATAATAAAATTAAGAGAATTAGTCTATGTCTACTTTATGATTATTCATGTGAGATTAGTAAATTATCATAATTATAGGCACGACTACCGTGACGTAGTTGCGATACACAATCTCAATTTAGGGGTGCATTTCTTGTAACCCGATTATAATGACTTTGACTAATAAAGTCCTTTGAAATAAATCGAAGTGTGCCATGCCGAACAAATCTCAAAAAAAACATGACCCTCGTATTAGACTCATAATTTAGATCTAACAAATTGATAAATACTCATAATTTTGTTTTAGGCTCGATTTAGACTAGTATTGTGATCTATGTATACGTTCGCGTAACATAATTGCAAATTTAATTTTTTAAAAGACTTGAGGGATGCGGTTGCACGACGTTAGCCAAACTTTCTTAATAAGTCAACAAAAGTGTTATTAATCGTGGACAAGTTTGCATTCTTTGTCTTTGGTTAATCGAACCATGTCTTATTTGGAAAGTAACCTCAAATAAATAATTCACGAACAATCATCATTTGCTTTAGGCCCGATTTAGATTAGTGTTACGATTATATATACGTTCGCGTAATATAATTGTAAATTTGATTCGAAAAATTGATTTGGAGTATGCGTTCGTGAAATTTCAATCAAACTTTTCTTAATAAAATAGGTTATGGGTTATTAATTAATGTTAGTTCACATAGCTTGAGGGGCGCCACTCACCATTAAATCGCATATGGCCCTTGTATTAATTTCTTATGGATTAGATATAAATGACAAATATTTCATAGAATATCCTTTAGGCCCTTTTAAAAATACTAAGTATTATTATGTATACATTCACATAACATAAATTATATTTTTAAAATCAATTTGGAGTATGCGTCAGCATAAATTTGACTAAACTATTTCTTAATAAATAAACAAAACGATATTAATTGTGGACACGTTCGCGTGGCATAATTTGACGCGTCAAAAAGAATGAGTATACGTTCACGTAATTCAATTCTTTAAATGCAAGTAATTCAAGTAATTAAAAGCGGTAAAAATATAAATGCACATAGGGTCTAAAATGAGTAATTAAAATAAGCCAAGTATGATCAAAGCGACCGTGCTAGAGCAACGGAACTTGGGAATGCCTAACACCTTCTCCCAGGTTAACAGAATTCCTTATCCAGATTTCTGGTACGCAGACTATTAAATAGAGTCATTCTTTCCTCGATTCGGGATTCAACCGGTGACTTGGGACACCATAAATCTCTCAAGTGGCGACTCTGAATTAATTAAATAAATCCCGTTTCGATTGTCTTTAATTGGAAAAAACTCCCTTTTCACCTCGCGCCCTAGCGGGTAGCGCCGGAAAAATGAGGTGCCACAGCTCTGGCGACTCTGCTGGGGACGGAAAACCTATAACCACTGGTTCAGGGTTTAAGAATTCGAGCTTTGAATAATTGTTGTATTTGGCTTATTATTATCTTATTTTATTATATGATTGAGCTTAAATGTGCAAAATGATATTTTTATCGCTTTGATATTTTTTCAACTGTATATATATAAACTGTGCTGAAACCCTACTTCTTTCTAAGTCTTCTAAAAAATGGTGCATACGTTCGCGTAGCCCGCCTTTTGAAAATTTATTCCAAATAGAGTGAGTGTTAGGTAAGTGACAAGGCCGGGCAGACTTAGTGCTCCCGTTACGTCGCCCCCTCCTCAGCCCCAGTTGTCCACTCGGGTAAGCCAGGTCTAGAACAATAAACCTAAGTTTTAAACCTAGAATAACGAAGCCTCATACCGGATCCCTAGTAGGAACATTTGTTTGCATCATGTTGCATTAGACTTAGGGGACTCAATACAGGGGTTGGGTCCGTCTAGGACAGGCAAACTGAAATGAAAAGACCATCCTGTTGCATCCTATTTGTTTTATGCATTTATTTGCTTCAGACTTGCATGCTGACCAGATTCTTTGAGGAAAATGAAAAAAATGGAAATTTGTTAGTTTCAATATAGTTTTTTTTAATTAAAAAGAAAAAAAATGTTTTTTTTAAATTAAAAGAAAAGTGTGATTATTTCTTAAAATAAAAAAAGGGGGTTTAGTTTTTTTTTTATAAAATAAAAAAAAATAGTATGAAGCAAATGTAACTTATTTCTTCGAACCGAACTACGCTGGTTTGATTCTCACCGGTGTGAGATACGTAGGCAACCTTTATCGGGTCCAACCTCCCCTTTTGCAAAAATAGCCAAAAATATCGAAATTATTTTTTGTCGTAAATACGTTGGTGATGCCGTTTTTAAAACAACCGAATGTTACCAAAAGGGACGTCGGAAGGCTGATTTTGTATAAACAACCACCTTTGGGTCAATTTTTTAGATTTTGATTGATTGACCCACACAGCCTTAAAATCTTCGTCCCCGAAGTGTTGAAAGGCCGTGTTTTCAAAAATAAGTTTTTTTATTATTATTTGAAAAAACAAGAAAAGAGTCAGTGATCAAATGAATGTCGTATGCATTTTTGGTCAGAATAAGCCAAGCTAGCTTCGGTGGTGTTTTAAACCGTTCTCGCCGAGATAGCCTTAGAGTATCTTTCAGTTGTCGAAAGGCTATTTTCGTAGAAAAATGGATAAGTTTGTGAAGTGTCATAAAATAATCTTTTCCGGCCTCAAAATTTAAGTGAAATTGAGAAGGGGCCACGTTTGCAGAAATAGACATCTGGTTGAAATTGGCAAAAAAGGAAGGAATATGCCAGTTTGTTTTTTTTTTTTTAATTCATATTTCTTTTGATTAGAGCGTATGGTGTTTGATTTTCAAGTATGTAAATTCTTTTGGCAAAGTTTGTTAATATGGTCAGTTTTTAAAACTTTGTAATCAACTTTGTTTTACCTTTAAAAAATTGTAAAAAATGTGTTTTATTGTTATTGACCTTTCATTGACACGAACTACGCAAGGTCTGATTCATGCGGGGTCATGATACGTAGACAATCTCCATAAGATTCGACCACAACAAAAAAGAAAAAATAATTAATTAAAAAAATCAAAAAAAAATTGTAATAAGGGGGACCGAATGGGTCCATTTCTAACATATTTTGTTTTGAATTATTGATAAAATTAAGGTCGTTCGTTGTGGTAGCTCTTCCCCGCTAAAACAGAGACAACGGACAATGACGGGGAACCTCAAAACTGAGTGGGTTGATACCGATGCTCGACCACAGCTGGTTGAACGGAACAATAGGTTGGTAGAAGAAGTCAAAATACTGAGACAATATGTGGTTGACATGTATCGAGCGTGGATGGATGGAAAAGCACCACCCCCGCCACCACCAAGCTTCCTAGACTCTATCCTCGCCCGTACACCGAACTCAATGCCAAATGATCCACCACACTCTCCATATGTACCCACCTATCACAGTTTTTCCAGCCACCCGAGTAGCTCCATCACTCGTCCTCCAGTTACCTTTTCCCAATGCTACTCCCGTCCCCAACACAACTACTCTCCCCGGGACCCCCAAAATCATACTTCACTTTTAGTACCCAGCTTTACAAAAAGACTATCCACCTCCACGAGACTACCAGAAACCCCCTGGGTCATGTTTCAGGCCAAATGAAGCATTTAGGAAGGAGAGGTTGCTGAAACGAGAAATGGCTCTCACCCCTTTGGGAGAATCATATACCAGTTTGTTCTAGAAGTTGAAGCAACTGGGCATGTTGAAACCAATTCAGATAAAAATGCCAAATCATCGGTCAAAGAGGTGTGAAATTTCTCAAATGTGCGCATATTTCTCAGACGCCCTGGGGCATGACACAGAAAAATGTTGGAAGCTAAATAAAGCAATTTAGGAGCTTATCAATGCAGGCGACATTGTCGTACAAAATCTGGATACAGTCGACACTCGTATGGTTGATGCAGAAGGTACTGGCTAAAGATGTTGTGCTTGCTAATTGGAAATAAGCTTCATTTGGGGTTATCCAAAGAGGAATTTTGGTGGTTTGTTTTGTTGTCATTTCGGTTGTCCGGGTTATTTTCAGGGTTGTCATCCGTATTTTGTCTTGTAGTCAAACCCTCTTATCTTTCCATTTTGGTCATTGCAGTTTGCTTAGACTTGTCGAGTTTCATTTCAGGGTTGTACTTTGGTTTGCTTTGCTTGTTTTGTTATTGAACCATTTCGCTGTTTAGTTTAATGAAACTTTTGGTCTTTTGTTACCCCCAGTCATCTTCTTTGTTTAGTTCTTTTTATCTTTAGATTTGTCATTTGTTCGAACGCCGATTCTATTGACATGGCAACCGCACATAATTTTGGCCTAATATTAAGAGTTAATCATGAAGCAATTGGAAGATGATCAGGGCATTTTCAAAGAAATAACAATGATTTGAGATTATTTGGAGCCCGAGTCATGCAAAACAGGGGCAGGTAAAACACAAAGAAAACCTTAAGGGCAAATTGGCCATATTGACATAGGGGTCACTCGTGATACTTAAATGAGAGTGTCGTCCAGCACTGCTTTCAAATGACAAATGGAAAGGTGAATATGCAGATATGATTATCAATCCCGGCACAACCAGAAGATGTCATGAATATGTTGTTTGCACTTGGCATGTTTTGAAGATTGGAATGACGAAGGCATTTTGTTCTGCTACCCAAACACTTTATCCTTCGTTAACCCTTTGAGCCTTATGTGTTTTCTTTCATACCCCTCCTTCGGAATTATATTCAAAAACTAGAAACGCAAACTTGAAAGACAAGAGAAAAAGGGATAAAAAAAGAAAAGAAAAAGGAAACAACAAAAAGAGAGAAAGAAAAAGAAAAGAGAAAAAAACAACAAAAAGAGATAAAGAAAAGAAAGGAAAAGGAAAAATGAATGAAAAAAGAGAAATAGAACAAAGAGGAATTGGAAACTACGTTTGACCTGATTCCTCAAAGAGGATACGTAGGCGCTTCACTGCTCGGTCATAGTGTAAATAAAGAAATAAAAATCCCCAAGTAAGAAAGTGGGGCAAAGAAAAATTGTGTTTATTATAAATAAATTTAGGTCCGAAGGTTGTAAATTTTGAACCCAAAATTGATTTGTTTTGAGCCTTTAATACCCTTTCTTTCTAGCCCTATCCGAATCCACATTACGGTCCAAAGAAAGACCTTCCGATCAGTCTTCAAAAGAGGCGAAGTCAAGCAAATACGAGTGTCTCATCAGAATATAACACTCTGATTCCCAGCAGAAAAGACTTTGATTCCCAGCAGAAAGGAAGTACGAGAGAGTCTTAGCAGTGACACCCCAATCCCCAGCTAGAAGTAATACAAATGAGAGAGTCTTACCGGTGAAAACCTTCACACGCACCATAAGGCGACGAAAGCTGAGAGAAAACCAAAATGAGAGAGGCTTGAAAGTGAAAACCCTTCGGGTACTACAAGTCGAATAAAGGTGATAATCAAACGGAAGTCACAAGACAGAAATTGTGAAAGGTGATTAACGACGGAGAATAGGTCGTATGTGCATGTCATCACCAGTAGAGTTGGTATCCGCGTTTGATAAGTTTTTATAGTTATTTCTTGTTAGAGAGTCATTTTTTTCCTTTGTCTTCTAGTTTTGTTTCTTTTTATCTTTCTCTTTTTATCAAAAATTCCCCATCAAAGTCTGTCTGGTCAGAACGAGTGAGAAATGACTTCAAAATTTGCCACCAACTTGCCAATTATTATGCAAGGCAAGGAAATACCATTGATGGGAGAAAAGTGTGGTACAAAGAAGATTATTAAACTGGGGCAGAAAATTTTCTTTTCACTATGAAAATTTTCTGGAAGTCAAGTCCCACTTGGGAAAGAAGGAAGATAAGAAAAGCCTTAAGGGAAGTGATCTTCGAACCAGTGTCATCCTTAACAGCCTTCAAAAGAGTGAAACACCAATTTTAAGAAAATGAAAATCCCCCAGCAGTGTTATCTTCAGCAAGTTCCGAAGTAGTTGCACAACACAGAGTGATAAAGGAATAAAAGAAAATTTCATCTTCAACAAAATAACCCCAGCGAGTTGAGAAACACAGAACGGGGAAGGGATAAATGGAAAAACCCATCCCCAGTAGGAATATCATCTCCAGCAAATGAAATCATTCCCCAACAAGTATTGGGAACCCCGAGCGAGGAAAAGGGGAAAAGGAAAAACCATCCCACAGGAGTGGCACAACCACTCACAATGTTTTGAACTAACAAATTTTCTTTGATTTGAAACAGGGAAAGAAAGTGATATTGATAGCAGAAAGTCATACCACAAGGAAGAAAACCAAAACTGGGGCAGAAAATTTTCTGCCGTTGTTGAAAATTTTCTCGGAGAAACGAGGAAGGCAATTCAAGATGACGTGTCAGGTTTGTCCACCTTCAAATAGGATGTTTCGGGTTTGTCCACTTTCGAACAGGACGTCTCAGGTTTGTTCACCCTCAAACATGGATATTATGGGAGTATCCGCCCTCGAATAGGATACGATGGGAGTATCCGCCCTTGAATAGGATACGATGGGAGTATCCGCCCTCGAATAGGATACTATGGGAGTATCCGCCCTCGAATAGGATACGATGGGAGTATCCACCCTCGAATAGGATACGATGAGAGTATCCGCCCTCGAATAGGATACGATAGGAGTATCCGTCCTCGAATAGGATACCATGGGACTATCCGCCCTCGAATAGGATATTTTAGGACTATCCACCCTCGAATAGGATATTTTACATTTGCTTTGTTTCGACCCGAGTGGTCCTGTTTGCATAAACATAGTCATATATATATTTCATAAATTATTGCCAGAATCCATTTTTGCTAATAAAAACAGGTGCCTGCCTGTATAACAAGAGGAATGTTTTTCAGTCTTTACATTGCAGGTCTTGAAACCAGTAACCCACCATAAAGCAGAAGGTTACGACAAGAGTTCCCAGCGCGAATTCAAGCGCATAAGTCAAAGAAAGAGACGACAAATCTTGAGAGAATCAACCTTCAATCCTTGGTTGTCCCCAGCATAACAAAGAAAGCCGCACTCCGGGGAAGCATAAAAAGGGTCAATAAAGGAAGCCATATCCTCAAGGGATTGAGCAAAACGATGAAAACTGGTATTTGGAAATGTAGAAGGCCAGTGTCATCCCCAAATTTGCAAGATAAAGAAGCACCAGAGAAAACACAAGCCAACAAGAAAGCAAGGCGGCAAAAACAAGTTGAAGATAGATAGGATCATGTGATCCGTAGGCTAGCCTAACTTCTTATTTTATTTTTAGCACGGTGTAATAAGGAGATCGGTAAGCAGTGATAGCAGAAGCAACATCAGTGACAGTAAAGAAACAGTTCCATGGTAGACCCAGCTACCAAAACTCCCGAACTACATTGACCTGATTCCCTTTTAGCCAAGGATATGTAAGAGACCTTTTTGAAGCAAAGGTTCGGTCAAGTCTTCCAAAAATGCTTCACACGGAGTACTCAAACGGGCAAAAAATCGCTCGTATCCGCTCACTTATCTTTGCACGAAAACTCTTCGTGTTTACGCGCAAAGAGGGGCAGCTGTGAGCACGTGATTTTTGCCCTAGATGAGAATTACTCCCAAAAATTCAAAAAAATAAGAGTTTCGTGTTGTTTTCAATATTTGTGAATTTTATGTTATTTTTATCTTATTGTTTGAGTCGTGTGTGCATATTTGTTTGTCTAAAATAAATGAAAATACAAAAAAAATAGGTTGTATTAGCATTGGGAGTTTAATTTTTGAATTGAGTAGTAAATTATTTATCTTAAAAAATGAAAGAATAAAAAATAATGAATTTTTGCATTTTTTAATAATTAATGATAAATTTTTGTGTTTTCTGTTAATTTGTTATTTTATTATGCGTGATAATTTTTATTAAGCATTAATTAGTATTTGTGAGTTAATTAGGATTTTATAATTTGCATTAGGATTTTTTGTTTACATTTGGAAATTAATTTAGGAGTAAGATAAAGAAAAAGAAAAAAAATCAAATAAAAAAAGAAGGAAATCGGAATTGGGCTTTGTTCATTTTAATCTTCAAGCCCAACTTAAATACACCCAATTCCCTCACCCAAAACCCAACCAAATAACCCATCAGTCAATACCCGACCCGACCCGATCAAAACATGACTAAACCCCCCCATTCTCTCATTTTTCAATTTTCCTAACCCTAGAGACCTCTCTTCACTCTCTCCCTCTCTTCTTCAAATGACCACCCTCCATACAGCCGCTGCCAAATCTATTTCCCTGTCATCACGCCGCTGATCATCGGCCAGCCACCAAGCAATGACGACCACCAGCCACGCACCAGCCCTCTCTTCTTCACCAGACAACCACCAAACATCCCCCACCAGCAACACCAAATGACCAGCCACGCCGTCAGCCTACCGGAAAACACATAGCCATCACCCAACCCCAACGACCTCTCGTCTTCTTCTTTCTCACGTCGCAGAAACCAGCGACCAAACGAACGCGAACCAACAGCAACAGCAGCCGCATTTCCTCCAATCTAAGGCTTGTGTATTCACATCTAATCGAATTCGAATTCATTTAAATGGCTCATTATTCATTGGCTTAACAGTTAATATCGATATGTCCAAGCTAATTCTGGGGTCATTTGCTAGTTATTGTTGAGACTTGCTGATCTGCTGTGTTTGAGCTGTTACTGATCTCTCATTTCTTCATTTCTATTATCGAATTCCAGGTACACATTTCTGAGACTGTGTTGATGTGGCTTCCTCTATTGACAATGAAATGAAATTGAGGCTTAAGCTCTACTGTGGGACTGCAATTTGAATAGTTCTGTTATGCTTGGGATGGTAAAATTAAATTAGGACTGTTTTAAATTATTATGGATTTTGTACTATTAACTTGGAATTTCTGAGACGTAGTTGGTTTAGTTCGTTGTTAGTTTAAATATGTAAAACTTGAATACATCTCGAATTGGAAACTAGTTCAATGACTTGATATGCATTAAGTGTTGATGACTGAGTGTTTGAACTATTAGGAGCAGATGATTTTGCAATCATTCGTTAAAATAGGTTCATAATAATGATATAGTTATTTCCATGATTGTTACCTCATGTATTTGACTAGGAAGTAACTCAGAAGTGAATCAATATTTTCTATCTCATGTTTGTGGAAATGACGTTGAGCTGCTGGAATTCATTCAATATGAGCTTGTGTTTTTTTTGTGATTTTATGATATATGTTACAGCGTTATCTATCACAGATGTATTCTTTTGCAAATTCATTGATTTTATTTCTAAAGTGTTTGCCTCTAGCAATATTGAACCAATTGTGTGTAGTGCAGAAATTTTTATATACTCTTCACGTCAATGTTTCTGTTTGCCGTAGGATTTTCTTGGCCATTGTTAATTCTAAATTTCAACAAAGATCTACCTAATATATAGAGTTAGGAAATTAAAAATGTTACATTTTTGTCAATTATGCTAGAAATGAGGAATTGTGAATATAATACAATTAAGAGAATTAGTCTATGTCCGCTTTATGATTATTAATGTGAGATTAATAAATTATCATAATTATAGGTACGGCTACCGTGACGTAGTTGCGATACACAATCTCAATTCAGGGGTGCATTTCTTGTAACCCGATTATAATAATTTTGAATAATAAAGCCCTTTGAAATAAATCGAGGTGTGTCGTGCCGAACAAATCTCAAAAAACATGACCCTCGTATTAGACTCATAATTTAGATCTAACAAAATGATAAATACTCATAATTTTGTTTTAGGCTCGATTTAGACTAGGATTGTGATCTATGTATACGTTCGCGTAACATAATTGCAAATTTAATTTTTTAAAAGACTTGAGGGATGCGTTTGCACGACGTTAGCCAAACTTTCTTAATAAGTCAACAAAAGTGTTATTAATCGTGCACAAGTTTGCGTTCTTTGTCTTTGATTAATCGAAACCATATCTTATTTGGAAAGTAACCTCAAATAAATAATTTACGAACAATCATTATTTGCTTTTGGCCCGATTTAGATTAGTGTTACGATTATATATACGTTCGCGTAATATAATTGTAAATTTAATTCTAAAAATCAATTTGGAGTATGCGTCCGTGCAATTTCGATCAAATTTTTATTATAAAATAGGTTATGGGTTATTAATTAATGTTAGTTCACACAGCTTGAGGGGCGCCACTCACCACTAAATCGCATATGGCCCTTGTATTAATTTCCTATGGATTAGATATAAATGACAAATATTTCATAGAATATCCTTTAGGCACTCTTAAAAATACTAAGTATTATTTTGGATACGTTCGCGCAACATAAATTATATTTTTAAAATCAATTTGGAGTATGCGTCAGTATAAATTTGACTAAATTATTTCTTAATAAATAAACAAAATGATATTAATTGTGGACATGTTCGCGTGGCATAATTTGACGCGTAAAAAAGAATGAGTATACGTTCACGTAATTCAATTTTGTAAATGCGAGTAATTCAAGTAATTAAAAGCGGTAAAAATATAAATGCATATAGGTTCTAAAATCAGTAATTAAAATAAGCCAATCATAATCAAAGCGACCGTGCTAGAACCACGGAACTTGGGAATGCCTAACACCTTCTCCCAGGTTAACAGAATTCCTTATTCAGATTTCTGATACGCAGACTGTTAAATAGAGTCATTCTTTCCTCGATTCGGGATTCAACCGGTGACTTGGGACACTATAAATCTCCTAAGTTGCGACTCTGAATTAATTAAATAAATCCTATTTTGATTGTCCTTTAATTGGAAAAACTCCCTTTCCACCTCGCGCCCTCGCAGGTAGCGCCGGAAAAAGGAGGTGCGACAGACCCCATGTACTCAATAAGTAACAAACCTAACCTTAGGGTAAAAGTAGTGAAAAGCTGGAACAAAGGTCTGGTCCGACACCAACCAACAACAGTTCATAACAACATAATGCAAGTAATAAAAGAAGTATCTCAGAAATAGAATTCTCAACTCGTTCACAGTTTCCGAAAATATGCATGTTTTTCAAGTATCTCAGTGAAAATCCAAATCTTTTATCGAAATCAAAAAAATAGAGTAAGCTTGAAAATTGTGATTTTACCATCCTTTCAACAATAAATAATATATTTCATTTTCAGATAGCGTACATGTCAAGATACAGGTAAAATCATGAATGTCACCAAAATCGGTAGTAGAATGAAATGGATCTCTAAGCATGTATCTCAAGTACGCATGTCAAATACAATGTATATCATATACAACAAAAAATAACAACAGAAACTAGCAGCTACAGATGGGAAGGAAAAACATACTGCGGGGAACATCATAAACAAAAGTTCAGTAAATAAGTATAGCAAACACCAAAATTCAACTATAAGCAAGAATAAGGAGAACAATAACAAGTACACGGCATCACCCTTCGTGCTTTTACTCTCGTTCTCACCATAAGAATCAATAGATTCAACATGGTATACCCTTCGTGCTTTTACCTCACATAATCATGGCACAAAATTATCCTTCATTCATTATCACTCATATCATGGCACGACATTGTACATCGCGCGGTATGGCATCTCACTTCGTGCATTAATGGTCATAATATCGGCATAGCGTCACCCTTCGTACATTAGCACTCACTCACTAATATCATGCACAACATCACCCTTCGTACTTTCCGCTCTTCCTTACCTAAGTAACAATTACAAAGCAATTCGGGCAAAGGAATAATAGTGTAAAAATAATATCCCGGCAAGGAAAACAATATAAAAATAATAACATAACGGCAAGGGAGATAATGTCATAAACATCTTCTTTTTTCCCCAATTACTTGACAACTCAATTCTAAACTTTGTGCCAATACTCTACAATGTTCAATTACCAAGAATACTTCCATGAGCTTTGTTCAAAATTGATAATCATCATATTAAGCATGAACAATAGATAACGGAGTCACAACAATCATAGTATAAGACTCACGGGCATGCTTGACACCAACATATAAATACTCGTCACCACACCTATACGTTGTACTCAATAATTAACACATAGCAAATAGACCATAACTCATATTCCCTCGAGCTAAGGTTATACCAAATACTTACCTCAATGCCAAATACATAATCAAGCCTCAACTACCGCTTTACCTCTTGGTTCCAACACCAACCCGCTTGTATCTAGCCACAATTTACGTAATAATATTAATAAAGGCTAAATAAACAAATTCTAATGCATGAAAATAGGTTTCCCAATGTTTTCCCCAAAAAGTCAAATATCGACCCTGGGCTCGCTTAGTCAAAACTTGAGGTTCAAACCAAAACCCGATCACCCATTCACTCACGGACTCAAATATATAATTGGTTTTGAAATCGGACCTCAAATCGAGGTCCAGATCCCCAAAATTTTAAAATCCTAAGTTCTACCCAAAATCACCCAATTTCCCATGAAAAATCATTGATTTGAAATGAAATCATGTAAAAAAATGTGATAGATTGAAGAAATTAAGTTAGAAATCACTTACTAATGGTTTGGAAGAGTTTTTGCATTTGACAAATCGCCAAGATGTTTTAGAGTTTGAAAAGTTGTGAAGAATGAATGGAATCCCATCAAACTCCCACTTAACTAATCGCAGATATCGCAATTGCGAAGAACCTCTACATGGACATCTTCCCTCGCAATTGCGAACAAGTTGTCGCAATTGCAATAACTGTCTCCCCCCTGATGGCTTCGCAATTGCGAAAGGGAAGATAGCAATTGCGATGAAATCCTCGCAACTCCCACGCCTGATAGGCTCGCATTTGCGAATTCTGACGTCGCAATTGCGAGATCAGAGCCTGCAACACATACCAGATGAAAATATGAAACTTCCTCAGTCCTATTTCACTTTGTGGCCTATCCAAAACTCATCCGAGCCCTCGGGGTTCCAAACCAAACATGCACGTAAGTCGAATAATATTATACAGACTTGCTCGTGCGATCAAATTATTAAATAACATCAACAACTACAAATTCAACCTCAAATTCATAAAATTACTCAAGAACATCAAAATTTTCATTTTCTCCACTATGCTTCCATTTTATACCAAACGAACTTCGATTCTTACCAAATTCCACAGATTCAACCAAATTATTATTTTAAACTTGTACCGGGTTCCGGAACCAAATTAAGGGCCTCATACCATCAAGAAATTACATCTATTCACTTCTAAAAGCCTTTATATTTTCTAGCAAATAATTTTTTTTTTAAAAAATGCTTTTCTCGGGCTTGGGGCCTCGGAATTCGGTTCTGGGCATATGCCCAAGCCCATATTTTAATACGAACCCTACGAGACCGTCAGATCACGGGTCAAAATCCATTTACAAAAATGTTGACCAAAGTCAACTTTAATCAATTTTAAAGGTCAATTTCCTTATTTTACTTAGATTTGATATAAAACGTTTCGGAAATACGCCCGCACTGTGCATGCAAATTAAGACGAGACAAAACGTAATTTTTAAGGCCTCGAAACATAGAATTGACTTTCAAAACGAGTTATGACCTTTTGGGTAAAAAATATCTAGATATGTCTACTAGATTACCTTATCTTCCCACAATATTTTAGAACATCTAGATGTGTCTAATAGATAAATATCAAAGATACCACAATAGTATATTATAGAGAAATTTATATTTTTCCAAAAAATCAACTTTACTGTATTTTTCTCACGATTAATAGAAGTCAGAATTAAGATACAGAGAGATTATCATTTAACCTTTTTTCTCATAGTTTTACGATAAAGATTTACTCACGAGAGTTTATCAATCCAGATGAGTCGTCGGGCTAGAGCTATTTCCGGCTCGGGTCTGAGACTAGCAGAACCAGCGTCTCAGACTCACGACACTTACTAGAGCGATGGTTGTCATTCTATATTATCGTCATCATCTTTATCATTGTCGTCGTCATCATCTTGTCATCGTTATAGTTGTCACGTGTAGAAGCACCAAAAATAGTAGTATTACAATAGAACAACAATTATATTCTCAAACATTAATGTTCCAACAATAGTCCGTTCCTGTCATAATCTCAAACATTAACTTTCCAACATTGATTTTCGAGCATGCAATAGCATTAATTGTACATTAATGCTAAATTAACTATAATAAAAACTTAATCCAGATCCTAGGAACTTTTGTTCAATGATGTTATCCAGTTTCTCCGTCATCTCAGTTGTAAAGTAATTCTTCCAATCTCCAACTTCGCCTCGACGAAAGAACAATTTATGATCCTCTCCAGTTGGCCATTTCTCATTCTTGTTCACCTCCAAGTTGCTCAAATTCTCAAAGCTACACAATTTCAAGATTTCATTCACCACCCCTGATGTTTCTTCCTCTTCAGAAAATGGACATTCCAAGAATTCAGCTAAGCGTTTCAGTTGAATCTCGGGTTTCTCTTTAATTTCTTCATACATTAAGAAAAGTACTCTAGTAGGTTTTTCTAAACTTTTCTTCCAGTAATCTAACACGTGATCCCAAAACGGACCAAAAAGGCTCACTCCCTTACAGAAAAGATCAAACATTTCTTCAATCGAATTGGTATCTATATAATGAGATCTTAACTTGTTTGTGAAATGCCACATTGAAATAAAAGTGTCCCTTGGATTCCTACATAGGTAAATGAGTTTGCTTTCCGAATTTTTGACAGATTTTGGCAATGAAGAATACGGCAAATGTGTTGCCAACAGCCTTGGAGTGGTGAAGGATGAGAAATCAGGAATTTGTCCATCAACATAAAGCTTAAGTTCCAAGAATGGAACAAGAGCATGAGGGTTCTTGACTAACAAAGGATGATTTTGTCCTAAAAGAGGAAAGCGAATTCGATTTATGAGGGCAAACACAAGTGCTTTTAACCAGGTAGTACCTGATTTAGGAGTGGTAACAAGGATGATATCACTATCTTGACCTTGAAATTGTTTTTGGCATACAATCACACCTTGAATTATTCTTGGTGATACCCAAAAACCTTGGTAGTTGTAGATATATGATCCAATCAATCCTTTTTCTTTGGGTAGGCTTGACAGCAATTTCTTACACTCTTCACCTAAGCCATCCTCTTGTAAATATTTGGGAGGAAGTGGTTGAGAATTGTGAGATGTTGTCATTGGTTTTTAGGATTGACTGTTTTCTCTTAGTAGCTTGTATGATGAAGAATTAGTCATGAGTGGTATATATAGAGAGATTACTCACCAACTCCCTAATGATAGATGGTGTAATCAGATTCTCTTATATTTTTATTTAGTTAGTTAATACTAGTAATTTTTTGTGTTCTTTTTTCTTTGACTTTATCTTTGGAAAAAGACAAAAGAAATGAAAAAGATAAACACATATCAAGAGTTCATTTGGCAATATTCATCCTTATCCTTTACCTAACTAATTACACATAAAACACACACTAACACCTCACTATCCACACAATGGCTCACGTTTTTTTACACTCACTCTTAAAATTAATTAAACTTTTCACACTATGCCTACATGTTTTCTTGAATTTCTACCTCATAGTCTAAAGTCTGTCATATGCGCTACTAATTACGAGAATATTATCTAGTATAACAAGTAGAAATAATACCATGCAGCCATTTAAAGTGTTGCTAGTTAGGAATTAGATAATTCATTTTAAATTTTAGTTTATTAGTCAAATTTTCAAGAAAAGAATATTCTGAGTTATTTCGCAGTTAGAATACTTAATTTAATATTTTCTGATAAAATAAGTATTGTCTAGTCTCTTATAGCATCACTAAGGATGGTCATTTGTGCACTTACCCGAGCGTGCATACAACATATGAACTCAATTGTACATGGGCTATTTTACCACACGTGAGGCCTTTATATATGTAGAAGAACTCTGTTTCTTTTCCTGAATTGGAGCATCTTTGCTTTTCTTTTTCTTCCTAAAATCTTATTATTCTTGTTTGCAACGTAGTGCCAAAATGGATTTAAAAAATAGTTATCCGTTTATATTATCAATTAAAAATAGGTTGAATAAAGAATTTTTTACAAAAATTGATCAAATATTGATATGGTTTATATTATCCTCTCAAGGAGGATAATTAATAAATAACCAATGGATTTAACTTTTATATTTGTAAAAACTCAAACTGGGTGTTCCTCAAGTTTGGGAATCTTGAAATTTTCGCGAAAGTGATCATATCAAGAAGCCATGAATAACATAAATATCCATATTATCTGTCAGTTAACAAGTTTTATATCTATGTTAAATTTGAGGTACGTCGAACTTTTTATGCATTTACGATCGATCCATATCCAACCCGACCGCCCATTTACTATCCCTATTTACAATTTTAATTTGTGAACATGAGTGAGCCAGGTGTGGATGAATGTGATGACCCGACCCGTCATCATGTGAGTTATCATTTTGTTTTCCCCTGTAACGACCCGACCGGTCGTTTTAGAAAGTTACGTCCCAATCCCCAATTTAACTGTTCCCCTAAGTTCATTTCTGCTATTGTGGTTTGCCGGGAAGGTCGGTTCTAGAATTCGGAGTGGTTCGGGACACTTAGTCCCTAAATAGAAGCCTTATAGTTGAAAAATGGCCCGTAGCCGGAACAGTATTAAGATGACCTCGGAACGGAAATCCGATGGTTCCATTAGCTCCGTTAGGTGATTTCGGAGTTGGGAGCGCGTTCGGAGTGTATTTTGGAGGTCCGTAGCTCAATTAGGTTTGAAATGCCGAACTTTGAAATTTTGGCGAATCCGAACGATAGGTGAGATTTTGATCCGGGGGTCGGAATGGAATTTTGACAATTTCTGTAGCTTCTTTATGTGATTTTGGATATGTCCGCAAATTTTCAGGTCATTCGGACATCGTTTGGTCGGGTTTTTGATTGAACGTTAGTTTCTGAAGTTTTGAAAAAACTTAGGCTTGAATCCGTGTGTAATTGATGATTTTGATGTTTAGGATGGTGTTTTTATGCTTGGAACAAGTTCGTATCGTATTTTGGAGTATGTTGGTGATTTTCGTTAGGGTCCCGGGGGCCTCGGGGTGAATCCGGACCATCATCCGGCACTTTGGAAACTTAATAATCTGCTATAAAATTGCAGATCACTCGGCAGAAATTAAGCCTTCGCGTTCGCGAGGGCTAGGCCCGCGTTCGCGTAGGCTGAGGAAAATGGGCATCACGTTCGCGTTGCTGGGAGACGCGATCGCGTAAGAGGAAGGTTGCGAGCATCGCGTTCACGTGGGTAGGCTCGCGTTCGCGTAAGAGGAAAAAGAGAAGCCACGCGTTCGCGTGGACTCGGACGCGAACGCGTAGAGGAAAAATCCGGAGACTGGGGAGTTGACCTTCGCGGATGTTTCACTTCATGTCGAGTTCGCGAAGAAGGGAAGGATCAAGGAATCGCGTTCGCGTGAGAGGCATCGCGAACGCGAAGGGTAAAATTCCCAGGCAGTGAAATTAAAACCAGAACAGAACCAGTCGCGGGTTTCACACCCCAAAACACAATTTATGAGTTCTAAGAGAAGGTATTAATGGGAGATTGCGAAGAAATCATCGGGGAGTCGTTGGAGGTAAGTTTTGAGGCTTAATTACATCATTTTATCATGAAATCCTTGGTTAATTCTCTCTAAATGAAAGATTAAAGGTGGGTTTGAGCCCTAGGCTTAAAATTGAAGAAAAACACTAATTTGAGTGGGCAAATGGAGTCCGATTTTGGTAAATTTTATATGCCTAGACTCGTATTGAGATGACGGTTCCGAATATGTGACTTTTGTAATTTTTTGAAAAGTGTACCGAAAGTCGGGTTTTGGCAACTTGTGGATTTTGGTGTATTTTGAGTTGTTTTGATTGGGTAATGCCTAATTGGCTTATTTTGATATGATTTTATTGATTTTTATCAGATACTACACCTGTAGAGGCCGACATTCGCGGCAAAAGAGTTGCCTCATAGCGTTTTTGTACCGGAGTCGAGGTAAGTGGCTTGTCTAACCTAGTGTGGGGGAACTTTCACCTCTAGGATATTATGTGATAGTTTAAATGCCTTGTACGTGAGGTGACAGGCGTGTACATGTGCTGGTTTTTATAACACACACTTTACTTGAATTATCCGATTAGTGATATTCCTGCTCTTAGCTGATAAAAGTGTTACTTTTACCCGGTATTAGTTAGAAAAGCATGATTAGCTAGGATTCAACATGTCTAATTGCCTAGTTGACTTACTTGAACTTCTTTATAAATTATTGGCACTAGTTTTGGTGAAGTTGTAGTTAAACATATTATATTCTCTCTGTGTGTTTTCTTTATTTGATGTGTTAGTGGATTGCGGGTTCAATTCCCGGAGATCCAAGGGTTGTGGGTTCGATTCCCAGAGACCCGGAGTGATATTGTTTGTGGACTGGACTGCGGGTTCGATTCCCGGAGATCCTGAGTTATTGAGATATGGACTGCGGGTTTGATTCCCAGATCTCCTGAGTTTTTGAGATATGGACTACGGGTTCGATTCCTAGAGATCCTGAGTTATTGAGATATGGACTGCGGGTTCGATTCCCGGAGATCCCGAGCTATTGATATATTATTGAGATGTGGACTGCGGGTTCGATTCCCGGAGATCCTGATTTATTGAGATATTGCGGGTTCGATTCCCGGAGATCCTGAGTTATTGTGATACTATTGAGACATGGGCTGCGGGTTCGATTCCCGGAGACCCGGGGTACTGAGAATGGGACTGTGGGTTCAATTCCCACAGATCCTGGACTTGTTTATTGAGGTTTGTTACTTGCTGTTTTTTAATTGTAGACGGTTGCGGTAATCACTTTATTGTTGTTATTTCAGAATTATTCTCATTTAAACTGCCTTTTTTTGTCAGTATCATTTTGTTATTGTTTGATTCAGTAGCACTTTGGGAGACCTCGAGGTATGATCTGCTGCGTCCGCGGATCCGGAGACCTTCCTTCTATTCTGACAGTATTAGTAGATGTTTTCCTTTCATTTCGTTGTTAGATACTCTTTACACATAGAGCCATAGTTGTATATTCTCTTTTAGTCTATGATACCCGTGGGATTCTGGGTCTTGGTGGTGTTTTATACAGTGTGTTTGACGGGTGTATGTGCCAAGCGGCACGGATTACATTCCTTTTTATATTATTTTTCTGCTATTTCTTATTTAATGTTCATAAACTTGTATATTCCGCAACGTGTTAGGCTTACCTAGTCGTGGGGACTAGGTGCCATCACGACATGTTTACGATTGGTGAACTAGAGTCGTGACAAGTTGGTATCAGAGCTCTAGGTTCATAGGAGTCACGGGACACAGACCGGTTACTTAGAGTCTCGCTCATCGATACAGAGACATCTGTATTTATTTACGAGGGTTATGTAACTATTTAGGAAACTCTTCATTTCTTTTGGATTCATTGTCGTGCGACATTTTTGGCACCAAATCTAAACTATTGCTTTCTATTCTCTCACAGATGGTGAGGACACGTGCTACTCGCGACGATCAGGTACCCGCGCCCCCTGTTGCCGCCGTCAGAGGCCGGGGCCGAGGTAGAGGACGAGGACGTGCCCGAGGTACAGCCACAACACCCGCACGCGCTGCCGCTGAGGTGGCATAGGTGGACCAGGTTGGAGTGCAGGCACCTGGTAAACCGACTATAGCTACTACTACTCCAGCACTCCAGGAGACCCTGGCCCAGTTCATGAGTATGTATACCACTTTAGCTCAGGCAGGACTGCTTCATCTCGCTGCAGCTATATCCCAGGCCAGGGGAGGGGCCCATACTTGCGCAGCCGTTACACCTGAGCAGCGAGTGCCAGTAGGACAGGTTCCGGAGATTATGGTTATGACTCCTACCGCCCCAGCACAGCCCGGAGGTGGGCTAGCTGCCTCTGAGGACGAGCAGCGTAGATTGGAGAGGTTCAAGAAATATGACCCTCCAGTGTTCAGTGGGTTGGCTTCAGATGATGCATTGGGTTTTCTGGAGGAATGTCATCGTATTCTTCGTACTATGGGGATTGTGGAGACCAGCGGGGTTTCCTTCACTGCTTTTCAGTTTCGTGGGGCCGCTTATGATTGGTGGCACACATAGGAGTTGGATAGTCCAGAGGAGTCTGCTTCATTGACCTAGACGCAGTTTTCATATCTGTTTTTGAGGGAGTTTGTTCCCAGAGCCTTAGGGATTCTTGGCCTCGAAGTTTAAGCGATTGCGACAGGCATCCATGTAAGTATCGGAGTATGCTATCAGTTTTACCCGCCTAGCCAGGCATGCACCGGCTTTGGTAGCCACGGTCCGCGAAATGGTGCAGAGATTTATTGAGGGCCTGATTTCGCCGATCCGATCCAGCATGGCCGGAGAGTTGGAGACGGATATATCTTATCAGCAGGCCGTGAGCATTGCCAGGAGGATTGAGAGTATGCTCCCTAGAGAGCGGGGAGAGAGAGAGGCCAAGAGGTCTCGTGAGTCGTGCCATTTCTCTGGTGCCCGCACTTCAGCAGCCGATCGTTTTGGCAGGTATTATTTTGGTTAGTCAAAGGGAGGCATCGGTTCTATTCGACCCTAGTTCCACTTTTTCATATGTGTCTTCTTACTTTGCTTCTCATTTGGGTGTGCCTCGGGATTCTTTGAGTGCCCCCATTTATGTTTCCACTCTGGTAGGTGATGCTTTGGCAGTGGACCGTGTGTATCGGTCGTGTTTGGTTACCATTTGTATTTTTGAGACCAGAGCAGATCTATTGTTGCTCGGGATGGTCGATTTTGATGTTATTCTGGGCATGGACTGGTTGTCGCCCCATCATGCTATTCTTGATTGTCACGCCAAGACCGTGACGCTGGCTATGCCAGGCATTCCACGTATTGAGTGGAGTGGTACTCTAGATCACAGCCCTAGCCGTGTTATTTCCTTTCTCAGAGCTCAGCGTATGGTTGAGAAGGGGTGCGCTGCTTATTTAGCTTATGTGCGGAACATCAGTATTGACACTCCCTCTATTGATTTCGTTCCTGTGGTACGTGACTTTTCTGATGTATTTCCAGCTGAACTCCCGGGCATGCCGCCCGACATAGACATTGATTTTGCTATTGATTTGTTGCCGGGCACTCGGCCCATTTCTATTCCACCGTACCGTATGGCTCCTCCTGAGTTGAAGGAGTTGAAGGATCAGGTTACATGAGTTATTGGGTAAGGGTTTCATTCGACCCAGTGTTTCTCCTTGGGGTGCTTCTGTGTTGTTTGTGAAGAAAAGGACGGTTCTATGCGTATGTGTATTGACTATCGTCAGTTGAATAAGGTTACAGTGAAGAATCGGTATCCATTGCCTCGCATTGATGATTTGTTAGACCATCTACAGGGCGCACTGGTGTTTTCTAAGATTGACTTGCGCTCTGGTTATCATCAGCTGAAGATTCAGGAGCCAGATATCTCGAAGACTGCCTTCAGGACTGGGTATGGTCACTATGAGTTCCTCGTAATGTCTTTTGGGCTTACTAATGCCCCAGCAGCCTTTATGCATTTGATGCACAGTGTGTTCAAGCCATATCTGGACTCGTTCGTAATTGTTTTCATTGATGATATTCTAGTATATTCCCGGAGTCGGGAAGTGCACGAGCAACATTTGAGGATAGTGCTTCAGATTCTGAGGGAGAAGCAGCTATATGCCAAGTTCTCTAAATGTGAATTCTGGTTGAGTTCAGTGGCATTTTTGGGCCACGTGGTGTCGAGTGATGGTATTCGAGTAGATCCGATGAAGGTGGAGGTCGTGCAGGGTTGGCCCAGGCCCTCCTCAACTACTGAGATTCGTAGTTTCCTTGGTTTGGCAGGTTATTACTGTCGCTTTGTGAAGGGGTTCTCTTCGATCGCAGCACCTATGACCGGATTGACCCAAAGGGTGCCCCTTTCTAGTGGACAGAGAAGTGTGAGGCGAGCTTGAAAAAGCTCAAGACAGCTTTGACTTCGGCCCCAATCTTGATGTTTCCTACCGGTTTAGGGGTCCTATACTGTATATTGTGATGCCACACGAGTTGGACTCAGTGCAGTATTGATATAGGACGGTAGGGTGATTGTCTACGCGTCCAGACAGTTGAAGATACATGAGAAAAACTATCCTATTTATGATCTGGAGCTAGCTGCCATTGTTCAAGCCTTGAAGATTTGGCGTCATTACTTGTATGGGGTTCCTTGTGAGATCTACACTGATCACCGAAGCTTGCAGCACTTGCTTAAGCAGAAGGACCTGAATATGCGTCAGAGGAGATGGTTGGAGCTACTGAAGGACTATGATATTACTATTCTCTATCATTCGGGCAAGGCTAATGTGGTTGCCGATGCCTTGAGTCATCGGGCAGAGAGTTTGGGGAGTTTGGCATATCTACCAGCTTCGGAGAGACCTATGGCGATGGATGTTCAGGCCTTAGACAGGCAGTTTGTCAGACTGGATCCTTCGGAGCCCAGCCGGGTTCTGGCTTGTGTGGTTTCTCGGTCTTCTCTATTTAACCGCATCAGGGAGCATCAGTTTGACGACCCTCATTTGCTTGTCCTTCAGGATAAAGTTCGGCGTGGTGATGCTCGAGATGTTACCATTGGGGATGATGGAGTTATGAGGATGCAGGGGCGTATCAGTATGCCCAATGTAGATGATCTTCGAGGGCTGATTCTAGCAGAGGCCCATAGCTCGCGGTATTCCATCCATCCGGGTGCCGCGAAGATGTATCAGGACTTGAGACAGCATTACTGGTGGAGGCGAATGAAGAGAGATATCGTTGATTATGTTTCTAGATGCCTCAACTACCAGCAGGTGAAGTATGAGCATCAGCGTCCGGGTAGGTTGATGCAGCAGATTGAGATTCCAGAGTGGAAATGGGAGCGCATTACCATGGACTTTGTATCTGGACTTCCACGGACTGTTAGGAAGTTTGATTCCATTTGGGTCATTGTGGATCGGCTGACCAAGTCCACCCATTTCATACCGGTGAGCACTACTTATTCATCGGAGTAACTAGCGGAGATCTACATCAGAGAGATAGTTCGGCTGCATAGTATTCCAGTTTCCATCATTTCAGATAGAGGCACTCAGTTCACTTCACGGTTCTGGAGAGCCGTACAGCAGGAGTTAGGTACTCGGGTAGAGCTGAGCACAATGTTTCACCCCCAGACTGATGGTCAGTCCGAGCACACTATTCAGTTTTTTGGAGGATATGCTCCGTGCGTGCGTGATTGAGTTTGGAGGTTCATGGGATCACTTCTGCCACTGGCGGAGTTTGCTTATAACAATAGCTACCAGTCCAGTATTCAGATGGCACCGTATGAGGCCCAATATGGTAGGAGGTGCAGGTCTCCCGTGGGTTGGTTTGAGCCGGGCGAGGCCAGGTTGCTAGGTACTGATATGGTTCAAGATGCTATGGACAAGGTCAAGGTGATTCAGGACAGACTTCGTGCAGCCTAGTCTATACATAAGAGTTATGCGGACAAGAAGGTTCGCGATGTGGCTTTTATGGTTGGTGAGCATGTTCTGCTTCGAGTCTCGCCCATGAAGGCCGTTATGAGGTTTGGGAAGAAAGGGAAGTTGAGTCCTAGATTTATTGGCCCTTTTGAGATTTTGAGGCGTGTTAAGAAGGTTGCTTATGAGTTGGCCTTACCTCCCAGCTTAGCCGGATTCCACCCCGTATTTCATGTCTCTATGCTCCGGAGATACCATGGTGACCCGTCGCATGTGTTGGATTTCACTTCTGTTCAGCTAGACAAGAACCTGTCTTATGTTGAGGAACCAGTAGCCATTCTAGACAGGCAGGTCAGGAAGCTAAGGTCAAAGAACATCGCTTCAGTAAAGGTTCAGTGGCGGGGTCAGCCGGTCGAGGAGGCGACTTGGGAGACCGAGCAGAATATGCCCAGCCATTACCCTTATCTTTTCACCACTCCAGGTATGTGTTCTATGCTCGTTCGAGGACGAACGTATCTTTTAAGTGTGGGAAGGTGTAACAACCCAACCGGTCATTTTAGAAAATTACGCCCCAATCCCCAATTTAACTGTTCCCCTAAGTTCATTTCTGCTATTGTGATTTGCCGGGAATGTCGGTTCTAGAATTCGGAGTGGTTCGGGACACTTAGTCCCTAAATAGAAGCCTTATAGTTGAAAAATTGCCCGTAGCCGAAACAGTGTTAAGATGACCTCAGAACGGAAATCTGATGGTTCCATTAGCTCCATTAGGTGATTTCGGGGTTGGGAGCGCGTTCGGAATGTATTTTGGAGGTCTGCTGTAGCTCAATTAGGCTTGAAATGCCGAAGTTTGAAATTTTGGCGAATCCGAACGATAGGTGATATTTTGATCCGGTGGTCGGAATGAAATTTTGATAATTTCTATAGCTTCGTTATGTGATTTTGGATATGTCCGCAAATTTTCAGGTCATTCGTACATCGTTTGGTCGGGTTTTTGATTGAATGTTAGTTTCGGAAGTTTTGAAGAAACTTAGGCTTGAATCCGTGTGTAATTGGTGATTTTGATGTTTAGGATGGTGTATTTATGCTTGCAACAAGTTCGTATCGTATTTTGGAGTATGTTGGTGGTTTTCGTTGGGGTCCCGGGGGCCTCGGGGTGAATCCGGACCATCATCCGGCACTTTGGAAACTTAAAAATCTGCTGTAAAATTGCAAATCACTGGGCAGAAATAAAGCCTTCGCATTCGCGAGGGCTAGGCCCGCGTTCGCGTAGGCTAAGGAAAATGAGCATCGCGTTCGCGTTGCTGGGAGACGCGATCGCGTAAGAGGAAGGCTGTGAGCATCGCGTTCGCGTGGGTTGGCTCGCGTTCCCGTAAGAGGAAAAAGAGAAGCCGCGCGTTCGCGTGGACTAGGATGCGAACGCGTAGAGAAAAAATCCGGAGACTGGGGAGTTGACCTTCATGGACGTTTGACTTCATGTCGCATTCGCGAAGAAGGGAAGGATCAAGGCATCGCGTTCGCGTGAAAGGCATCGCGAACGCGTGGCGTAAAATTCCCAGGCAGTGAAATTAAAACCAGAACAGAACCAGTCGCGGGTTTCACACCCCAAAACATAATTTTTGAGTTCTAAGAGAAGGTATTGACTGGAGATTGCTGGGAAATCATCAGGGAGTCATTTGAGGTAAGTTTTGAGGCTTAATTACATCATTTTATCATGAAATCCTTGGTTAATTCTCTGTAAATGAAAGATTAAAGGTGGGTTTGAGCCCTAGGCCTAAAATTGAAGAAAAACACCGATTTGAGTGGGCAAATGGAGTCCGATTTTGGTAAATTTTATATGCCTAGACTCGTATTGAGATGAGGGTTCCGAATATGTGACTTTTGTAATTTTTCGAGAAGCGTACCGAAAGTCGAGTTTTGGCAACTTTGCCATTTTTGGTGTAAATCGAATTGTATTGATTGGGTGTCCCAATTGGCCTATTTTGATATGATTCTATTGATTTTTATCAGAGACTACACCTGTGGAGGCCGACATTCACGGCAAGAGAGTTGCCTCATAGCGGTTTTGTACCGGAGTCGAGGTAAGTGACTTGTCTACCTCGTGTGGGGGAACTTTCACCCCTAGGATATTATGTGATAGTTTAAATACCTTGTACGCGAGGTGACGGGCGTGTACATGCGCTGGTTGTTGTAACACACACTTTACTTGAATTATCCGATTAGTGATATTCCTGCTCTTAGCTGATAAAAGTGTTACGTTTACCCGGTATTAGTTAGAAAAGCATGATTAGCTAGGATTCAACATGTCTTATTGCCTAGTTGACTTACTTGAACTTCTTTATAAATTGTTGGCACTAGTTTTGGTGAAGTTGTAGTTAAACATATTATATTCTCTTTGTGTGTTTTCTTTATTTGATGTATTAGTGGACTGCGGGTTCAATTCCCGGAGATCCTAGGGTTGTGGGTTCGATTCCTAGAGACCCGAAGTGATATTGGTTGTGGACTGCGGGTTCGATTCCCGGAGATCCTGAGTTATTGAAATATGGACTGCGGGTTCGATTCTCGGAGATCCTGAGTTATTGAGATATAGACTGCGGGTTTGATTCCCGGAGATCCTGAGTTATTGATATATGGACTACGGGTTCGATTCCCGGAGATCCTGAGCTATTGATATATTATTGAGATGTGGACTGCAGGTTCGATTCCCGGAGATCCTGAGCTATTGATATATTATTGAGATGTGAACTGTGGGTTCGATTCCCGGAGATCCTAAGATTTATTGAGACATGGGCTGCGGGTTCGATTCCCGAAGACCTAGGGGTACTGTTGATGGGACTGTGGGTTCAATTCCCAGAGGTCCTGGACTTGTTGATTTAGTTTTGTTACTTGTTGTTAGCTTAATTGTAGACGGTTGCAGTAATCACTTTATTGTTGTTATTTCAGAATTATTCTCATTTAAACTGCTTATTTTTGTCAGTATCATTTTGTTATTGTTTCTCTCAGTAGGGCCCTGACCTTTCTCATCACTACTCCATCGAGGTTAGGCTTGACACTTACTGAGTACAGCCGTGGTGTACTCATGCTACTCTTCTGCACACTTTTGTTGTGCAGATCCAGGTACATCAAGTCAGTCTCATACTAGGTGATTCAGCAGCACTTTGGGAGACCTCGAGGTATGATCTGCTGCGTCCGCGGATCCGAAGGCCTTCCTTCTATTCTAACAGTATTAGTAGATGTTTTCCTTTCATTTCGTTGTTAGATACTCTTTACACATAGATCCATAGTTGTATATTCTCTTTTAGTCTGTGTTACCCGTGGGATTCCGGGTCTTGGTGGTGTTTTATACAGTGTGTTTGACGGGTGTATGTGCCAAGCAGCACGGATTACATTCCTTTTTATATTATTTTTCCGCTATTTCTTATTTAATGTTCATAAACTTGTATATTCCGCAACGTGTTAGGCTTACCTAGTCGTAGGGACTGGGTGCCATCACGACATGTTCACGATTGGTGAACTAGGGTCGTGACATCCCTGTTATATGCTCGTTCATGTTTCAATATGTATGTTTGGCGAGTTTGAGTCAATTCGGATTGAGTTTGGTTGGAATTGGGACAAATAGTCTCTTAGAAGAAGGAATATTTGGGAAAAGTCAACCGGATGTTGACTTGTGAGTTAGAGAGCTCGGTATCGAATTCTGATGATTCGGTCAGCTCCGGGAGGTCATTTGTGGCTTAGGAGAGCAATCGGAATCGAACTTGGTAGTCCGGTATAGAAATAGGCTTGAATGGCTAAGGTTGAATTTTGACGAAATCCGAACGGTGGGTGAGATTTTGATCCGGAAGTCGGAATGGAATTCCGACAATTCCTGTAGCTTCGTTATGTGATTTTGGATATGTCTACAAATTTTCAAGTCATCCGGACATCGTTTGGTCGGGGTTTTGATCGAATGTGAATTTTTAAAGTTAAAGTTAAACTTAATCTTGAATTTGTTGAAAACGGACGATTTTGATGTTAACGATAGAGTTTTGATGATTGGAACAAGTTCGAATAAGGTTATATGACGTGTTGGTGCTTTTGGTTGAGGTCCCGAGGGCCTCGGGTGAGTTTCGGGGTGGTTTCGGACCATTTCTAAGCCATTTTTAACTGCTGATTTATGTTTATAGCAGTGTTCTATGTGATCGCGGAAAATGGGTCGCGATCACGGTGAGTAAAATGTGCGAAAAATATTAATGAATCGCAATCGCGTGAAATGCTCTGCGATCGCGAAGAAGGAAATTTCTGTTGCATTCATCCTATTTCGGAAGCTCATATCTTTTTATATACAAGGACTTTGGTGGTGATTCAAAAATGAAAGTTGTAGCCCATCGTGTTTAGTGTTCCGAAAGCTAACGAAATATTAATTTGGACATTTGTGTCAAACGTTATGGATGTTACACTATAGGTTGTCCGAGAAGGATCTCTAATACTCATGTATAAATTGGGAAGCTTATATCTTGAAATGTATAAGGATTCCGGAAGTGAGCAACAAATGTAAGTTATACCCCTATGTGTCTAGTTTCCATATCATCAAACCATTCATCATTATAAGTTGTGTTCAAAAAGTTATGACCATTATACTGAAGCCTGTCCGGAGAAACCGGAATTTGTTCACCGCAATCGCGAAGCTTTTCCCGCGATCGCGAAGGGTAAATTTTGGGCCAAATTTTATTCTCCGCGATCGCAGAGCCATTCCCGTGATCGCGATGAGTAATATGCCTAGGCAGAATATTTTTAAAATATTCCAGTCGCAAAATCAACCCATTTTTCCACCATTTTTGGTCATTCTTGAGAGCTTTTGGACGGGAAATGAAGGGATTTCGATGGGGAATAATTGGAGGTAAGTTTTATGAGTTAAATACATGGTTTTATCAAAGAATCTTCCAATAATTCTCTGAATTTGGTTAAGAAATCAAAAAAATTAGGGCTTTGAGCAAAAATCTTAAAATGGGGATTTGAAGGATCATTTGTAGTCCGAATTGGGAGTTCTTGTTATGTACGGACTCGTGGAGAGATGAAGATTCCGAAAATATGAGTTTCATAATTTTTTGAGATGCGTACCAAAAGTCGGATTTTGACAACTTCGTGGGTTTTGGTGTAAACCGAGTTATTTCGATTGGGTTATGTCTAATTAGCCTATATTGATGTATTCTTATTGATTTTGAGAAGATTTGGCATCCGAGGAGATTGATTTTCAAGGCAAGCGCAAGGCGGACTAAGGCTTCTACCGGTTCGAGGTGAGTGGTGATAGTAAATAATGTACTAAGGGTTTGAAACCCTGTACTAGCACTTCACAGTGCTATGTTGAGATGAGACATGCGTCTTGTGATGGGCGTGGTGACATTGTGATTGGGGAATTGGCCTTGGTCCTTCCCGGCTAATAGTATATTGCGTATTATGACTGATAATGAGATTATAAATGTGTAATTGTGCTAATAGCCATGTTTGGGGCCTTATGCCTATCTGTAGAGCATTAGGGGACCTGTAGAGCTAGGTGACCCTTATATCGTTTTGAAGACTTTCACTCAGCCGTAAAACTAGCTAAATAGCCTATTAAGAGCCAGTACTAGATGTGTACTGTGAGAGATAGATTACTTAGGGTGGAAGTTCCCCGATTTAGCTGAGTGGGCTTGAAAGGCCAATCCTATACTAATTGGGACATGGTCGAGGACCCGTTTTGAGGTATTATATATATATATATATATATATATATATATATATATATATATATATATATATATATATATATATATATAGATCGGATCGGGGGCGCAGCAGTATATATATTGGATCGGGCTACACGCCGCGGCAGAGATATATATTAGATCGGGCTGCACATCGCAGCCGGTATATATGTTGGATCGGACTGCACGCCGTTTATTATTGCATTTTGGCTGTAGGAGCCCCTCCGGAGTCTGTACACACCCCCAGTGAGCGCCGTCGACGTTAAATGGATCGGGCTGCATGCCGCAGCAGTATATATATTGGAGCGGGTTGCGCGCCGCAGTGGTATATGTATACATACTTAAATACTTATAAATTATAGACATAGGTATATATATATATCTTCATACATTGAGATGGCTGTACACCATAGTGGTACGAGTGAGGATTTCGTTAGTGTGGGGCCCTATTGAGGTAGATGTGGACTGGAGATTAGAGTACTCACTGTAGTTGTGACTTACCGGTGGGGGTTGTCTTGGAACTGTTTAGTGACAGTACAGGAGTTCTTACTTTCAGTTATTGTTTATTATTGTTACTCACTGAGTTGGAATATACTCACCCCACTCCCCTGCACTTTTTGTGCAGATTCACAGGTGCCCGAGAGCAGTTGAGTTGTTGTAGCTGCCGATCCTTATCTACTTTTGCGGAGACTACGAGGTAGCTGCCGGTGTCCGCAGAACCTGTTTTCTCCTTCTTTATCATCATGTTGTTTTCATCTGGTAGACTTTGTTGTTTTAGGATGTTTATTCTGTAGAGGCTCAGACTCGTGACACCACGATTCGGTTGGGACCGTATTTTGTATGTTGCTACTATTACGTTTATCATATTGACATGAACACTTGCTGTTTATGTTTAACTGGATTAATTGGCATTAATAACTGGCTGGTTTAAGAGATAATATGGTCGGACTTACCTAGCATTGTGTTGGGCGCCATCACGACCGGGGTTTGGGTCATGACAAGTTGGTATCAGAGCCTAGGTTAACAGGTCTCGCGAGTCATAAGCCGGTTGGTAGAGTCTCGTGGATCGGTACGGGGACGCCTGTACTTATCCTCGGGAGGCTGCAAACCTTTTAGGAAAGTTTCAATTCGTGAAATTCTTATCATACGTACTTGATTCAGCTTGATATGTAATTTTTGAAACTCCTTCTACACGCTGGTAAGTGCATTCGAGTGCTTAGTGATAAATTTGCCTTGATGGCTTATGATTCCCCAATTTAGGGATGAGGTATAATCTCTATGAGTTCATGTTGGGCCTATCTGGAGGACTTGAGGCCAGATCCTTGTCTATGGCTTGAGCACCAAGGTGCTAATTTCGCGAGCCGGTATTATGAAGTTCATACGATCGGTATTGATCTTAATTGTGAAAATGGCAGTGTGATAATAGGAGAGCTGTAAGGTATTCAGCTCTTATTGTGATTTGATATGTAGCCCTAGCTATGGGCGTGAGAAATATGTTCATTGCCTCTTAGCGGAAATGTAAAGTGCACTACGTGTGGTAGTATGAGTTCAAACTCAAGAAAACTGAATTGGTCGTGCTATGAGTATTGTGGTGAAATGTATTTGACATATGTTATGATTTGAGCAGATGCAGCGCATGTTCATGTACTAACTTTGATGATATAATTTGTGTTGTAATGAGATTTATATTGTGGATATGCATTGTGATGTTTTGTCGACTTGTCGATGTATTGTTAGGGTGGTTTTGGTGATTCTCTGGCAGGTGGATAGGCCAAATTACAAAGGAAACTCTGTCAAAATTTTTGGAATCATTTGAGACTTAGAAAAGATTTTGTTACCTAAGGAATGAGCTTAACTGTGGTGTGTGAATGAATACAAGAAGTGCAAAAGAATTAAGATTTTTGATGATTCGAGTCTCCGCCAAAGCTTGTAAATGACCCGAGTTTAATCTCATTGTAACATTACGGCATCGTTTGAGCAATAATGGTATGAGTGGTTAAAAGTACTTTGATTTATGGCTTCGAGCTAAGTTGGGGATGTTGCTATTGATTAACTGATTGCACTGTTGTGTGCTATGTTGGTCCTGTCTCTAGGTATGTTGGGAAATTTTGATAAAGGTTATGGTGCTTCGTAGATGCGAAGAAATACTAGGATGTTTTGAACTTATGTTGGTAAAGAATGTTCGGTGTATAGAAAAGAAAGATAGCTAACTGTATCTGTATGTAATCATGCTCTGCGGTGTCAGGGTTCTAGTAAGGTACGAGTGGTTCTGTTCAATAAGGCAGTTGAATTATAACCGGTTGAGGGTGAATGACGCCCGAGAATTTGTTTTACGGTGTTCAAGATTTTTCTTGTAACGGTAAGGTGTCTTAAGATTGGGTACGTGGCTAGAGACCGTGGTTTCGTTAGAAGAAATCGAGACTTTTGATATGTTATGTGGATGATGAGATTCTATGTATCTATATTGGAGAGTAATGATAACGAATTCAAAAAATTGCAGGAAGTTCTTCAGGGTAAAGTGTTATAGATTGTGGTACCTCTGGGAAACATTTAAGAGAGTATTCAGCGGCCTGTGAGCCTTAGACCGTGTGGTCTTGTGTATGAATCTCATATGGTAACATGAGTTGAGGTGTTGTGATCCTTCAGTAAAGGAGAATATTAAATTAAAAATGAATTAGAAAGGAATTGGGTAAATGGAAACATTTATTAATAAACTGAAACGGTACGATAAGGGTATGATTAACTCCTGGTATGTGTACGAAGTAATGAGTCTTGCAACTCTGGTGCAACCAGGCTCTTGATTGCTGGCAGTTGTGTAGCTCGATGTGGGTAAAATGACTCAGTCCTGGCAGTTAAACTTATGCAATGAATGGGAAGAAAGAGTTGTGATATGTTTTATCTTGGTTTGAAAATGAGTATATTTCTATCGGTATGTGAAGCATGGAGTGTAATGATTTTTCTCCCATATGGGAAGTCATTAAAATTCTCAAGTAGCGTGGGCAGCTGCAGATAATCTGAGAATCAAAATTTCTGGCAATTAAGGAAAATGATATTGTTATTCTAGTGATTTGGCAGAGTATATGGTCAAAAGGGTAAGGTAATGTAAACTGATAATATCTAGTGGTATTGTGGTACCCTCTTGTTGGATTGACGGTGATGATTGAGTTGTTGATGGCATAGGGAAATTTTTGAATGGCTTTCATGGTATGAATGGATGGTTAATGTGTGTTATGTATTCGTACGGTGGAGTGTGGAATCAGGCATAGTGATGCAGGTGTTATATATGGGTTGGAGACTAGAAGTTCTTATAATCCACCTACGCAGTGGTGGTATATTGCGAGTATCGGCACCGTTTAGTGGTTGTTGGAAATTGGAAGCACCAGTGGCTTTCTCGTTACTTGATAAGATGAATTTGGATAATGATATATGATTGTAGACTGGTTGTCATTAGTCAGGTTGTCTAGACTGATGTGATATGGACTATGTTAGAAAAATGTCACAAACTGCGTGGCAGAGAGCATCTGGTCATGCTCTAGCAGGGTAGAGGTACCTTAGGGCCAGCGGACGGCTGGTAGGTATTGCTTTGTCAGTTGGGCCTTCGTGGTGGAGGTTAGTGTAGAGGCATCTACCATTGATTCAGTTCCGATATTGAGGAATTTTGTCGGATGCATTTCATATGGCCGAGCTTGAGGTTATATATGTTTGTTGTAACGAGCAACTTTACTCGATGTGCATTCCCTTTTGCTAGATTATGCGTGGATCAGGTGGTACGCCGCCACATATATGGTATCAGGATCGGGTGGCACGCCGCCACAGGGTATGTCATCTGGATCGGGTGGCACGCCGCCACGGGTATGTTATTGGAACGGGTTGTGCGCCGCAATAGTGTGATGTGGAAAATATAGTTTCCTATATGTTACCTTGTATACAATACTTCCTAGCTTCTGAGGAAAAGTTTGTATTGGGTACCGCTCGGGGAATAGCACATCGGTTGTGTCCTTTCAGGATTTGATAGCATATATTAATTGTTTCACCGTGGGTGAGATTGATTGCTTGGGTTCAGACCTAGATCTGTGCGTGGCTGACCGTTCTGAGCATGGTGACTTGAGGTGCTTCATGAGTAATAGTGTTTGGATAGAATCATGAGTCGTGGCAAGGCCACGTGATGTTATAACCTATCGAAAAAGAGTCATGTACTCTATTCCTATGATGTGAGACGGGATCTCGGTTTTAATGATATGATGGTACAGAGGAATTGAATTACAACTCTGTTGTTGGAGTCAGTTGTCATGATTTGAGTATGTTCAGACATTTCCTACTGGAGCCTGTGTTGTGCTTGTCACGGCTTAGGCCGGTGTTGAGGCGTCATATCACCAGTGTGGTGTGTTATAACCTAAATGATCATTTGAGTCATTAATGAGTGCGAGCATGTATCATTTCAGTTGGTTAGAAGGGTAATATCGATATTTGGCTCCGAATTCTATTGTAGTATCAATTAAAAGGGAAATGGATTCATGAATGGTTGACCTGAGAGATGGGTTCGATATATCGCGTGTGCGGTTGCCGTGGGCAGGATTTGAAGGTGTTGGAATAAGACTCTATCTAATGAGAAAGGTTCTTCCTGCTAGTATTTGGTCATTGTGGCCAGTTGTTGTGATTAGAGACTATCGTCTCGAGTGATTGGGTTTTTTGATACATCATGTGATCTCACCCGGAGTGGCGAGTTTGTCTATTACAGTTGGATCGTGTGTACTCTGAGTATAGATGTGGGATTCAAATTTGGTATATGATTTCGGAAAGTGCAATATGGTTTATGGTTCAGATAGACTATGTTATCAGACTTATGAAAGACAAGGTGAAGTGGTATCACCACGACTATATGCTTGGTGAGGTCATTCAGCTATTGTGTTGAATCTAGTACAGCTCTGTGTCCGCTCGAGGACGAGCGTTTGCTTAAGTTGGGGAGAATGTGATGACCTAGCCCGTCATCTTGTAAGTTATCACCTCATTTTCCCCGTTATATGCTCGTTCATGTTTCAATATGTATGTTTGGCGAGTTTGAGTCAATTCGGATTGAGTTTGGTTGGAATTGAGACAAATAGTCTCTTAAAATAAGGAATATTTAGGAAAAGCCAACCGGATGTTGACTTGTGAGTTAGAGAGCTCGGAATCAAATTCTGATGATTCGGTCAGCTCCGGGAGGTCATTTGTGGCTTAGGAGAGCCTTCAGAATCGAATTTGGTGGTCCGGTGTAGAAATAGGCTTGAATTGACTAAGGTTGAATTTTGGCGAAATCCGAATGGTGGGTGAGATATTGATCCGGGAGTCAGAATGGAATTCCGACAATTCCTGTAGCTTCGTTATGTGATTTTGGATATGTCTACAAATTTTCAAGTCATTCGGACATCGTTTGGTCGGGTTTTTGATCGAATGTGAATTTTTAAATTTAAAGTTAAACCTAAGCTTGAATTTGTTGAAAATGAACGATTTTGATGTTAACGATAGAGTTTTGATGATTGGAACAAGTTCGGATAAGGTTATAGGACATGTTGGTGCTTTTGGTTGAGGTTCCGGGGGCCTCGGGTGAGTTTCGGGGTAGTTTCGGACCATTTCTAGGCCATTTTTAACTGCTGATTTATGTCTGAGCAGTGTTCTATGCGATCGCGGACAATGGGTCACGATCGCGGTGAGTAAAATATGCGAAAAATATTAATGAATCGCGATCGCGTGAAATGCTCCGCGATCGCGAAGAAGGAAATTTCTGTTGCATTCATCCTACTTAGAAAGCTCATATCTTTTTATATAAAAGGAATGTTGAGCTAATTCAAAAACCAAAGTTGTATCGTGTCTAGTTTTCAGAAAGCTAAATAAACAGTTATTTGGACATCTGGGTCAAAAGTTATGGACGTTACACTATAGGGTGTCCGAGAAGGATCTCTAATACTCATGTATAAATTGGGAAGCTTATATCTCGAAATGTATAAGGCTTCAGGAAGTGAGCATCAAATGAAAGTTATAGCCCCATGTGTCTAGTTTGTAGAACATCAAACCATTCATCATGCGGAGTTGTGTGTAAAACATTATGACCATTATACTGAAGCCTGTATGGAGGAACCAGAATTTATTCACCGCGATCGCGAAGGTAAATTTTGGGCCAAATTTTGTTCTCAGCAATCGCAGAGCCATTCCTGCGATTGCGATGAGTAATATGACTGGGCAGAATGTTTTTAAAATATTCCAGTCGCGAAATCAACCCATTTTTCCACCATTTTTGGTCATTCTTGAGAGCTTTTGGATGGAAAATGAAGGGATTTCGATGGGAAATCATTGGAGGTAATTTTTATGAGTTAAATACATGATTCTATCAAAGAATCTTCCATTAATTCTCTGAATTTGGTTAAGAAATCAAGAAAATTAGGGCTTTGAGCAAAAATCTTAAAATGGGGATTTGAAGGACCATTTGTAGTCCGAATTGGGAGTTCTTGGTATGTACGGACTCGTGGAGAGACGAGGATTCTGAAAATATGAGTTTCATAATTTTTCGAGAAGCGTACCAAAAGTCGGATTTTGACAACTTCGTGGGTTTTGGTGTAAACCGAGTTATTTCGATTGAGTTATGTCTAATTAGCCTATATTGATGTATTCTTATTGATTTTGAGCAGATTTGGCATTCGAGGAGATTGATTTTCGAGGCAAGCACAAGGCGGACTGAGGTTTCTACCAGTTCGAGGTGAGTGGTGATAGTAAATAATGTACTAAGGGTTTGAAACCCCGTACCAGCACTTCACAGTGCTATGTCGAGATGAGACATGCGTCTTGTGATTGGCGTGGTGACATTGTGATTGGGGAATTGGACTTGGTCCTTCCCAGCTAATAGTATATTGCGTATTATGACTGATAATGAGATTATAACTGTGTAATTGGGCTAATAGCCATGTTTGGGGCCTTGTGTCGATCTGTAGAGCATTATGGGACCTGTAGAGCTAGGTGACCCTTATATCGTGTTGAAAA
This sequence comes from Nicotiana noctiflora, assembly GCA_032618575.1. Classification (NCBI taxonomy): domain Eukaryota; kingdom Viridiplantae; phylum Streptophyta; class Magnoliopsida; order Solanales; family Solanaceae; genus Nicotiana; species Nicotiana noctiflora. Next base: position 11,591 of record JASVEL010013728.1, on the reverse strand, counting down.
CTTTCTCTCAACCGTAAAACTAGCTGAATAGCCTATTAAGAGCGAGTACTAGATGTGTAGTGTGAGAGATAGATTATTTGGGTGGAAATTCCCTGATTTAGCTGAGTGGGCCTGAAAGGCGAATCCTATACTAATTGGGACACGGTCGAGGACCCGTTTTGAGGTATTATATATATATATATATATATATATATATTGGATCGGGCTGCACGCCGCAGCAGTATATATATATATATATTGGATCGGGCTGCACATCACAGCAGTATATATATTGGATCGGGCTGCACGCTGCAACAGTATATATATTGGATCGGGCTACACGCTGCAGCGGTATATATGTTGGATCGGACTTCACGCAGCAGTATTATTGTGCTTGGGCTGTAGGAGCCCCTCCGTAGTCTGTACACACCCCCAGTGAGCGCCGTCGACGTTAAATGGATCGAGCTGCACGCCGCAGCAGCATATGTATTGGAGCGGGCTGCGTGCCGCAGCGATATATGTATACATACTTAAATACTTATACATTATAGACTATATATATATATATATATATATATATATATATATATATATATATATATATATATATATATATATATATATATATATATATATATATATATATATATATATATATATATATATATATATATATATATATTCATACATTGAGATGGTTGTACACCATAGTGGTACGAGTGAGGATTTGATCATTGTGGGACCCTGTTGAGATAGATGTGGTCTGGAGATTAGAGTACTCACTATAGTTGTGATTTACCGGTGGGAGTTGCCTTAGAACTATTTAGTGACAGTATAGGAGTTCTTACTTTCAGTTATTGTTTATTATTATTACTCACTGAGTTGAAATATACTCACACCACTCCCCTGCACTTTTTGTGCAGATTCACGGGTGCCCGAGAGCGGTTGAGTTGTTATAGCTGCTGATCGTTATCTACTTTTGCGGAGACTACGAGGTAGCTGTTGGCGTCCGCAGAACCTGTTTTCTCCTTCCTTATCATTTTGTTACTTTTATCTTGCTTAGACTTGATTATTTTAGGATGTTTATTCTGTAGAGGCTCAGACTCGTGACACCACGATTCGGTTGGGACCGTATTTTGTATGTTGCTACTAATGCGTTTATCATATTGACATGAACACTTGCTGTTTAAGTTTAACTGGATTAATTGCCATTAATAATTGGCTGGTTTAAGAGATAATATGGTTGGGCTTGCCTAGCATTTTGTTGGGCGCCATCACGACCGGGGTTTGGGACGTGACAATAAAGAACATATTAGGCTCAACAACCTAATAAATTTGCCAAGAGAAATATTGTTAATAGCTAGATATGGGCTAAAATGAGATTAAGAGAGAGGGAGAGAAAGATAGACAACTCAAAAAGGCTAAATGAAAAAAGGAAGCCCAAAGCGGCTATAAACACGAAGAGAAAAACGATCGTCAAATTTGTTTTGTACCTTTACATAATATATTTTAAATCTCCTCACACAATTTAAAAGTATAGTTCAGTAAGTAAGGGGTACAAAACTTTTTGTAAAATTATTTTTTAATGTTTTTAACTGACTAAGCCAAAAACTCGCCTCCGTCAATGGGTTCAACTACCAACTTTCTAAAAGGATGTTAAGTAAGAAAAAATCATAATTCCACCAATACACTCTAACTAATAAGTATGCAAATTGTGAATCTCATTCGTTCAATTAGTTGGAATTATTTTATACTTTATAATAAAAAGTCAAAGATTGTTTTTGTAGTCCCTTTTCCTACTTTATTTTTTTATCTTTTGCGAAAGATAAAGTGTCCATTATTAATTGTGAAAAGTTTTTTTCCACTTTATAATAAATTACTCTTTGCTGGTCTTGTAAAGAGCTAGTAAAAGGGAGTGACCTCGCGCGCATGAGAAGTTGATCCTAAAGGTAAAACGGGTTGATTTGTCCCCTCATGCGCACGAAATATACGTAAGGCCTAGTCCAAATATGGTTTTCTTAAAATTATTTTTTCAAGTTTTGATCTTACCAGAAGAGTGTCCAAATACATGCTTACCATAATATGTCCAAATTCTTTCACTTTGAATTGGATTTCATAACATTCATGACTTAATTCTTGTAACATCTTAATTGGGTAATGACTCCATTTAAATTTCTGTAATAGCTACAAATTAATTTTTTTTATTTATAATTGGTAACCAGCTTTGCCTACAAAACACAGTCTTCACAAGTATGAGAACTTGAGTTCTGGTGTTTTGAACGAAGGCATGGAGATGTATGAGATTATTCAAGATAATATTCTGCTTGAAAAGTTTCCACCTTCCTGGAATGATCACAAGAATCAACTAAAACACAAGAAAAAAAACTTAACTCTTCAAAAATTGACCAATCACATGAGGACTGAGGAAGTTAATTGTCTCAAAGATGAGTAGTCTAAAAAACTTAAAAATAAGATAAAATGTCCCTCTCTTAATTTGTGACGATCCGACCCGTTGTTTCATGTGTTACTACTCTATTTTTCTCGCATATTGCTTCTTCATATTTCATTATCGATATGTGGTGAGTCAGAGTTATTTTAGATTGATTTTGATAAGAAATGAGACATTTAGTCTCTTTAAGAAATGCTTAAGTAGGAAAGGTCAACCGGACATTGACTTATGAGTTAGAAGGGTCGGATGTGATTTTTGGTGATTCAGTTAACTTCAGAGGATGATTTGTGACTTAGGAGTGTGATCGAAATTGATTTTGGAGGTCCGATGTAGAATTAGGCTTGAATTGGCGAAGTTAGTATTTAGCAAATTCCGGTAGATGGGTGAGATTTTGATGTGAGGGTCGGCATAGAATTCCGAGAGTTGTAGTAGCTTCGTTAGGTAATTTTTGATATGTCTGCAAATTTTCATGTCATTCGGACGTCATTTGGTCGAATTTATGATCGAATGTGAGTTTAAGAAGAATTTGATAAATTTAGTCTTTGATTTGGTGAAATTCGATGATGTTGATGTTAACGAAAGTGTTTTGATGATTCGAGCAAGTTCAAATAAGGTAATAGAACATGTCTGTGCTTTTGGTTGGAGTCCTGGGGGCCTCAGAGTGGATTCGGGTGGTTAAACGGAGAGTTTGGAGTTTGTTGCTTGTTTAATAATTTTGGTTCTGTCATTTCCGCATCTGCGGAAAAGGAAATTCAGAGGCGGTTCTGCAGATACGGCGGGTAGGTCGCAGAAATGGTCCTTGAGGTCTTGGCAATTTCTGTAGAAGCGAAAGGCAGTCCACAAAAGTGGACATCGCATGAGCGGTTTTCGACTGCAAAAGCAGTCCTGGGTATTTTAAGTTAGACCACTGAAGCAGTTATTTTGACGCAGAAGCGGAAGCTGCAGGTGTGGTATCCCAATCGCAAAAGCGGAGACCTTGCTGGGTTTAAGTGAACGCCTGAAGGTTTGGGTCACAATAAAGCCTTGCATATCACCGTGCAATACGAAGACTACTTCATCACTAGGATCCTGATCGATGGGGGTTCGAGCCTTAATATATGTCCGTTGATAACACTCAAAAAGATGGGTAAAGGACTGCACGAGATAAAAGATGGAGCTATCAGTGTGAAAGCCTTCAATTGTTCCCAGAGGTCCACCATCGGTGAGATTAGCATATGTCTGCAATGTTCACAATTTTGAAAGAGAAGAAACATTTTGGACTTTGGACTAAGGAGATTTTTGGGCGATTTTTGATAAGGGTTTCGAGGGATATCTTCATGTATGGATTCTTGGACTTAGATTATGATATTATTGTGTATAAACATGGATTAACACTAAAAACCCAAGGAATTAAAGGTTCAAAAATGGTGGTTTAGGGCTTGAATTTAAAAGAGTTAAAAATGGGGATTTGAGGGGTCAAATGGACCCCGATTTTGATGAATTTGATATGTATAGACTCGTGGCTAGATGAGGAGTCCGATAATATGAGGTTTTGTAATTTTTGGTGAAGCAGACCCGAGGCTCGGGTTTTGCTAGTTTTGAATTTCTGCTATTTCTTGATTTATTTTTGATTGGGTATTGTTCCTTTGGCATATTGTAATATATTCGCTCTGATTTGGTTAGATTCGACGCGCGTGGGGGCCGATTTAAGGGGCAAATGCATCGCGAGCTTGAGAGTTTGCCGGTTCGAGGTGAGTAACACTTGTAAATAATATTGTGAGGGTTTGAAACCCCGGATTTGCATATCATAGTGTTGTATTGAGGTGACTTGCACACCGGGTATGAGCTTGGGGTAGAGCACCATTAGGAATTGTGACTTGGTCTGTCCCGGTTGTTGATTTTACCGTGTATTTCACTATGACTTATTATTTTTCACTATGACTTGGGCCTATTTCCATATTTGCGGCTTATTGCTGACTGTTTGAACTCCTTAGGAGCTATTATCATTTTTTTCCTCACTACTTGAAATATTATTTGAACTCAATCCATTGTTATTACATTGTTTCATGAACTCAGCTATATTTCACTCAACTTGGAGTTTTAAACTGATATTTGAACTATTATTTGATTTGAGCATTATTGTTTTCACTGATACCTGAGGGGCTTATGCTTATTGTTGGGCTAATTGAGGTCGAGGGGCACATGTGAGGATATGTTGAGTGATGTGAGGAGGATTTTAGGCCTCGAGTGTATGTGAGGAGGCTTTCATGCCTCGAGTGTTATGTGAGGAGACTTTCAGTCCCCGAACGATATATGAGGAGGCTTTCAGGCCTCAAGCGATATGTGAGGAGGCTTTCAGGCCTCGAGTGTATTGTAAGTAGGCTTTCAGGCCTCATATTGATATGTTCAGGCTTTCAAGCCTTGTTGATAACGCTTGGGCTATAGGAGCCCCTCCAGAGTCTGTACACCCATAGTGAGCGCAGCTACCCATATGATCGAGAATGAGCCTAATGGGCTGATGTTGTATTCAGTGATTGATACTGAGCCCGAGGGGCTGATACTGTTTTGAATGATCTGATACTGAGCCCGATGGGCTAATACTGTTTTGAGTGGTTGATATTGAGCCCGAGGGGCTGGTACTGTTTTGAGTTATGCCCGAGGGGCGAACTATTATGTGCTTATCTTGCATACTTATTTACATTTTCACCTGCTATACGGTGGTATTTGTTCCCGATGGGAGGATTTTCTGTGCTAATCAGTACTAACTATATTGAAACAATTTTCGTATATATTAAAGAGGCCATTTTCAAAAGATATTTCAACTGACCTGAAAACATTTCTAAAGAGTTCTCTGATTTCACTATTTTTCTCAGAAATTATACCTTGTTTCAGTACAGCATGTTGGTTTCTTTATGTGATTTCTTGTTGCTCAGTTATTATTTACTTTTATTACTTACTGAGTTGGAGTACTCACTTTACTCCCTGCACTTCGCGTGCAGTTGCAGGTATTTATGCACCCGGTAGCGGGTATTGGTTGTATGACGACGAAGTTGTAGAGGTTTTAGCAAGGTGACTGACAGTGTTCGCAACACCCATGTCCTTTCATGTTATACATACCTCTTGTTCAGTATATTTCTGGACTGTATAGAGGTAACTTCATTCTTATAGATGCTCGTGATATGTGACACCCTGTTCGGGCTATGTTGGGTTGTAACTATTTTTAACCAATGTTATTTAAGTTGTATGTTATATTCTTCATGTTTAAAAGTTGTTAAAGAAACGATTTACGTTAGTTGGCTGGCCTTGTCTTCACAAGAGGCGCTATCACAAGCGGCTTTGGAATTTGGATTGTGACAAGTTGGTATCAGAGCCTAGGCTACTTGGTCCCACGAGTCATGAGCAGGTTTATTAGAGTCTCGCGGATCGATACGAAGACGTCTGTATTTATCATCGATAGGCTGCAGAAGCTTTAGGGAAACTTCACTTTCTTGGAATTCTTATCATGCGTACTTGATTCAGCTTGAGATATAACTCTTGAAATTTCTTCCACATGTCTATATGCGCACGTGAGCACTCAATATTATGTGTGCCTTGGTTGCTTGTGATGCCCTGATCAAGGGGCAATATGCAATCTCTATGGGTTTGATGTTAGGCTAGTCTGGAGGACTTGAGGCCGAATCTTTACCGATGGCTTGATCATCGAGGTGCTCATGGTGTGAAAAAGTGTTTTGAATTTATATGTTAGGTATTGTTCCTATTAGCCGGAATGGAAATTGGACATCCATGTAATGAGTATGTTAGTGTTACAAGGTTTATCTATGTGATCTTGGTAGTGACGAAGGAGTTTGCTGGATAATAGATGAACTGATAAGTGTTCGATTCCTATTGTGATCTGTTGTGTAGCTCGAGTGATGGGCGCATGAAGAATATGTCCGTATCTCTTAGTTGGGAAGTAAAGTGCAATACGTATGGCGGTATATGTTCAATCTCAGGAAGTCTAAATGACTATGTAGCATATATGATGGTGGAAGGTGTGCTAAAATACTAAATTAAGGCGAAGCGGGTAGGTTATATCCTGTAGAGTGTTCTTGAGTGGTATGATCCTTATGTGTTTGTAAGAAGATCTCATGTGTAATTAAAATGTACATGTTGTAATTTGAAAGGCTTGGGTCACTTAAGAGAGTGGACTCAGCTGATGTGGGGGGTGAATGCGAGGTTTAGAGAGGATTTCAGTATAAGATGATCTGTGTTTTCACCAACTTGTACATGATTTGAGTTTAATCTCACTAGGATATTGTGGCATCTTTAGAGTAAAAGTGATATGAGTTGTTAAGTACGTCTTGATATACGGCTTCGAGCCAAGTTGGGGAGGTTGCTATTGATTAGCAGATTGTACAGTTATGTGCGGTGTTAGTTCCGATTTGAGGCATGCTGGCGAATCAGTTCTGGTTGCAGAAATTTAGCCGATGATGGCACGAGTGAATCAAAATTTTTGACAAAGTTTATATGGTTCTTCGTAGATGTGAGAAAATAATAGGATGTCTTGAGCCGTTGTTCATAAAGAATGCTAAGTGTATAGGGAAAGAAGATGGTTGATTGTATTGGTATGATATTATGTTCTACAGTGTCAGAATGCTATAAGGCACGAGTAGTTCAATTCGCTAAGTCAGGTAATTGGTAGTTTGAATAAGAGTGGATGACTTTTGAGAATGGTTTTAATGTGTTCAAGATTCTACATGTAACAATCATGTCCCTTAAGGATGTGTATGTGGTTAGAGAATGTGTTTCATTAAAAAAAGGTCAAGACTCGTGGTGTTTTATGTTATTATGGGATCTTATGTGTCGATACCTGGGAAGTAAAGGAAGCGAATTCAGATTAGGAGGAAGTTATTCAGGTAAAGTGTTCTGGAACGTGGTATTTCTGGAAAGCATTAAAAGAGTGTTCAATAGCTTATGAGCCCTTACACGTATTGTGCAGTGAAGCACTTGAGCTATGGCAGCTCGCTCAGCTAGGTTTGGATAGAAGGATTCAGTCCTGATAGTTTAGCTTGTGCGAATGGAAATGACAAATATATTTTTGTCGGGTTTTATCATGGTTTGGAGGTGAATATATTTTTTATGGGTATGCGAGGCATGGAACGTGTAATGATTCTTCTTCTTAATGGGATCAGTGGAAGTTCTTTATTAGATGAGTTATAGATCAGTTTTGAAAGGGAGTTCATAAAGCTCTTAGGCAACGGGTAGCCTCAAGTAATCAAAGAAATGATACTGCTAATTGGAAGTGATGTGACGAGAGTATTTGTCTCGGAAAGGGGTAAGGTGACTTAACTGATGATACTTCGGTAGTGTCGCGGTGCTTTCTTGTTAGATCGACTGCTGATGTATGAGTTGTTTGATGGCACAGAGAAATTTTAAGAATATATTCTGTGGAATGATTGGGTACTTGAGATGTAATATGTGTTCATACGGCGGAATTTGGGACCAGGTACAGTGATTTGTGTGTTATATGGAGTTAGAGACTGGGAGATCTCAGGTACAGACTATGTAGTAGTTGTTGATTGTGTGTATTTGTACCATTGGCAGCTATTGGAATTTGGAGGCTCGAGTGAATCTTTCTTTTCTTGGTATGTTGAATTTTGGATATGATGTTGATGTGTAGACTAGTTGTCTCAGTGATGGGTTATTCTAGACTATTGTGCTATGGGCTGTGTTGGAAGATGCCACAAGTTGCATGGAGAGGTGCATCAGATTATGTGCTAGCAGAGTGGGGTGCATTACAAAGATCAGCGGACGGTTGGGAAGGATTGCTTTTATTGATTGGGCCTTCGTGGTAGATGTCAGTGTAGAGATTACTACCATTGATTCAGTTCCAGTATTGAGGGGCTCTTTTTCGAATGTGTTTTTTGTGGCCGTGCATGTCGCCGGGCGAGATGGTGGATTTCGGTATTTATTTGGTACCGGGAACCATATCGTACGTCTTTGGTAGGATTTACGGTAGTGGAAGGAGCAGCTTCAGGCTTTTTGGAATTGAGTTCGTTGGTAGGTCGATGTGGCTATGTATCAGGCTTGAGTTAGCTCAATTGGCCCGAGTGGTATTGTTGAGGGATAAGTTGATTTGATCGTTATTGAACTTGTCAGTGATTTGGGGAGATCTATAAGTTGCTTTCTTTGCTGTGAGACGTTATGATTTATTGGATATGGGCACATGTGGCATGGTTCTATTGATGATTCATAGAGAAAGTCGAGGGGGAAGAGTAATTAAGTGTTGCTTGGTAAATTGAGTATTTGTTATGACCTATCAGGTTGTGTGTCGTATGTTATTTGTTTCACCATGGGTGTAATGATTTGCTTTGGTTTCAGACATCAAATTATGTGTGGCTGTTGATTTTGAGCATAACGACTTGAGGTGCTTCAGGTGCAACAGTGGTTGGATAGGATCGTGCATTGTAGCGAGGCTATGTGGAGATATGACTTTTCGGGGGAAGACTTAGGTATTCTTTTTCTATGATGTAAGATAGGGTATCGGCCTTGTGTGGTAATGGTACTGATAAGCTTAAGGTACAACTCTCTCGTTTGAGTCATTTTTCATAATTTGATTATGTTCAGATCATTTCTTATTGGTGCGTGTATTATATAAGTTGTGGCTTCGGCCTACATTGAGGTGTCATGTCACCAGAGAGGTGTGTTGGATTCGAAGTGGTCATTGGAGTCATTAATGAATACGATCAGATGTGATTTCAGCTTGTTAGAGGGTTAATATCCAGGTTTGGCCCGGAAACCTATTGTGCTATTAGTCAAGAAGGAAGTGGCTTCATGTATGGGTGATCTGAGTAATGGTTATGGTCTATCGCGAGTTTTATTTATTGTTGGCAGTATATGAATGTGTTGGAATAAGACGTTAGCTCATAAGAGGTTTTCTGTCGGTATTTGCTTATTGTGGGCAACTGCTGTGAATAAAGGCTATAGTTTCGAATGTTTGGATTTTGTGGTATATTGTATGATTTCACTTGAGGTTATAGGTATGGGTTATTACAGCTGATTCAGGCTTATTCTGAGTATAGATCTGAGGTTCTAGTCTTGTGTATGATTTCGGAAAGTGCAATGTGGTTCTACGGTTTAGGGTTTAGATGGACTGTGGAATTTCAGCTATACTGTGTCATTGGACCTATGATAGATAAGGTGACATGGGAGCACCCCGGGTATATGCTTGGTAAGGTCATTCAGCCATTGGTTGGCTTCTAGGACAACTCTGGGTACGCTCGAGGACGAGCGTTTGTTTAAGTTAGGGAGGATGTGATGACCCGACCCGTCATTTCATGTGTTACTACTCCATTTTCCCCGTCCATTGCTTCTTCATATTTCATTATCGACATGTGGTGTTCTGGAGTTGTTTCGGATTGATTTTTGTAAGAAATGAGACACTTAGTCTCTTTAAGGAAGGCTTAAGTTGGAAAAGTCAACTGGACATTGACTTATAAGTTAGAAGATTCAGATGTGATTTCTGGTGATTCAGTTAGCTTCGAGTGATGATTTGTGACTTAGGAGTATGATCAGAATTGATTTTGAAGGTCCAGTATAGAGTTAGGATTGAATTGGCCAAGTTAGTTTTTTTGGAGAATTTCGGTTGATGGGTGAGATTGCCGGAACGGAATTCAGAGCATTGTAGTAGCTTTGTTAGGTGATTTTGGATATGTTTGCAAATTTTCAGGTCATTCGAACGCCATTTGGTCGGGTTTTTGATCAAATGTGAGTTTCGGAAGAATTTGATCAACTTAGGCTTCGATTTGGTGAAATTTGATGATGTTGATATTAACGAAAGTGTACTGATGATTCGAGCAAGTTCTAATAAGGTAATAGAACATGTCTGTGCTTTTGGTTGGGATCCTGGGGGCCTCGGGGTGGATTCGGGTGGTTAAATAGAGTGTTTGGAGTTTGTTGCTTGCTTAAGAATTCCTGAGGATTTTAAGTTAGATCACAGAAGTGGTTATTTTGATTCAGAAGCAGCAGCCACAGGTGGGGTATCCCAACCGCAGAAGCGAAGACCTGCCTGGGTTTAAGTGAACCGTGTTTTCATGATTTTGAAAGAGAATAGACATTTTGGAGTTCAGACTAAGGAGATTTTTGGACTATTTTTGAAGAGGGTTTCGAGGGCTATCATCAGGTATGGATTCTTGGACCTAGATTATGATATTATTGTGTATAAACATGGATTAACACTGGAAACCCAAGGAATTATATGTTAAAATGGTGGTTTAGGGATTGAATTTAATATAGTTAAAAATGGGGATTTGAGGGGTCATATGGACCCCGATTATGATGAATTTGATAGGTATCGACTCGTGGCAATACGAGGAACCAGGGAACGTGAGTTTTCTAATTTATCGAGAAGTGGGCCCGGAACTCGAGTTTTGCTAGTTTCGAGATTTTTGCTACTTCTTGGTTGTTTTTGATTGGGTATTGTTCCCTAGGCATTATAATGTATTCGCTCTAATTTTTGTAAGACTCGATGCGCATAGAGGCCAATTTGAGGGGCAAAGGCATCGCGAGCTTGAGATTTCTTCGGTTCGAGGTGATTAATACTTGTAAATGATATCCTCAGGGTTTGAAACCCCATATTTGCACATCATAGTGTTGTATTGAGGTGACTTGCACATCATGTATGAGCGTGGGATAGAGCACCGTTGGGGTTTGTGACTTGGACTGTCTCGGTTATTGATTTCACTGCGTATTTAACTATGAATTGTTGTTTTTCACTATGACTTGGGCCTATTTCCATATTTGGGTCTTATTGTCGATTGTTTGAACACCTTAGGAGCTATTATCAGTATTTTCCTCACTATTTAAAATATTATTTGAACTTAGTCCATTTTTATTATACTGTTTCATGAACTTAGCTATATTTTACTCAACTTGGAGTTTTAAACTGATATTTGAACTATTGTTTGAGCTGAGCATTATTGTTTTCACTGATGCCTGAGGGGTTTATGATTACAATTGGGCTGATTAAGGCTGAGGGCCACATGTGAGGATATATTGAGTGATGTGAGGAGGCTTTCAGGCCTTGAGTGTCTGTGAGGAGGCTTTCATGCCTCGAGTGTTATGTGAGGAGGCTTGCAGGCCTTGAGCGATATGTAAGGAGGCTTTCAGGCCTCGAGCAATGCGCGGGGAGGCTTTCAGGCCTTGA
>JASVEL010013727.1:0-113889 GCA_032618575.1 Nicotiana noctiflora | reverse complement strand
TCTGTCGGGCTATGAGGCAAAATGCTTTACGATGTTAACATGGTTCAATCGGGAGAAGGTACAAGCACCGTTGAAGTGCTGTATGTGGGCCTAGAAGCCAAATTGCAAAATTGGAAGGCCACACCATTCCCAGTCAGGCGGGAGTTCTGGTAGATTTGTCCTGTCACTTTTCCTTCGTCACAAGTTACTTCAGGACGTAACTTGGATGTTTTTCTTTGTTTTCTTGTATTTTCAGTCTTCGAAATGTAACTTCGTTTATCTTTAGAAGATTCCAAGAAAATGAAATAAATATTTCATCACTTTGCACTCTTTCTAATTTTGGTTATTTATTCTTTCTTTTCAGTCCTAATAATGCGGCTTTAAATAACATGACATGCTTGCAGGACTTCATGCTCAAATCGGAACACGCCACCTAATTTGGAAATAATGAACCAAGAACTGGAATATGATGAAGAAGAGGCTTTTAGGGAAATAAATCGAGAATTGGAACATTTTGAGAATAAACCTAAGCCGAAGTTGAATGATACTGAACCGTTAATTTGGGAACTACTGAAGAGGTCCCAGAGACCAAGATAAGCATCTACACAGATGAGAAAACTCGAGATGCGATAATCCAGCTCTTGTTTGAATTTACAGATGTGTTTGCTTGGTCTTACGATGACATGCCAGGATTAGGAGCCGATCTAGTGGTGCACAAGTTACCAATCTACCCTGACTGTCGCCCAGTGCAACAGAAGCAAAGGAAGTTCAAAACTGACATCAGTGATAAAATCAAAGAAGAAATCACTAAACAGTTAAAAACAGGGGTAATACGGGTAGTACAATACACCACATGGTTAGCTAATGTTGTGCCTGTGCCAAAGAAGGACGGAAAGACTCGATTATGCGTTGATTACCGAGATCTGAATAAAGCAAGTCCTAAAGATAACTTTCTTTTATCGAACAACCACATTCTCGTTGATAACTATGCCAAACATGAGATACAATCGTTTGTGGATTGTTATGCGGGATATCATCAGGTGTTGATGGATAAAGAGGACGCCGAGAATACTGCTTTTACCACACCTTGGGGAACTTACTGCTACCGGGTTATGCCATTCGGTTTGAAAAATGCTGGAGCAACGTACATGAGAGCTATGACTGCCATTTTCCACGACATGATGCATCAGGAAATAGAGGTGTACGTGGACGATGTGATCATCAAATCCAGAACTCAGGGCGATCATGTGAGAGACTTGAGGAAATTCTTTGAAAGGTTGCGGAAATATGATTTGAAGTTGAATCCGGCCAAATGCACTTTCAGAGTCCCATCAGGTAAACTCTTGGGTTTCATAGTCAGTAGAAGAGGTATTGAATTGGATCCCACAAAGATAAAATCCATCCGGGATCTACCTCCTCCCAGAACAAAGAAAGACGTAATGAGTCTTCTGGGCCGATTAAACTACATCAGTAGGTTCATCGCCCAATTGACTTCTACATGTGAGCACATATTCAAGTTGCTAAAGAAAGATGTTGCAATCAAGTGGACGTATGAATGTCAAGAAGCTTTCAACAAAATCAAAGAATATTTGTCGAACCCTCCAGTCTTAGTCCCGCCGGAGCTAGGGAGACCCCTTTTCTTGTATTTAACAATCTTGGAAAACTCTTTTGGTTGTGTCCTCGAACAACGTGATGTAACTGGGAGGAAAGAGAAGGCGATCTACTACCTGAGCAAGAAGTTCACTACTTATGAGATGAAGTACAGTTTGCCGGAAAGAACGTGATGTGCTTTAACTTGGGTTGCTCAGAAATTGAGACACTACCTCCAAGCTCATACGACCCACCTTATTACCCGGTTGGATCCTTTGAAGTATATATTCCAGAAACCGATGCCCACCGGAAGATTGGCAAAATGGCACATCCTGCTCACTGAGTTTGACATATTCTATGTCACTCGCACGGCAATGAAGGCCCAAGAATTGGCAGATCACTTGGCCGAAAATCCGATCGACGTAGAGTATCAACCATTGAATACCTACTTTCCTGATGAAGAGGTAAACACGACAAAAGTTGTTTCAGAGGATAGTCATGCTTGGAAAATGTTTTTTCGATGAGGCGGTAAACGCTAAAGGTGTAGGGATTGGGGCAATCTTGATCTCTCCTGCTGGTCAGCATTACCCAGCTACGGCTAGACTCCATTTCTTTTGCACGAACAATACGGCTGAGTATGAAGCTTGCATCATGGGTATAAACACGACAATTGATCAGGGCGTTGAAGATTTGTTAATCATGGGTGATTCAGATCTAATTATCAAACAATCTCAAGGTGAATGGGAGACTCGGGACGTTAAAATCCTCCCTTACCGACATCATATGAATATTCTTGGCAAGCAATTTGCATCGATAGAGTTCAGGTATATCCCACGATGTCACAATGAACTAGCTGACGCACTTGCCACTTTAGCTTCAATGCTACCTTATCCAGGCAACGCCCATGTCAATCCTTTGGAAATCCAAATCAGGGAAAGACACGGTTATTGCAATGCAATCGAAGAAGGACCAAGCGTCAAGCCATGGTACTACGATATCAGGAGATTCTTGAAAACACAAGAATACCCTAAACATGCTACTAGAGATCAAAAGAGGACCATTAGGCGACATGCAAGTGGTTTCTTTTTTAGCGGCGAGGTCTTGTATAAAAGAACCCCGGATCTTAACCTCTTAAGTTGTGTTGATGCCGAAGAGGCAGGAAGAATCATGCACGAAGTACACGCAGGAGTGTGCGGGCCTCATATGAATGGGTATGTCTTAGCCAAGAAAATCCTTCGAGCTGGGTATTATTGGATAGCCATGGAGAAAGATTGTTTCAGTTTTGTCCGCAAATGCCATCAATGTTAGGTACATGGAGATCTGATTCATGCACCTCTAACTGAGCTACATCCTATGTCAGCACCGTGGCCATTTGTCGCTTGGGGAATGGATGTCATTGGCCCGATTGAGCGAAAGCTTCGAATGGGCACCGATTCATACTGGTCGCAATTGATTACTTCACAAAATGGGTCGAGGCTGTCACCCTCAAATCGGTCACCAAGAAAGCCGTGGTGGATTTTGTACACTCGAATCTTATCTGTCGTTTTGGTATACCTGCAACTATCATCACAGACAATGCTGCGAATCTGAATAGTCGTTTGATGGAAGAAATATGCGAGCAATTCAAAATAACGCATATAAACTCTACTCCTTATCGGCCCAAAGCCAATGGTGCCGTTGAAGCAACGAACAAAAACATTAAGAAGATTTTGAGAAAGACAATCCAGAGTTCCAGACAATGGCATGAACAATTACCTTTCGCCTTACTGGGATATCAGACTACAGTGCGCACATCGGTAGGAGCAACCCCATACCTGCTAGTCTATGGGACTGAGGCTGTGATACCGGTAGAGGTAGAAATTCCTTCACTCTGTACGATTGTTGAAGCAGAGATTGAAGATAGTGAGTGGGTTAAGACTCGATTGGAGCGGTTAACTTTGATCGATGAAAATCGAATGGCTGCGGTTTGTCATGGACAACTGTCCCAACAAAGGATGACTCGTGCTTACAACAAGAAAGTACGACCAAGAAATTTTGAAGTAGGTCAGTTGGTTTTAAGACGCATTCTTCCACATCACCAGAAAGCGAAAGGAAAATTTGCTCCTAATTAGAAGGGACCATACATCATCAGGAAGATACTTCCGAGAGGAGCATTATACTTGGGAGATATGGAAGGAAAAGATCCTGAGACAGCTGTGAATGCAGATGTTGTCAAAAGGTATTATGTCTGAGTTTGCTTCGATGATGTCCTTACAAGTTGAAATGATTGAAGGCTTTTATTCCCGCTACCCAAACACTACCAACCCTTTTTGAAAACCCTTTGAGCCGGTTACATTTTCTTGGCTGCCCTTGTAACGACCCGACCGGTCGTTTTAGAAAAATTACGCCCCAATCCCCAATTTAACTGTTCCCCTAAGTTCATTTCTGCTATTGTGGTTTGCCGGGAGAGTCGGTTCTGAAATTTGGAGCATTTTGGGACACTTAGTCCCTAAATGAGAGCTTTAAAGCTAGAAAATGGTCCGTAGCCGGAACAGTGTTAAGACGATCTCGGAACGGAAATCCGATGGTTCCATTAGCTCCGTTAGGTGATTTCGGGGTTGGGAGCGCGTTCGGAATGTATTTTAGAGGTCCGTAGCTCAATTAGGCTTGAAATGCCGAAGGTTGAAATTTTGGTGAATCCGAACGTTAGGCAAGATTTTGATCCGGGGGTCGGAATGGAATTCCGACAATTTCTGTAGCTTCGTTATGTGATTTTGGATATGTCCGCAAATTTTCAAGTCATTTCGACATCGTTTGGCCGGGTTTTGGATTGAATGTTAGTTTTGAAAGTTTTGAAGAAACTTAGGCTTGAATCGATGTGATTTATGGGTTTTGATGTTGTTAGACGTGTTTTTATGATTGGAATAAGTTTGTATCGTGTTATGGAGTATGTTGGTGGTTTTCGTTGGGGTCCCGGGAGCCTTGGGATGAATTCGGACCATCAAGCGGGCAATTGGAACTTTGAAATTTCTGCAGAAAATGCAGCAGCAGTGCAGCAGACGTTAAGCCTACGCGTTCGCGTGGCAATGGCCGCATTCGCGTAGGCATGGTAGGGCAAAGCATCGCGTTCGCGTCCATTGAGTCGCGATCGCGTAGAAGGGAAAGAGGAAGCACCGCGTTCGCGTCCCAGGTTAGAAAAAACAAATGGTGGTCGACTGGAAGGTTGTTCTTCGCGAACGCGTGGGAGTCGTCGCGTTCGCGTTGAGGAAGGGAAATTGTGCTTCGCGGATGCGGGGGGGGGGGGGGGGATAGTCGCATTCGCGATAGGTAATGTTCGTAGGTCATCGCGAACGCGTGGGTTACTTCGCGTTCGCGTAGAAGAAGTTGGGCTATTCATCGCGAATGCATGAACAGTAACGCGAACGCGATGAGTAATGGGGTCTGGCAGTGAGCTTAAGTTCAGAACATAACACCCGCGACCCCCATTCACAAAAACGTCATTTTTGAGCTCCAAGAGAGGATTTTGAAGGGGAAACGCTGGGATATCATCGGAAAATCATCGGGGGTAAGTTTCTTGACCTTAATTCGTTGGTTTATCATGAAATCCGTGATTATTTCACTGAAAATGGTGGATTAAAGGTGGGTTTGAGCCCTAGGCCTAAATGTTAGAAAATCTCTGATTTGAGTGGGCAAATGGAGTCCGATTTCGGTAAATTTTATATGCCTAGACTCGTATTGAGATAAGGAACCCGAATATATAATTTTCGTGATTTTTCGATAAGCGTACCGAAAGTCGGGTTTTGGCAACTTGTGGGTTTTGGTGTATTTTGAGTTATTTTGATTGGGTAATGCCCAATTGGCCTATTTTGATGTGATTCTATTGACTTTTATCAGATACTACACTTGTGGAGTCCGACATTCGCGGCAAGAGGGTTATTTCTTAGCGGTTTTGTACCGGAATTGAGGTAAGTGGCTTGTCTAACCTCGTGTGGGGGACTTTCACCCCTAGGATATTATTGTGATACTTTAAATGCCTTGTACGCGAGGTGACGGGGCGTGTACATGCGCTGGTTGTTGAACACATACTTTACTCAAAATGTTCAATGAGTGATATTCCTGTTTTTAGTTGTTAAATTCGAAATTTCCTACCCGGTAGTAGTTAGAAAAGCATGGTTAGATAGAATCTAACTGTCTAGTTGCTTAATTGACTTAATTGAGTTTTTCTTGGTAATCGCTGGCGCTGTTCATCGGCGAAGTTATCGTTAAGCATATTATACTTATCTCTGTGTATTTCCTTTACTTGTTGTGGTTATGGACTACGGGTTCGATTCCCGATATCCTGAGATTTTTGAAATAGGGACTACGGGTTCGATTCCCGAGATCCTGAGATTATTGAAATATGGACTACGGGTTCGATTCCCGAGATCCTGAGATTATTGAAATATGGACTACGGGTTCGATTCCCGAGATCCTGAGATTATTGAAATGTGGACTACGGGTTTGATTCCCGAGATCCTGAGATTATCGAAATGTGGACTACGGGTTCGATTCCCGAGATCCCGAGATTATTGAAATATGGACTACGGGTTCGATTCCCGAGATCCCGAGATTATTGAAATGTGGACTACGGGTTCGATTCCCGAGATCCTGAGATTATTGAAATATGGACTACGGGTTCGATTCCCGATATCTTGAGATTATTGAAATGTGGACTACGGTTTCAATTCCCGGAGATCCTGAGTTATTGATTATTTATTGAGACATGGGCTGCGGATTCGATTCCCGGAGACCCAGAGGTACTGAGATTGGGACTGTGGGTTCAATTTCCACAGATCCTGGATTCGTTTATTTGAGTTGGTTATTTGTTGTTAGCTTAATTGTAGACAGTTGCAGTAATCATCATAATGTTGTTATTTCGGAAATTATTATCATTTAAACTGTTTATTTTGTTATCATCATTATATTATTGTTTTCTCAGTAGGGCCCCGACCTACCTCGTCACTACTCCATCGAGGTTAGGCTTGGCACTTGCTGAGTACCGCCGTGGTGTACTCATGCTACTCTTCTGCACACTTTTGTTGTGCAGATCCAGGTACATCAGAGCAGGCTCGTACTAGGTGATTCTGCAGCTTTCTGGGAGACTTCGAGGTATGATCTGCTACGTCTGCGGATCCGGAGGCTTCCCTTCTATTCTAGTATTACTAGTTGACATTTTTCTTCATTTCGTTGTTAGATACTCTTTACACATAGAGCCACAGTTGTATTTCCCTTTTAGTCTGTGTTACCGTGGGGTTCCGGATCTTGGTAGTGTTTTATTCATTGTGTGACGGATGTATGTGCCAAGCGGCACGGATTACATATCTTTTATGTTATTTTCCGCTGTTTCTTATTTAAGTATTTATAACTTATATATTCCGCAACGTGTTAGGCTTACCTAGTCGTGGGGACTGGGTGCCATCACCACATGTTCACAATTGGTGAACTAGGGTCGTGACAAGTTGGTATCAGAGCGCTAGGTTCATAGGAGTCACGGGACACAGACCGATTACTTAGAGTCTCGCTGATCGATACGGAGACGTCTGTATTTATCTACGAGGGGCTATGTAACTGTTTAGGAAACTCTTCATTTCTTTTGGATTCCTTGTCGTGCGACATTTTTGACCTCAAAAATCTAAAGTACTGCTTTCTATTCTCTCACAGATGGTGAGGACACGATCTACTCGCGATGATTAGGTACCCGCGCCCCCTGTTGCCGCCGTCAGAGGCCGGGGCCGAGGTAGAGGATGAGGACGCGCCCGAGGTGCAGCCACAGTACCCGCGCGCGCTGCCGCTGAGGTGCCACAGGTAAACCAGGTTGGAGCGCAGGCACCTGGTACACCGACTATAGCTGCTACTACTCCAGCACTACAGGAGACCCTGGCCCAGTTCATGAGTATGTATACCACTTTAGCTCAGGCAGGACTGCTTCCTCTCGTCGCAGCTACATCTCGGGCGGGGGAGGGGCCCGGACTCCCGCGGCCCGTTACATCGGAGCGGCGTGTGCCGGTGGGACAAGGTTCCGGATGTTTTGGTTATACCTCCTGCCGCCCGGCACAGCCCGGAGGTGGACCAGGTGCCTCCGAGGACGAGCGGCGTAGATTGGAGAGGTTCAAGAAATATGACCCTCCGGTGTTTAGTGGTTTGGCTTTAGATGATGCATTGGGTTTTCTAGAGGAGTGTCATCGTAATCTTCGTACTATGGGGATTGTGGAGACCAGCGGGGTTTCCTTCACTGCTTTTCGGTTTCGTGGGGCCGCTTATGATTGGTGGCGCACGTATGAGTTGGATAGTCCGGAGAAGTCTGCTTCATTGACCTGGACGCAGTTTTCAGATCTGTTTTTGAGGGAGTTTGTTCCTCCAGAGCCTTAGGGATTCTTGGCGCTCGGAGTTTGAGCGGTTGCGACGGGGCTCCATGTCAGTATCGGAGTATGCTATCAGTTTCACCCGTCTAGCGAGGCATGCACCGGCTTTGGTAGCCACGGTTCGGGAGAGAGTGCGGAGATTTATTGTGGGCCTTGTTCCGCCTATCCAATCCAGCATGGCGAGAGAGCTTGAGACAGATATATCTTATCAGCAGGCGGTTAGCATTGCCAAGAGGATCGAGAGTATGCTCCCTAGAGAGCGGGAGAGAGAGAGAGGCCAAGAGGTCTCGTGAGTCGGGCCATTTCTGTGGTGCCCGCACTTCATCGGCCGGTCGTTTTGGTAGGGGTTATTCCGGCCGAACAGTTCACTCGGCATTGCCCGCAGCAGGTAGTACTCCGGGTCTTCCGGCACCTCGGGAGCCTTATTATGCTCCCCGGTTTCCGGTGCACCTCTGCGTGGGGTCCTTCCGGGGGTCGGACTAGTGGAGGTGAGGCCGGTCAGAGTCACGGCCACCGCGTCCTCCCGGAGCTTGTTTTGAGTGCGGAGATACTCGCCACCGGTTAGGGAGTGCCCCGGGGCGGGAGAGGAGCCCCTCATCGGTCATCACGGCATCCGCGTGGTTCTCGAGGGCCGACGAGCTATCATTCCGGCCCCGTACCGCCACTCCGCTGCCCGTCCATCCGGGGGCGGGGGTCGGGGTTCCGGAGGCCGCCCTCGAGAGGGGGACGAGACCGGATCTCATGCTATTCACGATCGCGGCTGCGGCTGTTGCATCGACTGCGTTATCACGGGTATTATTATGGTTAGTCACGGGGAGGCATCGGTTCTATTCGACCACTGGTTCCACTTTTTCATATGTGTCTTCTTACTTTGCTTCTCATATGGGTGTGCCTCGGGATTCTTTGAGTGCCCCCGTTTATGTTTCCACTCCGGTGGGTGATTCTTTGGCTGCGGACCGCGTATATCGGTCGTGTTTGATTACCATTTGTGATTTTGAGACCAGAGCGGATCTATTGTTGCTCGGGATGGTCGATTTTGATATTATTCTAGGCATGGACTGGTTGTCGCCCCATTATGCTATTCTTGATTGTCACGCCAAGACCGTGACGCTGGCTATGCCAGGCATTCCACGTATTGAGTGGAGTGGTACTCTAGATCACACCCTAGCCATGTTATTTCTTTTCTCAGAGCTCAGCGTATGGTTGAGAAGGGGTGTGCTGCTTATCTAGCCTATGTGCGGGACGTCAGTATTGACACTCCCTCTATTGATTCTATTCATGTGGTACGTGACTTTGCTGATGTATTTCCAGCTGATCTTCCGGGCATGCCGCCCGACAGAGATATTGACTTTGCTATTGACTTGTTGCCGGGCACTCAGCCCATTTCTATTCCACCGTACCGTATGGCTCCTCCTGAGTTGAAGGAGTTAAAGGATCAATTACAGGAGTTATTGGTCAAGGGTTTTATTCTACCCAGTGTTTCGCCTTGGGGTGCTCCTGTATTGTTTGTGAAGAAAAAGGACGGTTCTATGCGTATGTGTATTGACTATCCTCAGCTGAATAAGGTTACAGTGAAGAACCGGTATCCTTTGCCCCGTATTGATGATTTATTTGACCAGTTGCAAGGCGCACGTGTGTTTTCTAAGATTGATTTGCGCTCTGGGTATCACCAGCTGAAGATTCGGGAGCCAGATATCCCGAAGACTGCCTTCAGGACCCGGTATGGTCACTATGAGTTCCTCGTGATGTCTTTTGGGCTGACTAATGCCCCGGCAGCCTTTATGCATTTGATGCACAGTGTGTTCAGGCCATATCTGGACTCATTCGTGATTGTTTTCATTGATGATATTCTAGTATATTCCCGGAGTCGGGAAGAGCACGAGCAACATCTGAGTATAGTGCTTCAGACTCTGAGGGAGAAGCAACTATATGCCAAGTTCTCTAAATGTGAATTCTGGCTGAGTTCAGTGGCATTTCTAGGCCACGTGGTGTCGAGTGATGGTATTCGAGTGGATCCGAGGAAGGTGGAGGCCCTGCAGAGTTGGCCCAGACCCTCCTCAGCTACTGAGATTTGCAGTTTCCTTTGTTTGGCGGGTTATTATCATCGTTTCGTAGAGGGGTTCTCTTCGATCACAACACCTATGACTAGATTGACCCAAAAGGGTGCCCGGATAGATGTGTGTGAGGCGAGCTTTCAGAAGCTCAAGACAGCTTTGACTTCGGCCCCTATATTGATGTTGCCTACAGGTTCGGGGTCCTATGCTGTATATTGTGATGCCTCACGAGTTGGACTCGGTGCGGTATTGATGCGGGACGGTAGGGTGATTGCCTACGCGTCGAGACAGCTGAAGGTGCATGAGAAGAATTACCCGGTTCATGATTTGGAGCTAGCTTGCCATTGTTCGCGCCTTGAAAATTTGGCGTCATTATTTATATGGGGTTCCTTGTGAGATCTACAGTGATCACCGGAGCTTGCGGCACTTGCTTAAGCGGAAGGACCTGAATATATGCGAGAGGAGATGGTTGGAACTACTTGAAGGACTATGATATTATTATTCTCTATCATCAGGGCAAGGCTAATGTGGTTGCGTGATGCCTTGAGTCGTCGGGCGGAGAGTTTGGGGAGTTTAGCATATCTACCGGCTTCGAGAGAGGCCTATGGTGATAGATGTTCAGGCTTTAGCCAGACGGTTTGTTAGGCTGGATCTTTCGGAGCCCAGCCGGATTCTGGCATGTGTGATTTCTCGGTCTTCTCTATTTGACCGCATCAGGGAGCGTCAGTTCGACGACCCTCATTTGCTTGTCCTTCAGGATAGAGTTCGTCGTGGTGATGCTCGAGATGTTACCATCGGGGATGATGGAGTTATGAGGATGCAGGGGCGTATCTGTGTGCCTAATATGGATGATCTTCGAGAGCTAATTCTAGTAGAGGCCCATAGCTCGCGGTATTCCATCCATCCGGGTGCCGCGAAGATGTATCAGGACTTGAAACAGCATTACTGGTGGAGGCGGATGAAAAGGGATATAGTTGATTATGTTGCCAGATGCCTCAACTGCTAGCAGGTGAAGTATGAGCATCAGCGTCCGGGTGGATTGATGCAGCAGGATTGAGATTCCCGAGTGGAAATGGGAGCGCATTACCATGGACTTTGTATCCGGACTTCCACGGACGGTTAGGAAGTTTGATTCTATTTGGGTCATTGTGGATCGGCTGACCAAGTCCGCCCATTTTATACCGGTGAGCACTACATATTCATCGGAGCGACTGGCGGAGATCTATATCAGGGAGATAGTTCGGCTGCATGGTATTCCAGTTTCCATCATTTCAGATAGAGGCACTCAGTTCACTTCACGGTTCTGGAGAGCCGTACAGCGGGAGTTAGGTACTCGGGTGGAGCTGAGCACAGCGTTTCATCCCCAGACTGATGGTCAGTCCGAGCGCACTATTCAGATTTTGGAGGATATGCTCCGTGCGTGCGTGATTGAGTTTGGAGGTTCATGGGATCACTTATTGCCGCTGGCGGAGTTTGCTTATAACAACAGCTACCAGTCTAGTATTCAGATGGCACCGTATGAGGCCCTATATGGTAGGAGGTGCAGGTCTCCCGTGGGTTGGTTCAAGCCGGGCGAGGCCAGACTGCTAGGTACCGATATGGTTCAGGATGCAATGGACAAGGTCAAGGTGATTCAGGACAGACTTCGTGCAGCCCAATCTAGACAGAAACATTATGCGGACAAGAAGGTCCGCGATGTGGCTTTTATGGTTGGCGAGCGGGTTCTGCTTCGAGTCTCGCCCATGAAGGGCATTATGAGGTTTGGGAAGAAGGAAAAGCTGAGTCCTAGATTTATTGGCCCTTTTGAGATTTTGAGGCGTGTTGGGGAGGTCGCTTATGAGTTGGCCTTACCTCCCAGCCTAGCCGGAGTTCACCCCGTATTTCATGTCTCCATGCTCCGGAGATACCATGGTGACCCGTCGCATGTGTTGGATTTTACTTCTGTTCGGCTAGACAAGGATCTGTCTTATGTTGAGGAGCCGGTAGCCATTCTAGACAGGCAGGTCAGAAAGCTAAGGTCAAAGAACATCGCTTCGGTAAAGGTTCAGTGGCGGGGCCAGCCGGTCGAGGAGGCGACTTGGGAGACCGATCAGGATATGCGCAGCCAGTACCCTCATCTTTTCACCACTCCATATATGTTTTCTATGCTCGTTCGAGGACGAACGAATCTTTAAGTGTGGGAAGATGTAACGACCCGACCGGTCGTTTTAGAAAAATTACGCCCCAATCCCCAATTTAACTATTCCCCTAAGTTCATTTCTGCTATTGTGGTTTGCCGAGAGAGTCGGTACTGAAATTTGGAGCATTTTGGGACACTTAGTCCCTAAATGAGAGCTTTAAAGCTAGAAAACGATCCGTAGCTGGAACAGTGTTAAGACGATCTCGGAACGGAAATCCGATGGTTCCATTAGCTCAGTTAGGTGATTTCGGGGTTGGGAGCGCGTTCGGAATGTATTTTGGAGGTCCGTAGCTCAATTAGGCTTGAAATGCCGAAGGTTGAAATTTTGGTGAATCCGAACATTAGGCGAGATTTTGATCCGGGGGTCAGAATGGAATTCCGACAATTTCTGTAGCTTCGTTATGTGATTTTGGATATGTCCGCAAATTTTCAAGTCATTTGGACGTCGTTTGGCCGGGTTTTGGATTGAATGTTAGTTTAGAAAGTTTTGAAGAAACTTAGGTTTGAATCGATGTGATTTATGGGTTTTGATGTTGTTAGATGTGTTTTTATGATTGGAATAAGTTTGTATCGTGTTTTGGAGTATGTTGGTGGTTTTCGTTGGGGTCCCGGGAGCCTCGGGATGAATTCGGACCATCAAGCGGCATTTGGAACTTGGAAATTTCTGCAGAAAATGCAGCAGCAGTGCAGCGGACGTTAAGCCTACGCGTTCGCGTGGCAATGGCCGCGTTCGCGTAGGCATGGTAGGGCAAAGCATTGCGTTCGCGTCCAATGAGTCGCGATCGCGTAGAAGGGAAAGAGGAAGCACCGCGTTCGCGTCCCAGGTGTCGCGTACGCGTAGAAAAAAAATTGGTCGACTGGAAGGTTGTTCTTCGCGAACGCGTGGGAGTCATCGCGTTCGCGTTGAGGAAGGGAAATTGTGCTTCGCGGTTGCGGGGGGGGGGGATAGTCGCGTTCGCGATAGGTAATGTTCGTAGGTCATCGCGAACGCGTGGGTTACTTCGCGTTCGTGTAGAAGAAGTTGGGCTATTCATCGCGAACGCGTGAACAGTAACGCGAACGCGATGAGTAATGGGGTCTGGCAGTGAGCTTAAGTTCAGAACATAACACCCGCGACCCCCATTCACAAAAACGCCATTTTGAGCTCCAAGAGAGGTTTTCGAAGGGGAAATGCTGGGATATCATCGGAAAATCAACGGGGGTAAGTTTCTTGACCTTAATTCGTTGGTTTATCATGAAATCCGTGATTATTTCACGGAAAATGGAAGATTAAAGGTGGGTTTGAGCCCTAGGCCTAAATGTTAGAAAATCTCCGATTTGAGTGGGCAAATGGAGTCCGATTTTGGTAAATTTTATATGCCTAGACTCGTATTGAGATAAGGAACCCGAATATATAATTTTCGTGATTTTTCGATAAGCGTACCGAAAGTCGGGTTTTGGCAACTTGTGGGTTTTGGTGTATTGTGAGTTATTTTGATTGGGTAATGCCCAATTGGCCTATTTTGATGTGATTCTATTGACTTTTATCAGATACTACACTTGTGGAGTCCGACATTCGCGGCAAGAGGGTTATTTCTTAGCGGTTTTGTACAGGAATTGAGGTAAGTGGCTTGTCTAACCTCGTGTGGGGGACTTTCACCCCTAGGATATTATTGTGATACTTTAAATGCCTTGTACGCGAGGTGACGGGCGTGTACATGCGCTGGTTGTTGAACACATACTTTACTCAAAATGTTCAATGAGTGATATTCCTGTTTTTAGTTGTTAAATTCGAAATTTCCTACCCGGTAGTAGTTAGAAAAGCATGGTTAGATAGAATCTAACTGTCTAGTTGCTTAATTGACTTAATTGAGTTTTTCTTGGTAATCGCTGGCGCTGTTCATCGGCGAAGTTATCGTTAAGCATATTATACTTCTCTCTGTGTATTTCCTTTACTTGTTGTGGTTATGGACTACGGGTTCGATTCCTGAGATCCTGAGATTATTGAAATATGGACTACGGGTTCGATTCCCGAGATCCCGAGATTATTGAAATATGGACTACGGGTTCGATTCCCGAGATCCTGAGATTATGGAAATATGGACTACGGGTTCGATTCTCGAGATCCTGAGATTATTGAAATATGGACTACGGGTTCGATTCCCGAGATCCTGAGATCATTGAAATATGGACTACGGGTTCGATTCCCGAGATCCTGAGATTATTGAAATATGGACTACGGGTTTGATTCTCGAGATCCTGAGATTATTGAAATATGGACTACGGGTTCGATTCCCGAGATCCTGAGATTATTGAAATATGGACTACGGGTTCGATTCCCGAGATCTTGAGATTATTGAAATGTGTACTACGGGTTCAATTCCCGGAGATCCTGAGTTATTGATTATTTATTGAGACATGGGCTGCGGGTTCAATTCCCGGAGACCCAGAGGTACTGAGATTGGGACTGTGGGTTCATTTTCCACAGATCCTAGATTCGTTTATTTGAGTTGGTTATTTGTTGTTAGCTTAATTGTAGACAGTTGCAGTAATCATCATAATGTTGTTGTTTCGGAAATTATTATCATTTAAACTGTTTATTTTGTTATCATCATTATATTATTGTTTTGCTCAGTAGGGCCCTGACCTACCTCGTCACTATTCCATCGAGGTTAGGCTTGGCACTTACTGAGTACCGCCGTGGTGTACTCATGCTACTCTTCTGCACACTTTTGTTGTGCAGATCCAGGTACATCAGAGCAGGCTCGTACTAGGTGATTCCGCAGCTTTCTGGGAGACTTCGAGGTATGATCTGCTACGTCCGCGGATCCGGAGGCTTCCCTTCTATTCTAGTATTACTAGTTGAGATTTTTCTTCATTTCGTTGTTAGATACTCTTTACACATAGAGCCACAGTTGTATTTCCCTTTTAGTCTGTGTTACCGTGGGGTTCCGGATCTTGGTAGTGTTTTATTCATTGTGTGACGGATGTATGTGCCAAGCGGCACGGATTACATATCTTTTATGTTATTTTCCGTTGTTTCTTATTTAAGTATTTATAACTTATAGATTCTTCAACGTGTTAGGCTTACTCAGTTTCGTGGGGACTGGGTGCCATCACGACATGTTCACAATTGGTGAACTAGGGTCGTGACAGCCCTCTTTGGAACCCAAAACCGAATTCAAAAAAAAAAGGAAAAAGAAAAGAAAACCAAAAGCAAAACAAAAACAAAACAAAAACAAAACAAAACAAAACAAAGTTTACCTGAACTACGTTCTGACTTGATTCCGAAATGATACGTAGGCAACCTCTCCCTGAGGTTCAGTCACACCAAAACAAAAATCCCAATTTCCCCCAAAAAATGAAACTGGGGCAGATGATATGGCGATTCAGTTTATATCCGTCAAGATGGTTCCAAATTTGTAATTTTGTCCATATCCCTTGTTACCCAAACCGAGTACAAGTCCTTCAAGATCGATGCAGAGAAATAGGAATTAAGAAAACATTATTGTTGCTATCCGAAGCATTTGGAATGAAAAGAAATAAAATGAGAGAGTCTTATTGGTGAAAACCTTCGGGCACCATGAGGCGATAGAAGTAGAGAAATACAAAAAAGAGAGAGTCCGTTAGTAAAAACTCGCAAAGAGTGCTATCGGACGACGGTGAGAAGAGAAATGAGAGAGGTCGATTGGCAAAAACCCGCAAAAGGGCGCTATCAACCAAAAAAGGGTATGTCACTACTAGAGGTCCTGACACGGCTCCTTGGTTTGGAACCATAGACCCGTTTTGGTTCACAAGTAAATGAGAGTTGGTGACGACCAAGCATCTAGTTCAAGAAGCATGCCATGTCGGTTTGAAGTCAGCATACACTCCAGATAAGTCCTTCTTTCCCCGAAAGGGACGCTTCTATTTTGATTCATTTTTTTCATTCTTTGTTCATTTTTCTTCCACATCCCTTTTGTTTTAACTTTGAATCTCGAAATTGTTACAAAAAAGGTGACAGGACCGATTATACAGAATTTCGTCTGGAAAAAAAAAAAGACCCAGCATCAGTGGTGTATTGATACAATTCCCGATTGATCATGATCATTGATTATTTCCAAAAGAAAGGATGATTAGAAAGGAGATGGAAATCAAAGGCTAATGTCTTAGGAGAAACGGAATGAGACAGAAAGATAAGAGCCCGTACAAGAAAATCTTCATGAGATACCCGAGGCTAAACCCGGTCAGTTTGAAAGGAAGTCACCCCAAAGCCAATTGGTAGCAAAGTTCTCAATGAAAATGGGGCAAAGATCAAGCAATGAAGATAATCAAAGCCACAAAGTCAACCACTTGTTCAACTAATAAAATGTTCTTTGTTGAAAGCATGTCTATTCAATTGTGCAAGAAGAAGGTACAGCCCAAAGAAGTGAAATACGCGAGCATTAAAATGACTTTGAAATAAGGAGAACGCCAAAAAAGGGAAGTTTCCTTTCGAAAGCTTTATTTTATGCATCTGTTGATGGTTAAAAGGAAAATGCTCTAAAATAAGACCCAAAAGGAAGAATAAAAGAAAGGACAGTGAAAACTCAAAAAATAGAATCAAATCATGTCAGTCCAAAATCTGTTTGGACCCCGGTCAGAAAACCGAGGGTCTTCCTGGCTAGAAAGCCGCGAAACATTATTTTGAATTCCGGCCAGAAAGCCATGAAAACTTTCTTTCAAAATCTACGGTCAGAAAACCGAGGATCTCCCCAGTCAGAAAACTGCGGAGCCATTTCTTTAAACCCCGACTAGAAAACCGAGGATCTTGAGGCCAGAAAGCCGTGAAACATTGCTTTTGAATTCCGGCCATAAAGCCGTGAAAACTTTCTTTCAAAATCCCCGGTCAGAAAATCGAGGATCTCCTAGTCAGAAAATTGCGGAGCCGCTTCTTTAAACCCCGGCCAGAAAATCGAGGGTCTTCCGGCTAGAAAGCCGTGAGACATTGTTCTGATTTCCGGCCAGAAAGCCGTGAAACTTACTTTCTTAATCCCGGTCAGAAAACCGAGGATCTCCCAGTCAGAAAACTGTGGAGCCGCTTCTTAAAACTCCGGCCAGAAAACCGAGGGTCTTCCGGCCAGAAAGCCGTGAGACATTATTTTGATTTCCGGCCAGAAAGCCATGAAACTTTCTTTCGAAATCCCCGGTCAGAAAATCGAGGATCTCCCAATCAGAAAACTGCGGAGCCGTAAAATCTTTTAAAACCCCGGTCAGAAAACCGAGGGTCTTCCGGCCAGAAACTCGTGAAATCTTTTTTCGAAATCCTGGTCAGAAAACCGAGGATCTCCAAGTCAGAAAACTGCGGAGCCACTTTTGTGAACCCCGGCCAGAAAACCGAGGTTCTTCCGTCTAGAAAGTCGTGATACAACGCTTTTGAATTCCAGCCAGAAAGCCGTGAAACTTTCTTTCGTAATCTCGGTCTGAAAATCGAGGACCTCCCAGTCAGAAAGCTGCGGAACAATTTCTTCAACACCCCAGCCATAAAACCGAGGGTCTCCCGGCCATAAAGCCGTGGAGCATTTATTTGTGAAACTATGGTTTCAAAAATCAAGATTCTCTTGACCAATACCAGAAGAGTCTTTTTAATCATTTTTCTGTGTCACAATTGACTCAAGAAAGTTTCCTAGCGAAACTGGGGTAGAAAAATTTCGTTCGTTTGTTTGTTTCGTTGTCTAAGTAGGTTTGAATTCGGGACGCAAGGATTGAGATGACCTACGAGTGGAACTTTAATCCAGAATGAAGAAAAGAAGAAAAGAACCAAAAGAAAACGAGTTCAAATATTAGAGTAAACAGAGGCGTGGTTTGCTCAGAATCTGATTGAAGTCACAAGCTCCGCTGATTCTATTTCACTCTATATCACAAGAATAAACAAGCATGTACAGCTTGCAAGCATCAAGATTCAAATCGAGGTCTACAGCGAAATCAGCTGACTCAAGATCAAGTTTTCAAGAGAACCATAGATAGGGATTTTGTAGCTCATAGTTGATAGCATAGCTAGCTTAGCTTTAGTTTCTCTTTTGGTGTAATAAGGAGGTCAGTAAGCAGTAAGCAGCAACAACAGCAACGGTAGCAACAGTAACAGCAAAGTGTCAGTCCATGGTAGTCCTAGCTACCAAAACTTCCCGAACTATACTAACATGATTCCTGTTTAGCCCAGGATATGTAGGCAACCTCTGAAGCAGGGTGCGGTCAGAAGGTTTTTAAAAAAATGCTTTCATGGAATATGCCAATGTGCAAAAATCTCTCATTACTACTCACATGTCTTTGCACTGAAACTCTTCATGTTCCCGAGCAAAGAGGGGCAGCTGTGAGCACGTGATTTTTGCACTAAGAAAATAAATTCCAAAATTAATTAAATAATATTTTTGAGTGTAATTGCATGATTTGTTTGGAATTAGATACATTTTGTGTGTTTGAATAATAAAAAAATTGGTTCAAAATAATTAAAATACAAAAATGAAAAACTATATATACAGGCATAATAAGAACTGGGGCCAAGATTAAGTCTGAATTGTGGCCCAATGTTTTAGCCCAAAAGATCTGGTCCAGGTATTTAAATTGTTAGAATCTCAGCCATTCATTTTCTCAGATCCAACGGTTGAGATTATTAATGAATTTTTAATGGTTAATTAATATGAGAGACTTGATCTCGACCGTCCAATCCAGATGATCCTACAGAAGAGACATGTGGCTTCATATGGGTCAATACGGCATCGTTTGATTAGGCCAAGCCCTGACCGTTGATCATCAGAGATCCAACGGCCAGGATCACCTTGAGGGCTCCGAGTATATAAGGCTTTGGTCTCAGTAGAGACCAGCCATTATACACTCCACAAAATCCTAGCCGCCACAACCCTTAGACACCACCCCTTCTTCTTCTTCTTCGTTTTCACCTACACACCACGAACCCTCCAATAACACCCGCCGGAATGCCACCCAGGAACAACCACCAGGCAGTAATTCGGGAGCCACCCCTCCCCGCCTACGTTTTCTTGTTCCTTATGTTCTTTTTCTTCTTTTGTTTGTATATATATATATATATATATATATATATATATATATATATATATATATATATATATATATAATGAAGCTGGTCGAATGATCGTTGTTTCAATCTGGTTAGTCGATTTCAAATTTTTGTTCTTGTCCATATTTTGTTAGTATTTTCAGATCCGAAATTGTATATGTTGGCTGGATTGTCTTATTGATTTGTTGTTCATCATGATTCCAGATTATTCATGAAATTTGTTTATTTATTTTGTTTAAGTTTCGAACATAAGAATGTGTAGTTAACCACTTGGATGTTTATTTTGATTGTAGTATTGTTAAATTTAATTTGTAATTCGATTAATTATTGAGTTCTATTAAGTCTGTTTTTGAGTTTAATTTGACTTTGATCCTTGTTTATTATTGATTATATGTTTGTTCATGAAATTAGTTGTAGAATTTTATTGGAAATTGATTTCATGTGTTCATTGTGAGCACGAGATTTTTGTTTACATGATAATTACTCCCAAAATCCAAAAATAGAATAATTTTGTTTGTGCATGATTTTTGAAATTTTGTTTGATTTTCTTAATTATTATTCGCATTTTTGTCCATACATGTTTATTTGTCAAAATACAATATATATATATATATATATATATATATATATATATATATATATATATATATATATTTGCATTTCGAATTTAGGATTTAATTAAGTAATTTTAGGTATCTTTGCATTTTTAGTCAAAATTGTGTGTTTGATGTTTAATTGTTTCTGAAAAATTATTACTTAGAGTTAGTTAGTAATTGTGATGGTTTAATTTATTTATGTAATTATAATTATGATTTTTTAGTTTTAATTCTTAAAATAAAACAAAGAAAAAAAAAAGAAATGGAAGAAAAGAGAATGGAAAATCTGTGAAGGATTCGGATTGGGCTTTTATATCATAAAGCCCAAACGAAAAAGAGACCAGTCCAAAATACCCCAATGACCCAAAACCCAGTCCCTTACCTGGCCAAATAACCCGCCCCGACCCTGTCTATCTCCTAAACCAAATGACCCCTACCCATTTCCTCTTTCATTTTTTTACCCTAATTCATCCCCTCTTCTTTCATTCAACAGAGAACCAGCTGCCACCCCTTTTATCAAAACTCCGGCCACCACCTCAGCAACGCTGCCGCACACCCACCAGCCCCACATTAACCACCATCCCAAATGACTAGCACCTCCAATCAAGCAAACCAGTTTTTCGTTGTCGACCACGCCTGGACGGACTTCTCGCCGGCTAATCGCCGAGTTTTTATGGGGCTGGTCCAATCTGAGACTTCAAAGATTTCTCCGATGATGAGGATGTTCAAGTCGAGGCCAAGCCATTTGCCTTCTCTACTTCAAAAACTCTACTGTTGAAAGCTCCAAATCTGTGAAAACTTTTGATTCAAACAAGGATGCTGATAGTTCGTCTAAGAGAAAGATGAAGAATTAGTATAAGGGGATGCGAACACAAAATCACCAGTGCAGTTTCGATCATATTTTTTGCTATTTTTGCAACTGATTTCTTGGTGTTTAAGGCCTACCTATCATCACTTATTTATTGTTAATTAAAAAGAATTTTGGCTTCACATGTTTGTTTCCGTATCGTTCTTCTTTTGTTCGAACTTGTTGCGGATGGATTGAGTTTTGGAGTTAGTTGTTTTATGTTTAACTCTCTCTCGATTTGAGTTTACATTATTGTGTCGATTGCATTATTCATCGAGCTCTTCTGTTGAAAATCTCATATTTGGATCCCTGTTCCTCGTATTTGGATCCCAGTGTTGTTGTCCCTCTTCAGCGGATGTATTGAGCTTTGGAGTATTTGTTTTATGTTTAACTTTCTCTCGATTTGAGTTTATATTTTTGTGTCGATTGTGTGTTCATCGAGTTCTTCTGTTGAAAATCTCGTATTTAGTTAAATGTAAACTATTTAGTTCCTGCTTTAGTTAAATGTAAATAGATTAATATTGAAGATTGGTTTTCTTTCTCTTGTGGGAAGAGCAATTGGTATTACACCAATAATTGCAATAAGGGTTTATTGCTGTCTGGATGGTATTATCTGGAAAAGGACATTGTATGTGCTAACCTTGGTAATTGACCAAGGATCCTAATGCCAGTATCGGGTTGGTTTGGGGAATTGAATTACTTGATTAATTAATTAGGGGCTGCTGATAAATTTTTAGGGGGTAATTAGCATAAACTTAGGGGTCAACCTAGATAGTATATAATATGGGGATAGTGGTGATAATAGTAACTTCACTAATCTGATTTTTAAAGAATAGGTGTGCATTAGTTATAATTAATTACCACTAGGATAAATAATTGACATTAAAATAAAAATAAGATTGATTGTGGGTGAGGCACAACACTAATTTGATGCCTATTAAAGGGAGTAGACACTTTCTGGAAAGAGGACACATTGACAACCTTAAAAAAAATAGATTTTTGGATAGACATTAGAACTCTCTAAGATACAAAAACAAAACAAATTTCAAGAGATAAAAATAGATTGTTGTTTAGTCTGCCTTAAAATCATTGCCTTGGTTTAAACCATTCTTGAAGTATTGGATCTATCATTCTCATATTCAAATATCCAAGTTGTTTGAAAGTTTTCTTAGGGTTTTGTTTTGGGTTTGATGCTGTTTTAGTCTTCTAGAAGATGTTGGTTTCTATTTTGAAATCCTCCTCTATTTCGATCTTATACCTGGAGTTCTAAGCCTTTGCTGGCCATTGTCTTTTGCTTGTTGTTTTGCTTGGAATTGCTACTGATCTCTTCTTTCATTTCTGTTATTGAAATCCAGTTACACATCTTTTGGATTTGTCCATGCTTGTACTGGAAATGAAATGAAAGCCCACTTTAAATCCCGTTGAAGCCATTACATGAATGATCCTGTTAGCTATTTATTAAACTAAGGACTGTTAGTTAAAAATAGAAATTGTATTGTTAAGAGTATACATAGTTCATATGTCTACTTAATTCCTGTTTTACGGCATGTATACTTTGAATAACATCTGTTAGGCCCGTATTATCTAGGACTATCTTTGGATTATTGTTTAAAATAGATATTAGTTTTCATTCATATTTGTCTAGTTCTTGTTAATGCTCGAATTTGTGTAGGTAAAAATTTTGCTAGTTTGGATTGAGATTCCCTTTGATATTTATAGGTAATTGGTTTAAAGTCAAAGTGCTCCAAGCTTTTTTTTTAAAGTGTTGGTTTGATTAATGTTAGCTATTTAACATAAGATGTTTACAAATCATTTTTCGAGTTTTCTTTCCTTGAAATCTATTTGTAATTAAGCAAACAAGATAAATTAGTCCATGCTTAGATGCCAATGTTAGGTCAATTTTTAATCGCATAGTTGTAATTTCGCCAATTAACATCGGATTAGGCATAGTAAAAAATCCCAAGTAAACACCTTACTTTAAAAATGGACCAAGGTGAATTATTTCTATTTCGCATATCTTGATCAATTTTTCGTTAGTTTATACCATTTCATTCAATCTCCGGCCTCAAGTCAAAAAGCTTTGAAATAATACATCATTTGGTACGGGTCTTTAATTGGAAATAATCTTGGATATTTTGTTAAATAAATTGGTTCTTTTTTTAAGCTTAGGCTTACAATGGCTTTAATTGGCATAGTTTCAAAGTGAATAATCCGATTACATTTTTTTAGGATTTATCTATTTGTCAAAAGTCCGAGCCTATGTTGTAATTAGCTTTTCTTTTGGTACGGTTTCAAATTAATAAAGCGGTTTAAAATTAAATCAGAGCATATAATTTATAACATGTACAAAATCATTTATTTTTTAGCCATTTATAATAGTTGAAGCGACCGTGCTAGAACCACGGGATCTGGGGGTGCCTAACACCTTCCCTCGGGTCAACAGAATTCCTTACTTAGAATTTCTGGTTCGCAGACTTCATTTGGAAAGTCAAAAATTTCCTCGAATTGGGATTTAAATAAATCGGTGACTTGGGACACCATAATTTATTCCTAGTGGCGACTTTGAAATAATTAGAATAATCCCATTTCAAATATTGTCACTTAAATTAGAAAACTCCCTTACGCATTACCCTTCGGGGTAGGGCGCGCCAAAGGGAGGTGTGACAGTGCTAAATACAGGTTCAGAATTATATGTAATCGATTTCTGCCCTCAACCAACACCACTGACGTGAACTTCAATAGGGCATTGCTGACATAGTGCTTTGTCACCCAGCGGGACGTTGACATCGCTCGCCTGATAAGTGATGAGGTGGTGCTGAGGGAACCCCTCAACGCCAAGGGTTTCTACTACCCGTCTCTTGTCACTACTTTGTGCGTCAGCCATCGGACTCCGGACCTTCCCACGGATAGTGATCTCCCTCCAAAAGTTCCATCAGAGCTTCTCACATCCAGGTGGATCGAGGCAATGACCCAATTAATTTAGATGCTGAGGATGACCCTGTGCCGGTTGTCCAGTCCAGGCATTCCACGGACTCCGCCAGACCTTCTAGGCACGCTTATCATAGAGCGGGCATATCTAGGTCCAAGTCTACTAGACCTATGCTTAGGTCTATGGAGGAGGAGGTTACAGATTTACGCACCTCAGTGGATGGTTTACACACGCGCTTAGACGCGATGTCACAAAGACAAGCTCGGACGGAAAACAGGTTCATGGCATGGTTTCAAGCACTGGGTCGAGCGTGTAATGTCGACTTCGCCACCGTCTCCGACTCTGAGTGAGTCACAGGTAAGTTTTTCCCACCCTTCTGAGCTATACTTGTATTATTATTCCATGAGGACATGACATGATTTTAAGTGTGGGGCAGGAAATTTATCTTGTATATATTGTATATAGTAGATGTAGCTGTAAATTATATTAGCTGGCTTGGCCCGATAATGGACACTTGGCGACGGGTTTCTTAAGGGTCTAAGTCGGAATAAAAACACAAAAAAATAAAAAAAAATTGAAAAATCCAAAAATATGAGTAGAGGACTCTTCCTGATGACGGACTATTTGGACAAGTACTCTTGAGAGAAGTAGTCCCCGTAGGAATTTTTCTTTCTTTTATTTTCTTTTTCTAAGTAGTGTATGACCTCCCCCTTTGTTTTTCTTTTGACCACGGTTCTTTTCCAAGGGTTTTTATTGAACCGGGTTAGGTAGATTTTTCTTTTTAGAATTAGAGGGCAAAGGTTGACATGTAACCCTAAGTATGCACATTAGCAAAACTTAATTGAACTTGAGAATGTATTATCTAAGCTTGACTGTAGATTCTAGGATATGCCTTAAATTGCACAATACGGCTTGCTTGAACATTGATTGGACTTTGTAGATGAACCGGATTCTCAATGAGTTGCATGTTATGTATGTGTGAGATTTTACTTACATTATATTTTTACATGATACCTAGATCTTTCCCTGTGTGTTTGCTAAGCGAAATAGAAGTTGTTTGGTTGTAGAGATGATAGAGGCATTTCTTTGTGTAACCCCATAAATCAATAACACATGAATTCACCTGTACATAATATCCTAGTTAACCCCTTTAATCTTAAAGCCTATTCTTTGATAACCCTTTAATATTCATGAAAAAATCGAAATCTTATATTGTCCTACTTTACCTCCTAGAAGCACTTGTGTTGTAATGAATATGCAAAAGTCTAAGTGTGGGGTAAAGGAAAGTGAAAAAGGGAAAATCAAGAATGAATGGTAAAAAAAATGGTGAACTGGCAAAATAATGTAATTGCGTTGCAAAGCAATGATAAAAAAAATAGATATATCAATGTATATATGTAAAGTAGAAATGCCAGTTACACCAATAAAAGAAAATTGGGGATTAAAAGCAAATAAAAGTGATGGAATGTTTAGGGGAGACATAAGGAAGAAAACTAAAAGGGAAGTTGTGAAAAAGAAAGAAAGTGCTTAGGGAGGTTAGCCACTATAACCAAAAGTATCCTACTCGTCCTGTAGCCAACATTACAACCCTTAAAGACCTCTTGATCTATGATTGAATAACTCGATTAGTAGAGTATTACACTAGGGGAAAGCCTATGGCGTATCTATATGCATATGAATGTTCTTTGTTGAGAGTGAGTGAATTTTTCCTATATCTATAAGTTCCATGTTCTAAATTGTTTATGTGTGGGAACTTCTATCAATAAATTGTGTGAGGGCATGTAACTCAGGAAGAAAAAGGTAAATTTACAAGTTTGTGATAATAACTAGAGTAAGCAATAATGTGTTGGAATTTAAGTTTACGATTAGGTAAGGATTGTGCATTTCTTAAGTTAATCATGAAAGATAGCTTTTGTGACATATGTTGGGGGAGACATTAATAAACTTGGCCAAAAGTTTGATTAAGTTTGCTCGAGGACGAGCAAAGGTTTAAGTGTGGGGTATTAATAATAGGTGAATTTAAATATAATTATACCCTAAATAATCACGCTTTGTTGTTGAATTGATATTGTTTATGATGACAAAATGCTTTTATTACTATTTTTTGGTGTGTTATAGGTACACATGAGCCATTGGAGACTAAAAGAGCAATTTATGAGTCATTAGATGGTAAAAAGGCCAAGTGTAGAGCAAGAGTGAAGTTGAAATAAAAAATTAAGATGAAGAAGGCGAGACACTGTTCATTTGTGGTTCATTCGCGACCGTCGATGAACCGCAAAAAAAGAGGCTCGCGGAACCTCTCAAACTTCAGAGGGACTGACTGTTCGCGGTCCATCCGCGACCGCGAACGCTGCCGAAAATTGTGAAGGCTAACTTTGTAAAAACTCAATTTTTGTAACCTAAACCCTCTATATAAGCATAGATTTCGCCCAAGAGAGGCAAGCATTATATTATTCACTACTTTTGCAAGATAATTCGTAAGAGAGAACTATCTCGACTTATTTCTTTCTTTTATATTGAATCTTTGACTATGAATTGAATTATTATTCTTGTTTCTTTGATTATGAGTAGCTAATTCTTTATCTAAGGTTTTGATGGAACCTATTGGGTGATGAACTTCTAGTTTATGTGATTACAAATTGTTAGCTAGATTTCTATTTTTTTAACTTCGTTCTTGTTGTAGTTAATTGATAGAGCTCCCAATTAGCTGTGCCTATTTAGTGTGCATAACTTGGAAAAGAGTGCATATTTAGGTATATAGTTGAACAACACCACACCTAGGTTATTGGAGGAATCTATAACTTTAGGCGTAAAGGTGGGATTAGGAATAACGAAATCTTGGGTGAAATATAAAGTGAACTATTCAAATTAAAACTAGTTGGGGTAGCTCGGAAGAGTGCACTAGTAAATTATTGTAGTTGCTCGGGAGAGAATTACGGTAAAAATAGTGTTCATGATTGATAGAATAATATTGACAATTTGTATGAGCATAAACTGAAGGGATTCCATCAATAGGGGAAATCAATACCTTAGTCTTTCTCTTTATTCTTTACCCAACATTCAATTCTTTCATTCAAGTCTTTAATTCTTGCAAAAGTTAGTTGTTAGAAAAAATCCACAAAAATATATTCAAATTTTGGGAAGTTGTTTCAGAAGTGTTCTTGGGTTGTGAAAGTTGCAGTTGGTAGGTTAATTCCCAGTGGGATCGACTCTGGACTTAATTGACCGGATTATATTGACTACGATCGTTGCTTGGATGTGAATCAGTAACTCACATGACGATGGGCTGGGTTGTCAGATCCTCCCCAACATAAACCAATGCTTGTCCTCAAGCGTACTCAGAGTTGTACTAGAAGCAATCCAACAGCTGAATGACCTTACCAAGCATATACTCGGGGTGATCCCATGTCAACATATCTCACATAGGTCCGATAGTACAATATAGTTTGAGTTTCACTCCTCATCTAAACGATAAATCATATTGCATTTCCCGAAATCATACACAAGATCAGAATCTCACATCTGTATCAGAATAAACCCGAACCAACAGAAATAATCCTATACTTGCCACTCCAGGTGAGACCATATTGTATACTATACAAACCAAATACTCGAAACGATGGCCTCTATTCACTGCAATAGCCCACAATAACCAAATACCGATAGAAAATATTTTTATTCGCTAAAGTCTTATTCCAACATTATCATATACTGCCAATGACAACTGAAACACGCGATGAACCGAACCCATATCTCAGATCAACCATTCATGAATCCATTTCCTTTTTGACTGATACTACAATAGATTTCGGAGTCAAACCTCGATATTACCTTTCTAACAAGCTAAAATCAAATATGCTCGTACTCATTAATGACTCCAATGATCACCTTGACTACGACACACCACTCTGGTGATATGACATCTTAACATAGGCTTAAGTCTCAACTTGTCTAATACACATACCAACAAGAAACAGTCTGAACATACTCAAATCATGACAAATGACTCAAACAAAGGAGCTGTAATTCAAATTCCTTTGTACCATCATACCACAGAACTGAGATCCATCTCACGTCATAGAAATAAAGTACTTGAATCCTCCTCGAAAGGTCATAACATCATGTGGCCTTGCCACAATGTGTGATTCTATCCAAACATTATTACCCAGGAAGCACCTCAAGTCACCATGCTCAACACCGATAGTCACGCACCGATTGATGTCTGAAACCAAGCAATCCATCACACCCATGGTGAAGCAAGCAATATACAATATTAAATCCTGACAAGACACAATCGATCCACAATTCGCTGAGCAACACCCAATACAGACTTT
Organism: Nicotiana noctiflora; assembly: GCA_032618575.1. Taxonomy (NCBI): domain Eukaryota; kingdom Viridiplantae; phylum Streptophyta; class Magnoliopsida; order Solanales; family Solanaceae; genus Nicotiana; species Nicotiana noctiflora. The sequence goes on along the minus strand of JASVEL010013727.1, from coordinate 85,971 downwards.
CCTCAGACACCAAGAAGTAATGCATATAAAGTAACATATAGAAAACTATTCCCAACATCACAATGTTTCAGCGTGCAACCCAATCCAAATGACATACCCATAGGGGTATACCACCCGATCCAGATACCATACCCATGAAACTGTGCTACCCGATTTGCACATATATTTCTCAAGAGGAAATGCACATCGAGCCAGATTTGCTCATTACAATAAATACATAAGTCTCGTGCCCAGCCACAAGAAACGCATCTGAAAAAGTCTCTCAATACCGGAACTGAATTAATGGTAGAAACCTCTACACTAACATCTCCCACCAAGGCCCAATTAAAAAAGCAATACTTGCCAGCCGTCCGCTGGTCTTTGGAATACTACTACCCTGCTATAACATAATCAGATGCACCATGCCACGTAACTTCTGGCATTTTCTGACATACCCATAACACATTAGTCAAGACAACCTGGCATTGGGACAACCAGTCTGAAATCTAATATCATAACCAAAATTTAACATACAAAGCAAAGAAAGATCCACTCGGACCTCGAATTTCCAATAACCGCTAAACGGTGTCGATACACACGATCAACAACCACTGCATAGTCGGATTATGAGAACTTCTAGTCTCCAACACATATAACACATGAATCACTACGCCTGATCCCACACCCCATCGTACGAATACATAACACACATCAATAATCCATTCATACCCCGAAAGATATCAAAATATTTCCCTGCGCCATCAATAACTCAATTATCAACAGTTGATCCAACAAGAGAACACTGCAATACCACCAAAGTATAATCAGTTCACATTACCTTGCCCCTTTGTTTCGAACATATACTCCTATCAAATCGCTAGAATAATAGTACCATTCCTTAAATCATCAGAAGGTCGGTTCTTAAATCGTCAGTAGCTGCCCGTGCTGCTCAAGAATTAAATGGCTTCCCATTATGAACTGAACCAAAACCTTTAACACACAAATCTCAATTATCCATATCATAACACATAAACCATACCACACTAGAATAACATGAGGACTTTTATCTCTCTACTGCGCTACAGACATCGACGCACTCAACTAGTCAAGGACTTTCATGATCCCATATAGAAGAAAAATCATTACACACTCCCTGCCTCACATACCCATAGGAAATATACTCATCTTCAAACCATGGTAAAACACGTCAAGAACACTCTCTCCTAATTCCGTTGCAAAAGCTAAACCGCCATGACTGAATCCTTCTACCCAAACCAAGATAATCAAACTGCCAACACACAAGACCTTTGCTACACAATACATGTAAGACTCATTACCTAATTCACATACAAGAATTAATCATACTCTTACCATACCAATTCGGTTTATTATCAAGCTATTCCGTTTATCTAATTTCCTTTCTGATTCATCAGTAGTTTGATATTCTCCCTTGTTGTAGCGCCATCATACCTCAACTCATGTTTACCACATGACACTCGTACATAAGACCACACTATCTAAGTTCCATAGGCCACCGAATACCCTCTCAAACGTTTCCCAGAAATACCACATTCTTGAATGCTTCACTCTGAGGAACTACCTGCGAATCTGAACTCGTTACCATTACCTTCCAAATGCGGATACACATAATCCCATGATTAACACAAAGTACCACAAGTCTTGATCTTTTTTAAGGAAAATAGATCTCTAGCCACGTACACCAACTTACGACACCTGATTGGTATATGCAAAATCTTGAACACAGTAAAGCCATTCTCGAGAGTCATTCACTCCTATTCAGCTCTAATTCACCAGCCTTAACGAATAGAACCACTGGTGCATTATTAGTACTCTGACACCGCATAACATGATCTCATAAAGATACAAACAACCATCTTTCTTCTTTATACACTGATCATTCTTTATCAACTGTAGTTCAAAACATCCTAGTATTTCTTCACATCTACGAAGCACCACATAACCTTTAACAAATATTTCCTTCACATGCGTCATTCTCGACTCAATTCCTACGACAAGACCTGAGCCGCCAATATACTTTGAGACAGAACCAACATAGCACACAATAGTGTAACACCTCCCTTTTTACTACCTTTTTTAGTTTTCTCGAATAATGAGAATAAGGTATACCTTGTTAATTACAAATACACCTGCTGAAGGAATATCATAACAACGAGGAAGGAGTTTTTCCAATTTAAGGACAATCGGTTCTGGATTTTATTTAAAATTTCAGAGTCTCCACTTGGGAAAATAATGGTGTCCCAAGTCACCGGTTAATCTCAAATCTGAGGAACTTGACTCTGTTTAACAGTCCGCACAATAAGAAATCTAGATAAGGAATTCTCTTAACCCGAGAGAAGATGTTAGGCACTCCCAGATTCCGTGGTTTCAGCACGGTCGCCCAACTGTCATATTTTATTTTTCTTGATTTCACTATATGCTTTTTTTACAATGTGTGCATGTTTCGCTTTTAATATTTTATGACTTGCGACGTCACGAAAACGTATTTTGAGTCACACCGTAACCAGTAAGCCTATGACTTTTAACACGTTTTGGCTTCGCCAAGATTAAAGATTTGAGTCACATTAGATGTATACTCATATTAGGGAAGGTATATTTTAAAATCGTGCCAATATCGTCTAACGACTTGTTATTCTTTTGGAAAGACCGTGGAATTTACTAAACGGTATTCCCGAATCTATCAAATTATTATTATTTATATGGGGGCCCCGCTAATTTGTTTTCATACGAGGCTCGTCCCATTTTTATTTTAATAGTCCAATCTTAATAAATACTATGTTTTCTATTATTGGTTTCTCCTTTGTCATTTTTAGTTATGTTATAATTTCAGAAGTATATCCAGGCCCTGACATTTATATCTCCAGGCCTGGACATTTAGGGCTAAAATTCAGTAGACCAGCTTTCGTATCTGCGTTTCAGAAACCCAGAATATGCTGAAGTCTTTGTTCAGAAGACCAATTATATGTCTAACTGAATCCAGGCCTACGCTGATCTTCAGGCCCAATCCAAACGAGAGAGAAAAAAGAAAACGAAATTGGAATTCCATGATATATACAGATGCTTGAAATCAATAGAAGAACCAACTCAAATTATATTTTTTTCAGGAGAGAATCAGAAGTACAGAAATAATGGTATCAATTTTAAATAACCACTATCTAACACTACTCGAATCTGAATAACATGCTACCTTTTTTTCATATTTTATCAGCAAATTACTTAACTATGCAAACAAGATTATTATCGATTAAAAATGACAGATTATTACATAACTATGTAAAATAAGATTATTACTTAACATTTTACTAATTATGATTCATGCTCTTCTAATTGTAATTTTCAATTGCTAATTGAACTCAAACAGTAGGCTATTTGTGTAACTACTTCGAATCAGCCCAGTGATATTTAACTTTGTAATTCACTAAACGTTTTAAGCTTACTCAATTTCCAGTTGTTATTAAACTATTTTAGATGAATAAACAAACTAAAGCTATGTTAATTACCACATTTTAATTTATATTATTACTGTGGTTATATGCAGGTTTCGAGAATATTGTTTGAGCTAAGTGAGTTAGTTTTTAACTAATTAACCTATTTTTAAAACTAAGCTAAGTGATTACGGTTATGTGACGACCCGGCCCGTCGTCACGGGAATTACCACCCTGTTATGTCGAAATTATATGTTTTATGCTTTTATATCAGTGTTAAAGTCTATCAGGTGAGTTAGGAGTGAATTGGATTGAAAATGAGGCATATAGCCTTTGTGAAGGAAACTTGAATAAGCAAAGTCAACCCGGAGTTGACTATTTGGTTAGAGGGCTCGGAATCGGATTTTGATGATTCAGTTAGTTCCGGGAGGTGATTTGTGACTTAGGGGAGCGATCGGAATTGAATTTGGAGGCCCGGTGTAGAAATAGGCTTGAATTGGCTAAGGTTGAATTTTGGCGAAATCCGAATGGTAGGTGAGATTTTGATCCGGGGGTCGGAATGGAATTTCGATAGTAGCAGTAGCTCCGTTAGGTGATTTTGGATGTGCTGCAAAATTTCAGGTCATTCGGACGTCGTTTGGTCGGGTTTTTGATTGAATGTGTAATTCGGAATGTTTTAAGGAATTTAGGCTTGAATTTGATGTGAATTATGGGTTTTGGTGTTATTAGACGTGTTTTGAGGATTGGAGCAAGTTCGAATAAGGTGTTAAGATGTGTTGGTGTGTTTGGATGAGGTCCGGGGGGCCTCGGGGTGTTTTCGGATGGTTAAACAGAAGAAAACATGGAAATTGCAGGTTGAAGTATTCTAGTTCTGTCATTTTCGCCCCTGCGGAAATATGGGCGCGGAGGCGAGTCCGCGAGAGCGGACTGAGGAGCGCAGAAGCGCTTGTGTTCGCCGAAGCGGGTATTGTTTCGCTGAAGCGGCATCGCTGGTGCGAGCCAGTGATCGCAGAAGCGGACGAGAAGAAAATGGGTAGGTCCGCAGAAGCGGACACTTGACCGCCTGGGCGAGTCCGCAGGAGCGGACTCTGGTGCGCAGAAGCGGATGTCTTCGCAGGAGCGGACGTTTCATCGCAGAAGCGGACGCGCTTAAGCGGTCCTCTGCTCGCAGAAGCGGAATTGGCCGGCTAGGCCTGGAATCGCTGAAGCGACCCTTTGGTCGCGGATACGGACTCGTAGGAGCGGAAATTTTTCCGCAGAAGCGAAAATCGCTGTAAGTTAAGTGTATCGGAAGTTAGAAAAATTTCAGAACATTTCACACATTTGGGTCTCGGCTTTAGAGGCGATTTGGGCGATTTTGAAGAGAAATTCAGGGGAAATCATCAGGTAATCAACTATGGACTTAAACTGTGATTAGTATTGATAATATTATGCAATTATATCATGAAAATGGAGGAATTTGGGGTAAATTATGGAGGATTTAGCCCTAGGCTTGAACTTTAGAAAATCAAGGTTTTGAATGGGCAAATGGACTCCGAATTTGGTAAAATTGATATGTTTAGACTCGTATTGAGATGAGGGTTCCGAATATGTGACTTTCGTGATTTTTCGATAAGCGTACCGAAAGTCGGGTTTTGACAACTTTGGGAATTTTTATGTAAATTGAGTTGTATTGATTAGGTGTAGTCCCATTGGCCTAATTTTTGTGTTTCTATTGTATTTGATCAGATTCTACGCGTGCGGAGCTTGATTCTCATGGCAAGGGCATTGCGGAGTAGTCGTCGCGCCGTATTGAGGTGAGTAATAGATGTGGGTGATGACCAGCGGGTTCGAAACCCCGGTATACCACTTTGTGACGTTGTATAGCGGCGAGACACGCACACTCTTGAGAGTGCGGGTTCGATCATGAACTGGAGACTATATATTAGTCCGAACTGTTGATACTGTATTATTGGCTATTCTCGAGCCGTTGAACCTCCTTCTTGGACGGTTGAGTATATTGTGGGCTGTGAGCCAGTTATTGGATCCCGCGAGGATCGTTATCATTGTCTTATCATATAGACATGCTAGTTTACTACTAGTCCGTAGCTATTTTTGTTATTATGCTAATTCCAATCTCTGGAACTTGATATTACTGTTTTCCAACTGAAAAATGATAAAAGAGTTTTCAAAAACTACTTTTGAGCCTGCGAGGCTGTATCTGCATATTAGCTGACTAGTAGTGGATCGGGCTGCGCGCCGCAGCAGGATATATGTTGGATCGGACTGCACGCCGCGGGAATATCTCTATGAGATGTGCTTGGGCTGTAGGAGCCCCTCCGGAGTCTGAACCCCCACAGTGAGCACGGGTACCCAAAATTGGAGTCGGGCTACGCGCCGTAGCGGTCATATCATGCATTGCATTGCATTTAGCTACATCTGCTAGCTATTATGCTATTTATTGGTATTTGTTGGTACAGGTACAGTGAAGATTGATTCTATGACAGGGTAGCTGATTATAGCTTTACATAGTGCTTTATTGCGGATTTCTTATCTGCGCTGTCTTACCCTTGTTTATTACCACTGAGTCTGGCAATACTCATTTTACTCCCTTGCACCTTGTGTGCGGATCCAGGTACCTCTCAGCAGTGATCCAGTAGCTGTGCGAGGCGACATCTGTGGGATATACGAGGTAGCTGCAGAGTCCGCAGGACCCGATATTCCTTCCTACTGTCTTTTGATTTTGTATTGACATTTCTTTCCGCACTTGGTATTCTTGTAAACCTTTATACACTCATGTTCAGTAGAGGCTCATGACTCTTGACCCTTGGTCTATGGGAGTTGATTTATTATGGGACTTGGTTTCCCGTTTTCGTTATTGGTATCGGTATTGCTTCGTGATTTAATATGCTTATATGGGCTAAAGAGAGCTTCTAGCTCCGTTATTGTTATCGATTGGTCAGGCTGGCTTAGCAATGTGCTGGGCGCCATCACGACCGGATTTGGGGTCGTGACAAGTTGGTATCAGAGCCTAGGTTTACTAGGCCTCATGAGTCTTGAGCCGGTTAGTAGAGTCTTGTGGATCGGTACGGGGACGCCCGTACTTATCCTCGGGAGGCTGCGAACCTTTAGGAAACACTTCACATTTCTTGGAATTCTTATCGTGCGATCTTGTTGTTCTGAGAACCGAACTTCTATATTCTATTCTCTTGCAAATGGCGAGAACGCGAGCATCAGGACGAGGTGGACGACCTCCATTGCCACCTGTTAGAGGCCGTGGGCACGGTCGTGCTATAGGTAGAGGTAGGGCAGCTGAGGCAGTGCCAGCTGACCCTTCTGTTATACCAGTTCAGGAGCAGCCCTAGTTTAGGGCCAGACTGTATCTATTGCTATTCCTTTTCTTCAGGAGACTCTTGCTCAGATATTGTCGGTGTGTTCCGGTTTGGCTCAGGTAGTTTCAGCTACCGCTACTGCAGCGACATCTCAGACAGGGGGTGGTCAGTAGACCCCTGCAGCTCGCACACCTGAGCAGGTTGTTCAGGCACTTCAGACGCCAGAGGCAGTCCCCGCTCAGGTGGTTGCACCGGTTATTCCTCCAACTGCACCAGCTCCAGCTCCAGAGCATATGGTTCAGGTTATGCCCGATGACGAGCAGCGTCGTCTTGAGAGATTTGGTAGACTTCAGCCACCCCATTTCAGTGGCGTTGAGGGCGAGGATGCCCGGGGTTTCTTGGATAAGTGTCAGAAGATGCTGCGTACGGCTGGTATTCTTGAGTCCAGCGGAGTTTCATTTACTACATTTCAGTTCAACGGTCCCGCATTTGATTGGTGGGAGGAGTTTGAGAGGCGTAGGCCTACAAGAGCAGCACCTCTCACATGGCAGCAGTTCTCTACTCTCTTTCTAGAGAAATATGTACCTCGGTCTCGTCGCGAGGAGCTACGTCGCCGGTTCGAGTGGTTGATTCAGGGCGACATGTCTGTGACTCAGTATGAGCTTAGATTCACTCAGTTGGCTAGGCATGCCACATGGATGATCCCCACCGATAGGGAGAGGATCAAGAGGTTCATTGATGGCCTTAACTACTCTATCCGTATTCTTATGACCAGCGAACGAGTTCTGTCATCATCGTTTGAGCAGGTTGCTGATATGGCACGCTCCATTGAGGCGGATCATCGCCGAGCGAGAGAGGAGCGGGAGGCCAAGAGGCCTCGTGGTTCTGGTAGTTTCAGTGGTGCTCCATCCAGAGGGCATTTCCAGTAGAGCAGAGGTCACTTATCTAGACCTTCCCATTCAGGCCGCCCTGAGCAGAGTGGAGGTTCTTATGGTCGTGGTCGACGGGGGTTTCAACAGGGTCAGTCATCACTTAGTGCCCTCCCAGCCCATAGTGCAACACCTACTTCTTCAGCCCAGGGTTCTTCTGCGGCGAGGGGTTCCCTTCAGTCCCCTTCTCCAGCGCCAGGTGCATGTTATGAGTGTGGTGAGTTTGGCCACATGAGGAGACAGTGCCCTCGACTTCGTAGGGACAGAACTGAGCAGAGGGATCAGCCCTCCTCTTCAGCACCATCTCAGGCTAGTAGAGGTGGAGGTCAATCTTCTCAAGGTCGCCGCAGAGGCGAGGAGAGATCTGGTGGAGGCCAGGCACGATTCTATGCACTTCCTGATAGGCGTGATGCAGTTGCCTCCAATGTGGTGATTTCAGGTATCATTTCTGTCTGTCATAGAGATGCCTCTGTTCGATTTGATTCATGGTAGTCTTGATTTGCCTGTTCATGTATCCACCCCCGTGGGTGATACGATCGTTGTGGATCATGTCTATAGATCCTGTGTTATATCTATTGGGGGTCTGGAGACCCAGGCAGATTTGTTATTATTGGGGATGGTGGACTTTGATGTTATATTGGGTATGGACTGGTTGTCTCCGTACCATGCTATATTGGACTGTCGTGCTAAGACAGTTACGTTGGCCATTCCTGGTATTTCTCAGATTGAGTGGCGGGGTTCGACCGATTTCGTCCCTAGCCGTGTTATTTCGTTCTTAAAAGCTCAGAAGATGGTTGAAAAAGGGTGTCTATCATACTTAGCTTTTGTGAGAGATGTGGGAGTCGAGTCTCCTAGCATTGATTCTGTACCTGTTGTGAGGGACTTCCCAGATGTATTCCCCTCAGACCTGCCGGGCATGCCGCCGGACAGGGATATTGATTTTGGCATTGACTTGGTGCCGGGCACTCAGCCCATATCCATTCCTCCTTATCGGATGGCACCAGCTGAGTTGAAAGAACTGAAAGAGCAACTTCAGGAGCTTCTGGATAAGGGTTTCATCCGCCCTAGTGTGTCTCTGTGGGGTGCGCCGATATTATTTGTTAAAAATAAAGATGGTTCCATGCGAATGTGTATTGATTATAGGCAATTAAACAATGTGACAGTGAAGAACAAGTACCCTCTACCGCGCATAGATGATTTGTTTGATCAGTTACAGGGTGCGAGGGTGTTTTCTAAGATCGATCTTCGTTCAGGCTATCATCAGCTGAAGATCAGGGACTCGGATATTATGAAGACTGCATTCGGGACCCGATATGGTCATTATGAGTTTCTTGTGATGTCGTTTGGGCTGACCAACGCCCCAGCAGCATTTATGCATCTGATGAACAGTGTGTTCAGGCCCTATTTGGATTCATTTGTGATTGTGTTCATTGATGACATTCTAGTCTACTCCCGTAGTCAGGAGGAGCATGCTCAGCATTTGAGTATTGTGTTGCAGAGATTGAGGGAGGAGAAGCTATATGCTAAATTCTCCAAGTGCGAGTTTTGGCTCGAGTCCGTAGCATTTATGGGACATGTGGTGTCTCGTGATGGTATTCAGGTTGATCAGAAAAAGATAGAGGCGGTGCAGAGTTGGCCTAGACCGTCCTCAGCTACAGAGATCGGGAGTTTTCTTGGCTTGGCGGGATATTATCGCCGGTTTGTTCAGGGATTTTCATCCATTGCTTCTTCATTGACTAAATTGACCCGGAAGGGTGCACCATTCGTGTGGTCGGATGAGTGCGAGGAGAGCTTTCAGAAGCTCAAGACAGCTTTGACCACAGCTCCAGTGTTAGTATTGCCATCGACTTCAGGTTCATATACCATTTATTGTGATGCCTCGAGAGTGGGGATAGGTTGTGTGTTGATGCAGGAAGGTAAGATAATTGCTTATGCTTCTCGGCAGTTGAAGCCACATGAGAAGAACTATCATGTTCATGACTTGGAGCTAGCCGCCATTATTCATGCGTTGAAGATTTGGAGGCACTATTTGTACGGTGTGTCTTGTGAAGTGTATACCGACCATCGTAGTCTCCAGCACTTGTTCAAACAGAAAGACCTTAATTTGAGACAGTGGAGATGGCTTGAGTTGCTGAAGGATTATGACATTACTATATTATATCATCCGGGGAAGGCCAATGTGGTGGCCGATGCTTTGAGCCGGAAGGCGGTCAGTATGGGGAGCTTGGCATATATTCCGGCTGAGGAGAGGCCATTTGCTTATGATGTTCAGGTGCTAGCCAATCGGCTAGTGAGGTTAGATATTTCGGAGCCCAGCCGGGTATTGGCTTGTGTTGTATCTCGGTCATCTCTATATGATCGTATTCGTGAGCGCCGGTATGATGATCCACATTTGGCTGTCCTTAGGGACAGAGTTCAGCATGATGATGCTAGAGATGTCACCATTGATAGTGACGGCGTATTGAGGATGCAGGGCCGGATATGTGTGCCCAATGTTGATGGCCTTCGTGAGTTGATTCTGGAGGAGGCCCATAGCTCGCGGTATTCTATCCATCCAGGAGCCGCTAAGATGTATCAAGATTTGAAACGGCACTATTGGTGGAGAAAGATGAAAATGGACATTGTCAGACATGTAGCACGGTGCCTCAACTGTCAGCAGGTTAAGTACGAGCATCAGAGGCCCGGTGGTGTATTTCAGCGCATTGTTATTCCTGAGTGGAAATGGGAGAGGATCACTATGGACTTTGTTATTGGACTCCCTCGGACGGCGAGGAAGTTTGATTCTGTATGGGTGATTGTGGATAGACTGACCAAGTCAGCTCACTTCATTCCAGTTAGTACTACCTACTCATCGGAGCGGTTGGCATCGATCTTTATTCGAGAGATTGTTCGGTTGCATGGAGTCCCAGTGTCTATCATATCCGACAGGGGTACTCAGTTCACTTCTCAGTTTTGGAGAGCATTTCAGCGAGAGATGGGTACGCGTGTTGAGTTGAGTACAGCATTTCACCCCCAGACAGACGGACAGTCTGAGCGCACTATTCGGATCTTGGAGGATATGTTGCGAGCTTGTGTGATTGATTTTGGTGGTTCGTGGGATGAGTTCCTACCACTTGCTGAGTTTGCCTACAACAACAGTTATCAGTCGAGTATTCAGATGGCCCCGTATGAGGCATTGTATGGCGAGCGGTGTAGATCCCCCGTGGGATGGTTTGAGCCTGGTGAGGTTAGATTGATAGGGACTGAGTTAGTCCAGGATGCTCTGGATAGAGCAAAGTTGATCCAGGAGAGGCTTCGTACAGCACAGTCTCGTCATAAGAGTTATGCGGACCGTAGAGTTCGAGAGTTGTCTTTCATGGTTGGTGACGAGTATTGTTGAAGATTTCACCTATGAAGGGTGTCATGAGGTTTGGGAAGAAAGGAAAGTTGAGTCCCGGGTACATTGGTCCTTTTGAGATACTTAGGAGAGTTGGAGAGGTGGCATATGAGTTGGCCTTGCCGCCCAGCTTATCCAGCGTTCATCCAGTATTCCATGTGTCTATGCTCGGAAGTACATTGGAGATCCGTCTCATGTATTAGATTTCAGCACCATTCAGCTTGATGGTGATCTATCCTATGATGTGGAGCCTATTGCCATTTTGGGACGGCAGGTGAGAAAATTGAGGTCTAAGGAGATTGCATCAGTTAAGGTTCAGTGGAGAGGTCGACCCGTGGAGGAGGCCACTTGGGAGGTCGAGCGGGAGATGCGGAGCAGATATCCTCACTTGTTTGAGACTTCAGGTATGTTTCTTGACCCGCTCGAGGACGAGTGTTTGCTTATGAGGGGGAGAATGTGACGACCCGGCCCGTCGTCACGGGAATTACCACCCCGTTATGTCGAAATTGTATGTTTTATGCTTTTATATCGGTGTTAAAGTCTATCGGGTGAGTTAGGAGTGAATTGGATTGAAAATGAGGCATATAGCCTTTGTGAAGGAAACTTGAATAAGGAAAGTCAACCCGGAGTTGACTATTTGGTTAGAGGGCTCGGAATCGGATTCTGATGATTCGGTTAGTTCCGGGAGGTGATTTGTGACTTAGGGGAGCGATCGGAATTGAATTTGGAGGCCCGGTGTAGAAATAGGCTTGAATTGGCTAAGGTTGAATTTTGGCGAAATCCGAATGGTAGGTGAGATTTTGATCCGGGGGTCGGAATGGAATTTCGACAGTTGCAGTAGCTCCGTTAGGTGATTTTGGATGTGCCTGCAAAATTTCAGGTCATTCGGACGTCGTTTGGTCGGGTTTTTGATTGAATGTGTAATTCGGAATGTTTTAAGGAATTTAGGCTTGTATTTGATGTGAATTATGGGTTTTGGTGTTATTAGACGTGTTTTGAGGATTGGAGCAAGTTCGAATAAGGTGTTAAGATGTGTTGGTGTGTTTGGATGAGGTCCCGGGGGCCTCGGGGAGTTTTCGGATGGTTAAACGAAAGAAAATCATGGAAATTGCAGATTGAAGAGTTCTGGTTCTGTCATTTTCGCCCCTGCGGAAATGTGGGCGCGGAGGCGAGTCCGCAGAAGCGGACTGAGGAGCGCAGGAGCGCTTGGCATCACAGAAGCGGATTTCCGCTGAAGCGGCATCGCTGGTGCGAGCCAGTGATCGCAGAAGCGGACGAGAAGAAAATGGGTAGGTCCGCAGAAGCGGACACTTGACCGCCTGGGCGAGTCCGCAGGAGCGGACTCTGGTGCGCAGAAGCGGATGTCTTCGCAGAAGCGGAGGTTTAATCACGGAAGCGGACGCGCATAAGCGGTCCTTTTCTCGCAGAAGCGGAATTGGCCGGCTAGGCCTGGAATCGCTGAAGCGACCCTTTGGTCGCGGATACGGACTCGTAGGAGCGGAAATTTTTCTGCAGAAGTGAAAATCGCTGTAAGTTAAGTGTATCAGAAGTTAGAAAAATTTCAGAACATTTCACACATTTGGGTCTCGGCTTTAGAGGCGATTTGGCGATTTTGAAGAGAAATTCAAGGGAAATCATCAGGTAATCAACTATGGACTTAAACTGTGATTAGTATTGATAATATTATGCAATTATATCATGAAAATGGAGGAATTTGGGGTAAATTATGGAGGATTTAGCCCTAGGCTTGAACTTTAGAAAATCAAGGTTTTGAATGGGCAAATGGAGTCCGAATTTGGTAAAATTGATATGCTTAGACTCGTATTGAGATGAGGGTTCCGAATATGTGACTTTCGTGATTTTTCGATAAGCGTACCGAAAGTTAGGTTTTGACAACTTTGGGAATTTTGATGTAAATTGAGTTGTATTGATTGGGTGTAGTCCCATTGGCCTAATTTGTTGTGTTTCTACTGTATTTGATCAGATTCTACGCGTGCGGAGCTTGATTCTCGTGGCAAGGGCATTGCGGAGTAGTCGTCGCGCCGTATTGAGGTGAGTAATAGATGTGGGTGATGACCGGCGGGTTCGAAACCCCGGTATACCACTTTGTGACGCTGTATAGCGGCGAGACACGCACTCTCTTGAGAGTGCGGGGTCGATCATGAACTAGAGACTATATATTAGTCCGACCTGTTGATACTGTATTATTGGCTATTCTCGAGCCGTTGAACCCCCTTCTTGGGCGGTTGAGTATACATGTGGGTCGTGAGCCGGTTATTGGATCCCGCGAGGATCGTTATCATTGTCTTATCATATAGACATGCTAGTTTACTACTAGTCGGCAGCTATTTTTGTTATTATGCTAATTCCAATCTCTGGAACTTGATATTACTGTTTTCCAGCTGAAAAATGATAAAAGAGTTTTCAAAAACTATTTTTGAGCCTACGAGGCTGTATTGCATATTAGGCGACTAGTAGTGGATCGGGTCTCGCGCCGCGACGAGATATATGTTGGATCGGACCGCACGCCGCAGAATATCTCTATGAGATGTGCTTGGGTCGTAGGAGCCCCTGGAGTCTGAAACCCCACGGTGAGCACGGGTACCCAAAATTGGAGTCGGCTACGCGCCGTAGCTGATCATATCATGCATTGCATTGCATTTAGCTACATCTGCTAGCATTTATGCTATTTATTGGTATTTGTTGGTACAGGTACATTGAATATTGATTCTATGACAGGGTAGTTGATTATAGCTTTACATAGTGCTTTATTGCGGATTTCTTATCTGCGCTGTTTTACCCTTGTTTATTACCACTGAGTCTGGCAGAGTACTCATTTTACTCACTGCACCTTGTGTGCAGATCCAAGTACCTCTCAGCAGTGATCCAGTAGCTATGCGAGGCGACATCTGTGGGATATACGAGGTAGCTGCAGAGTCCGCAGGACCCGATATTCCTTCCTATTGTCTTTTGATTTTGTATTGACATTTCTTTCCGCACTTGGTATTCTTGTAAACCTTTATACACTCATGTTCAGTAGAGGCTCATGACTCTTGACCCTTGGTCTATGGGAGTTGATTTATTATGGGACTTGGTTTCTCGTTTTTGTTATTGGTATCGCTATTGCTTTGTGATTTAATATGCTTATATGGGCTAAAGAGAGCTTCTAGCTCCGTTATTGTTATCGATTGGTCAGGCTGGCTTAGCAATGTGCTGGGCGCCATCACGACCGGATTTGGGGTCGTGACAGGTTACTTCTACTCTAATCTATATCCTATTTATTACATTGTCTTCAGCATCATCTCATGTTTCATATATATCAACTATACAACAATTTCCTACTTAAGTGATAAAATAGGAACATCGAACAGAAACAGTCTCTTCTGAAAATCAACTCATAGTATTCATCCTTCAATATCTACTGCCAGTTACATGTTTAAGTAGTAGCTGTGTGCCTGATTCAGCAAAAGAGATCTATGAGTCTAAGGATGCAAATGAGGAAGGATAATCAATTGATCACAGCAGCAAAACACAGCAGCAGAATCGAATCAACAGAACAAGCACAGCAAACACAATTGAACAGCACAGTCGAACAAAGCTTTCAAGCTCAGCAAATAAGCAACCCAATAGCAAACTTGGAGAAACCCAATAGAATCCAACAAATGAGAGTAATAGAAAACCCTAATTGAGCTTCAGAACTATGCTCAACTAATACCCAATATTTCACTCTTAGAATGTGATATTTTACTCTTAATTTTAGAAGTTTTCTCTGAATTTCTAAAATCCAGACCTTTTTCATGCTTAATTACATCCTATTTATAGATGTTATTGGTGAAATTTTAAGGGGGAAATTCAATAATCTTATTACTAATCCCCCCCCCCCTTAATTCTTTTATTTATTGTAGTCTAGTACTCATTTTTAGATTTAAAATGCCTTCCAGCCCTTGCAGGAAGAATCTAGGGCGATCTTTTGGCTTCTATTATGTGCCTATTACGATAGTACCCTCACTTGCTAAGGGTTTTAACAATTAAGCCTTTTTATTAGGTCTGTTTTACCCTTTATTTTGTGCATTATTGCAGAAATACTAGGCCTGAATGTCTAATTTATCCCTACAGGCTCTATCAAATATACAATTATGCCATTTTCATTTCATTTTATACCCCTGCTGTTACCTATTAATTACCCGACTTGTCCAAGGTTTAGGTATTCAAGTTTTATTTATTATTTAACTGTTGGCCACCTATTTCAAGTCATTTAAGACTTGGCCAGCTTTAAACCTTAATTTCTTTCAATTTTTACCTCTTTTAGGAGTTAACCTTTTATTATTATTTATTGAGTTGAATTGCAGGACTAGCCTGCTTCTTACTTAGGCTTAAACACTTACAGAATTAGCCACTTTTAGACTTAAGCTTAACCTTATAGAATTAGCCACTCTTTAAGTCATTTCAATTGTAGCCATTTTAGATTACTTTTCAATCAAATTACTTTCAATATTAGCCATTCATCTAATCACTTATCTATTATAGCTATAACCAATACCCTAAAGCACAATAGGACTAATTATCATCTAATACATGAATCTATTACAAATACAGCCTACATTATGTCAATTTGCACACATAGCCACAATCAGAAATCATTTATCATTTAACCAAAACTCAGAGGAAAATTAGATAATGGTTGAATTTCAATAAAACAACTCATAACTCAAATTTAAGCATAGCAAACAAATCCAACATAATGAAGTACACTCACAATATATTCATGCACAGACTTATGAAAACCCTAAAAGACTTCAAATATACTAGTTAAGCATGGTAGACAGGATTGATAACAGGCTGATGGAAAGTTTCAGAGAGCTTATTAGACTAGAAAATGCCATGGCTCATAGAAATCAGAAGATGAAGCTATTGAAGGTACATTATAACAAAAAAACATATAAAAGGTAAAATAATCAGAAGATAGAAGATGAAGAGATTCTAACAACTAATCATGCAAACAGACTAATTACGACTAACAAAGAAAGCAAAATAAGCACAGAAATCATGCTATCAATCAAAAATAGAAAAAACATGAGATGAGGACTTAGCTTGCAGGAACTGTCTCCTAAGCTTCCTCATTCTTTTCTTTCTTTTCTTTTTCCTTTTTTTGTCTCTTTTTCTTTTCTATTCTTTTTTCCAATTTTTCAGACTTCAAAGACTTGAAGTCTTTATTTTTCCAGATTTTTTTTAATCAAGTTGGTCTCTTGGGTTTTTGTGGTAGACAGGAGTGTTAGAAGATATGGGGATGTGTTTTGGGGTGGGTATCGTTTGGTGGTTCGCCGGAGTTAGAGTTCTGGCGAATCTATTTTGAAGATTCGAACGATTCTGGAGAGATTCGAGGGAAACCACTCAAGTGGGGTTAAAGATCCCCTCATGGTGGTTGGATGGTGTAAATTTGGGAGGATGTCTCAAAGGTTGGTGGTCATCGGAGAAAATTCCGGTGGCGGGAGTTACAAGAAGGAAGGATTTCTGGGTTTTTTAAGAGTTTCAGATGGGTTTTATGTAAAGAAGAAAGAAGAGAAAGGTTTTGGGGTTAGGGGTGGCCAGAGACGGCCATTAGAGCCGGCCAGTCTCCATGATCGGAGATGAAGAAGAAGGGGGTAAGGGAGGCTAGGGTTTTGGGGCTAATTGAAATGGCCGGTCTCTGAAGAGACCAGGCCTTAAATACCCTACATGGCTTGGTTGATCCTGGCCCTTGGATAATTCTTGATCAACGGCCAGGATCCAAGGATCCTCAAACGGTGTCGTTTGTCATTACTGAAGACGACTTAGTCTCCATTAGATCATTCTAAATGGACAGCCAAGATTAACCTTATGAAACTGTGTCGTTTGATTTAATTATAGGGATTCAAAACGGACTGCATGATTAAATACACGGACGGCTAGGATTAAGCCTACAAAATTGGACCGGTCAGTGTATCTCTTGGGCTGAGGTGTTTTGGGCTTGACATCTTGGCCCAGTTATTATAATTTATGTATTTTTGTGTATTTTAACTATTTTTATGTATTTTTCTTGTTGTATTTTATTTTTCTCTTTTAATTTCATGTTTTCTCTAATTTTTCTGGTATTTTTGACATTTTTTTGCTATTTTTCTTTAATTTCCGTTATATTTGTATTTTTGTTGATTTTCTTTTAATTCCTTTATTTTTTGTGACATTTTCTAATTAACCTATTTTTTAATTTTTCTAATTTGAATTTCTAATTGTTTCAATCACACACATACACTTTATTTCAATCAAACATACTTGCAAACAAAAATATTCTTTATTTTAATATTGGAATTTATTTGCTTAGGGCAAAAATCACGTGCTCACAGCTTCCCCTCTTTGCTCGGGAACACGAAGAGTTTCAGTGTAAAGACAAGTGGGCAGTAATGAGAGATTTTTGCCCACTAGCATATTCTGTAAGAGGCATTTTGAAAAACCTTTTGACCGCACCCGGCCTTAGAGGTTGCCTACATATCCTGGGCTAAACATGAATCAGGTCAGTGTAGTTCAGGAAGGTCTGGTAGTTTGAAACTACCAAGACTTTGTTGCTGCTACTGCTATTGCTATGACCACTGACTTACTCCTTATTACACCAGGGATAAAATGAAAAATGAAGAAGCTATTCTAAGCTATAATCCTATGATGAATTACAATGATTCCTATCTACTTCTTATCTTCTTATTCTTCCTTGTTTTTTCTTGATTTTCCATCTCTTATGCTATCATCCTTCTTTTTGTTGATTTTTTTATTTATTCTCTTGCCTCTGATATATGGCTTCTTTCCCTTTGGTGTGACTTCCAATTGTATTCCCTGCTTCCGTGTTGATACCTGCTTAAAACAAAAACAAAACAACGAAAACTTTCCTCTACCCCAGTGTGGGCTTTTCTCATACCATGGTGTTATTCATGATTAAAATTATAGAAATGTATTCCCTTGTTATACAGGTGGGCGCTTGAACAGAAATTAAAATTGCAGAAATGCACTCCCTTGTTATCCAGGTGGGTGCCTGAACAGAAATTAAAATTGCAGAAATGTATTCCCTTGTTATCCAGGTGGGCGCCTAAACAGAAATTAAAATTGCAAAAATGTATTCCCTTGTTATCCAGGTGGGCGCCTGAACAGAAATTAAAATTGCAGAAATGTATTCCCTTGTTATCCAGGTGGGCACCTGATGCATGACAATGAAATGCAGAAAAATATTCCCTTGTTATCCAGGTGGGCACCTGATGCATGACAATGAAATGCAGAAAAATATTCCCTTGTTATCCAAGGTGGGCGCCTGATGCATGAAAATGAAATGCAGAAAAATATTCCCTTGTTATCCAGGTGGGCGCCTTATGCATGAAAATGAAATGCAGAAAAATATTTCCTTGTTATCAGGTGGGCGCCTGATGCATGAAAAATGAAATGCAGAAAAATATTCCATTGTTATCCAGGTGGGCGCCTGATGCATGAAAATGAAATGCAGAAAAATATTTCCTCAGTTTGATAACTGGGCGCCTGATGCATGAAAATGGAATGCAGAAAAATATTCCCTTGTTATCCAGGTGGGCGCCTGATGCATGAAAATGTAAAATGCAGAAAAATATTCCCTTATTATCCATGTGGGCGCCTGATGCATGAAAATGTAAAATGCAGAAAACTAATCCCTCAGTTTGATAACTAGGGTATGAGTTTTGAAAAGACAATACCTTGTTGCTATTTTTGGGTAATTTCTTTGCTTGACTGAAAGATTCCTCCTCTACGGATTTCTCCTTTTATTGTTGTACTCTTTTTTTTGTGTTTTCTTATTCCACATTAGTCACATTCACATTAAAGTCATTAGTGAAAATTTGAATCTTTTTGTTCCTGTCTAAATTAGAAAACAATCTTATTAGTTATAAAATGCTGGCAACTGGCATTTTGCTGACTTTGCTTCCAGTGCCTTCCTGTTATTGCTTTATTCTGCTATGCAACCCTTTGCCAGATTTCCTCTGTAATCCCCTTTTGTTTTTCCTTTGTTTATTTTCATTTTCTTTGGCTTTGATTGTCATCCTACTTTATTTATTTTTCTCTCTCTTTTTCTTTTTTCTTCTTTTCTTTTTTTTTTCGACCCAGCGTTATTATACCTCTTGACACGAGAAGCTGGTAGTTAGATTTGATTGGGTAAACTGGTTTTTTAATTAATGAAATGCAGAAAAATATGAATATGAAAAGGGGGTAAGGGTAATTTGGAGTAGAGAAAAAACTTCTCTGGGTATGACGGCTGATTCTTCTAACCATGCCATGTACTTAAACTCCGACCCAGTCTGTCCAATCGAATTGTTATTATCGCAACTCCAACTTTCTTTCAACCCAAACCAATCTTATTTTTTGCTATTTTTTTTTCTTTTTCCACAAAATAGTCCTCACAATCGCCTTACGGTGCCGGTTAAGGTTTTCACCAATAAGACTCTCTCATTTATTCTCTCAATCTCACCGTCGCATTAGAGTACCTGTTAAGGTTTTCACTGATAAGACTCTCTCATTTTTAATTTCTCAGTCTTAAAATCGCCTTACGGTGCCGGTTTAGGTTTTCACCAATAAGACTCTCTCATTTTTATTCTTCTTTTTGTTCTTTTGTTTTCTGAACCACCGGTATTGTCCATGCCATGTTTTTCCTTATTCTCATTATATTGTCATTTTCTTAAAATTGATTAGAAGGTCTTTCTTTGGATAGTAATGTGACTTTTTTATGCGTTCAGATAGAAGGGTATAAAAGGCTGAAAATTTTACGAGGGTTCAAAAAATATTTACAACTCTCGGAAACATAAACATAACTTCTGCCCCAGTTTCAATATGTGGGAGATTCTCGAATTTTTCCTTTATTATGACTGAACCTCAGTGAGGTTGCCTACGTACACTTTCGGGATCAAGTCAAACGTAGTTCAGACTACGTCTGTATTTATTGTTGTATCTTGACTTTTCCCGACTTTCTTTTGTCTTTTGTATGCATTTTCTTTTGTTTGCATGTTGCTTTTCCTCTTTTTTTTCTTTTCTTTTTGTCTCTTTTTTTCTTTATTTTTTCTTTTTTTTTTCATTTTTTCTCTTTTTTTTCATCATTTCTCCATTTTTTCTCTTGCATCATGAAACATTCCGAGAGAGGGATATGAAAGAATAGAACAAATAAAGCTCAACGGGGATGTCAATGGATAAAGTGTTTGGATAGAGAATAAAATGCCTTCATCATTTCAATTCTAAAATCATGACAAATACAATTATACAAATGAAAAAGGAATCATATATAATATCTCTTGACTGCATCTGAATTGATAGCAGTCTCTACACATTTTTCTCCAACATCTGTCAGATATAGGGCTCCATTGGACAATACTCGTGATACCATGAACAGTCCTTGCAGTATGGTGCAAATTTGCCTTTCGCTTCAGCCCAATACGGCAGAACACGCCTCAATACCAATTGTAGTCCGCGGACGTACTTTCTTATTGTATGCTCTGGCCATTCTCCGCTGATATAATTGCCCATGGCAAACTGTTGATAACCTCTTTTCATCAATCAAATTCAATTGTTCCAACCGGGCTTTTACCCATCGATCATCATCAATTTCAGCTTCAGCTATGATTCGAATAGATGGTATCTCGATTTTTGCGAGTATAACTACATCTGTTCCATACACCAATGAATAGGGTGTGGCACCGATTGAAGTACGTACGATTGTACGATAACCCATAAGACCGAAATGTAACTTTCCATGCCATTGCCTTGACTCTTCCACTATTTTTCTGAGAATCTTCTTTATGTTCTTATTCGTAGCTTCTACTACTCCATTTGCTTTAGGCCTATAAGGTCTAGAGTTACAATGCAGGATTTTGAATCTTTGACATGCTTCTGCCATGAGGTGACTATTCCAATTTTCCCCATTGTTTGTGATAATTACTTTAGGAATTCCAAAGCGGCATATGATATTTTCATGCACGAAATCCACCACCGCCTTCTTTTTCACCGTCTTAAATGTCTTCGCCTCCACCCATTTGGTGAAATAATCAATCGTGACCAAGATAAATTTGTGTCCATTAGATGCTGCAGGCTCTATTGGTCAGATGACATCCATGCCCCAAGCAACGAATGGCCAGGGTGCAGACATTGTATGCAACTCATATGGCGGAGAGTGAATCAAATCTCCGTGTATTTGACATTGATCGCATTTCCTCACATATCTAATACAATCACGCTCCATAGTGAGCAAATAATATCCTGCTCTTAGTATTTTTTTCGCTAAAATGTATCCGCTCATATGAGGTCCGCAAGCTCCCGCATGTACCTCAGTCATAATTGTGTTGGCTTGTTGTGCATCTATTCATCTCAATAGCCCCAAATCTGGTGTTCTTTTATATACAATCCTTCCACTGAGGAAAAATCCATTTGCCAATCGTCTTATAGCCCTCTTTTGATCTCCAGTGGCTTGTTCTGGGTACTTCCTTATCTTCAAGTATTCTTTGATATCATGATACCACGGCTCTCCATCAAGTTCTTCTTCCACAGCAAAACAATAAGCATTTTGATCATGCATCTGTATCTGTAATGGATCTACATAAGCTTTATCTGGATGATGCAACATAGAGGATAATGGGCTAAAGCATCTGCTACTTCATTGTGCATTCTTGGGATCCGTTTGAACTCTATAGATTGAAATCTCTAAGATAGTTCATGCAGACATTGTCGATAAGGTATCAACTTTAAATCTCTTGTCTCCCATTCTCCTTGAATTTGTTGTATCAAGAGATCTGAGTCACCCATGACCAAAATCTCTTGAATACCCATATCTATTGCCATCCTCAATCCCAATATGCATGCTTCATATTCAGCCATATTGTTGATGCAGAATAATCAAAGTTGAGCGGTAACGGGGTAATGCTGACCCGTTTCTGAAATAACAACTGCTCCAATTCCAACTCTCTTACAGTAGACGGCTCCGTCGAAGTACATTCTCCAACCTGGCTTATCGTCTTGCTCTACTTCTTCAACATTCATTGCCTCCTCATCCGGAAAATATGTTTTTAGCGGCTCACATTCATCATCCACTGGGTTCTCTGCTAGATGATCTGCAACTGCTTGCGCCTTCATTGCCGTACGTGTTACATAGATGATGTCAAATTCTGTGAGCAGAATCTGCTTAGAAAGTCTTCCTGTAGGCATAGGCTTCTGAAATATATACTTTAATGGATCCAACCATGATACCAAATATGTGGTATAAGCTGACAGGTAATGGTTTAATTTCTGAGCAACCCAGGTTAGAGCACAACGCGTTCTTTCCCACTGGGTGTATTTTACCTCATAAGATGTGAACTTTTTACTGAGGTAATATATCGCCTGCTCTTTCTTTCCCGTCTCATCATGCTGCCCAGTACGCAGCCAAAACATTGTCTAACACAGTCAAATACAAGATCATAGGTCTTCCCGGTTCCGGAGGAACTAATACTGAAGGATTGGCCAAATATTCTTTAATCTTGTCAAAGGCCTCTTGGCATTCATCGGTCCAATTTACCGCAACATCTTTCTTCAACAGTTTGAAAATGGGCTCACATGTTGACGTCACCTGAGCGATGAACCTGCTGATATAGTTCAACCTGCCTAATAAACTCATCACTTCTTTCTTATTCTTCGGCGGAGGCAAATTATGGATTGCTTTTATCTTTGACGGATCCAATTCGATACCATGCCGGCTCACTATAAACTCCAGTAACTTTCCTAAAGGCACATCGAAAGCACACTTTGCTGGATTGAGCTTTAAATTATATCTTCGGAGCCTCTGGAAAAACTTCCTCAAATCTTTGACATGGTCACATTGCTTTTTGGACTTAATGATGACGTCATCCACATATACTTCTATCTCTTGGTGCATCATGTCATGAAACATAGTGGTCATCGCCCTCATATATGTAGCCCTGGCATTCTGCAACCCAAACGGCATCACCCTGTAACAATATATTCCCCAAGGCGTGACAAAGGCTGTCTTTTTTGCATCTTTGATAACCCGCATAACAGTCCACAAAAGAGCTAATTTCATGTCTGGCGCAATTGTCAATCAGTATATGGATATTTGGCAATGGGAAATCATCCATTGGACAGGCCTTATTATGGTCTCTGTAGTCAACACACACCCTGGTGTTTCCATCCTTCTTCGGAATTGGCACAACATTAGCTAACCAGGTGGGATATTTAGTGACCCAGTATGACCTTCGCCTCGAATTGCTTGTTAACTTATTCTTTTATTTTCACACTGATGTCCTTTTTAAACTTTCTTAACTTCTGTTTTACCGACCGACATACCGGATAAATGGGTAATTTATGTACCACCATATTAGTGCTAAGTCCGGGCATGTCATCATATGACCAAGCAAATATGTCCTTGTACTCATGAAATAACTTGATTAGATCTTCTCTGAGGGAAGCCTCCAAATGTACACTGATCTTTGTTTCCCGGACATTCCCCTCACTTCCCAGATTAATAGATTCTGTCTCATTTAAGTTTGGTTTGGGTTTTTCCTCATATTGATTCAAATCTTTACTGATTTCCTCTAGTATTTCCTCATCCTCATACTCTACTTCATGTTCATTTTCAATTTCCTGTATAACTATTCGATTATCAAGACTGGACCGGGAATCCTTCATGCATGACATATCATTGGAATCAGCAAATATTGAACTGTACAAAAGAAGAAAATTAAAATAAGGCAAAAATGGAAGAAAGAAAGAAATTGCATTTCATTGATTTTTTTCAAAAAGATAGCAGACATTGGATACGTTTGTTTTTGATGGGATGTGGGATTACAAAACAAAGCTTTTGGGGAAATGAAATATTTAAAGCTAACTACCATAACTCCCTCTTGATCGGAAGAGGAGTAGCTTCCCAGTTATTAAGCGCAATGCAGGGTCCCACGAACTGAACATCCATTTTACTCGTTCCCTCACCCATCTCCAACATATTCACATCTTCAAATAGCATCTCGAACCTTGCTAGGGTCTCTGCATCCGGTTTTATTTCAGCACAACTTGGCATAACAATCGCCAAATGTCTTCTTGTACCAGGCCTAGTAAAGGAATCGGATAGTTTTGGAATAGGTTTTGGGAGGGACCAACTTTTCTTCTTCATTTTCTTGGCTCTTTCGATATTGGCAACAGTAGGCTTAAAACCCAGGCCAAAAGTATCATTACTTCTCGGCAAGTGGAGTGGTTGTGTTATACCTTGTAGAGTTATCCCCAAACCTTTCCCTGGTGCAAACCCATTTCTTATCATTTCCTTGGCTACCATCACTATTGTAGGAGCCACTGTGGAAATCGGCATGTTCTCCCTTTCGGATATTTTATTCACCACCACAGTATCCATGACTTGATATACCCACGGGCCCTTATCCCCTTCAATTTCTTCGAACGGTGTTATAGTATTGCAGACATCATCATCTCTGTGCACTATGATCTCCTATTGTTCCCATTTAAATTTCACCATCTAATGCAGAGAGGATGATATAGCTTTCGCCGCGTGGATCCACGGACGTCCCAATAACAGATTGTAAGAAACAGCAACATCTAGCACTTGGAACTCCATAGTGAAGTCCACCGGTCCGATAGTAATTTCCAATACAATGTCCCTTACAGTATTCTTACCTCCTCCATCAAAGCCCCGTACACACACACTGTTCCGATGAATTCTATCAGGATTGACTTTCAGCTTTCCCAAGGTTGAGTGTGGGCAAATATTGGCACTTGACCCATTGTCCACCAAAACACGGGTAACTATAGATTCTTCACACTTGACTGTGAGATATAGTGCTTTGTTATGCTCCATCCCTTCAAGCAATAACTCGTTATCTTAAACTGTTATCTTGTTTGTCTCAAAGATCTTATTCATGATTTTCTCCAGATGGCATACTGTAACTTTCTCACGCACATGTGCTTCATTCAGAATTTTCATCAACGCCTTCATGTGCTCTTCAGAATGAATTAACAATGATAATAATGAAATCTGCATGGGCATTTTTCTCAATTGTTCTACTATTGAGTAGTCTTGAGCCTTTATATTTTTCAAGAAATCTTCCGCTTCTTCTTCAGTAACTGTCTTCTTCACATGATTCAAGTTCTTCTTTACCACTTTTGTCTTTGCTAACTCTTCCGGGGCAAAGCATCGCCCGGAGCGAGTTAGGCCATGTGTTTCATTGACTTCTCCTTTAAAATCCTTCCCCTTGTACATCACTGTAACTTTATCATAATTCCATGGTATGACCCTGGTGTTCATGATTGGCATCTGTACCACCGGTTTTATAACCATAGGTTCCACATAAGCTCCCTTCACAGTTAATAAAGCCTTGGACACCGGCACTACTACTTTCACGGGCTCAACTATTGATGGCTTCTTTATTGGAAACTGAGCTGATGCTTTCTCCTTTTCAACCTCTCCTTCCACTTTATTATTAGCTTTAATCATCATCATTGATTGAGAAGGCTTCTTACTGCTCTCTTCCTTCTCCAACTCTATCATGTGCATCTCATGATGGGTTGGCAATGGATTCTGTGCAATATTGGGAGTTTCTGGAGCCTGTACCTCGATCCTCCTAGTATCAATAAGCTCCTATATGGCGGACTTTAAGTGCCAACACTTTTCTGTTTCATGGCCCGGTGCCCCGGAACAATATTCACATCGGACTGATTGGTCAAGGTTTCTGGGTGGTTCGTTTGGAATTTTTGGCTCAATAGGGCTTACCATCCCTAGCTCCCTCAGGCGGTGAAAAAGACTGGTATATGACTCCCCTAACGGAGTGAATGTCTTCTTTGCTTGGGCTCTATTTCCTCTTACTTCTGGATCTGGATGGAAGCTGGGTCTATTGGGATTTTTGTATGTTTTGGAAGGCGGGTAGGTGTTTTGTGTGTGGTAGACATTTTATGGAGTTGGCGTTTGCCATACATATGGCGGTCGTGGGTAATGTTGAACATGTGGGACGAGGTGTATGATGATATGTATTGGGGCCCCGAGACCACGATCTACTTTCGACGACTGCAACTTCCTCCTTCTTCTTTTTGCCAATTGACCACCCAGTTGCGGTTTGTATTGCCTGGTTTATGGCTTTAATAGCCGAATAACTCATGATCTTATTTGTTTTTAATCCCTCTTCTACGAAGCTTCCCATCTTGATCACCTCGTTGAAGGTTTTCCCAATCGCCGATACCAGGTGTCCATAGTAAGTTGGCTCTAAAGCCTGTAAAAAGCAGTCCACCATTTCTGTTTCCTTCACGGGAGGGTCTACTCGTGCAGCCTGCTCCCTCCATCTGAACCCGTACTCCCGGAAACTTTCCCTGGGTTTCTTCTCCATTTTTGTTAGTGACAGCCTGTCAAGGATTATCTTTAGATTGTACTGGAAGTAGTTGGCGAATGACTGAGCTAGGTCATCCCAGATAAACCACCTGGTGTGATCCTATCGGGTATACCACTCCAGCGTTGAACTGCTGAAGCTTTGGCTAAAATAAGCCATCAATAACTCGTCTCTTCCCCTGCTCCACGCATTTTACTACAGTAACCCCTCAGATGGGCTACTAGATCTTCGTATCCGTCGTACATATCAAACTTAGATAGCTTAAATACGGTCGGGAGCTGCACCTCCAGAAACATGCACAAATCTTTATACGCAACACTCACTTGGCCTCCTAGCCCTTGTATGTTACGGAAGGATTGTTCGAGACTTCTCATCTTTCATGCCATCTCTTCGTGCTCCAAATTTCTGACAGGCTTTTCTTCTGTTATATCTATGAGCGGTGTGTAGGAGTTATGTTGCCTGAACGTTGGCTCCGGTTGATAATAATGAGTGTCCTGAACATGGAATACTAGTTCACTAGACGATTTATGTAGATCGGCATGTGGTGGTGCCACATATACCGGGGCAACCTGAGGTGGTTGTGGTGGAACTTGTTTGGATGGTGGTGGTGGTGCCTGTGAAGTAGTGGTATAGTAATGTTGGTAGTTTGGGTATGTGGATGAAGAGTTCATGTATGTGGCTTAGGATTTGGATTTGTGTGAGGGGCGTATGATGGGTTGGCTGGATAGGAAGGCAAAGGTTGACCCCTAGACCAGGCCTGGTACATCTCTGACATTTGCTGCCTTAACTTATACATCTCCTCTTTCATACCCGTAACATCTACAACTTCTTCTTCCTGTACCGGATCCATAATGGTAGGTTCAATCTCCCGAGTCACTGCTTTAGTCATAGCTTTTGAACGTGTATTGTAGCTGTGATGTGCCAGAATGCCACTTGCTAGCTGAAAATTTGATACTCATCAACAACGAAACTCATTAATAGTTAGCTCATAAGGGGTAAAATGTCATAATTTAAGAATCACAACTTTTTCCTTGATCATTATGCATCATCCCGCCATTTATTCCTCCTTGAACCACCACTTTCTTTTCACCTCTGTTTTCCATTGCTTTTCTATTCGTTTCTTTTTTCTTTCTTTCTTGTTTTCTTCATTTCCATTTTTATTTTCATTTTTGGTTTCCGTTCCTACATGTTTGTCTATCGCCCAGACAATTTGTATAAAAATGGAAGGAAATAACAAAAACTTCTTTTGAATTTTTCATTGATACTCAAAACATCGGTTACAAATGATGTTGCAGAAAAAAGAATACTAATACAAAATGCATGCCCTACAAATACATTAAAGCTCCTAGTGCCCGCGAGACGTCGTTCGGCCTTGCTGCGAGCCTATATGCTAATCCACATTGGAGTTTATCTAGGTCGGACATTACTTGTTTTACAAAGAACTTTACTGCTGATATGAATGTTGACTGGGACATATCTTCACACAACTGGCATTTCCTTGTGATGTACTAAGAAATATTGACGATTCATTCTCGGCTGACCCCTTTTTCCTGAAGCAGCCTACCAATCTGTTTGGCACGAGAGTCTAAGGTTTGTTGGTTCTCTTTTTGTAGTTGTTGTAGCTCAAATTCTAACCGAGCCATAGCCATGTAGAAATGTTCTCTCTCTACTTCGAACTCTTTCATTTGCTTGCTACTTTTGACTTCGGCTGCAATGATTTTCTTTCTCAATCGAGCTACCTCAACCTTGTGTTCATCTTGTAATTGCTAAACCATTCTAACTCTTTCCTTGGCATTTCTGGCTAGATGTTTCTGAACCGCGACTAACTCATTTTCCGCTTTATCAAGATCAAAGCTATAGTCATTCACTTTGCGCCGAAGATTTTTGATCAATTTCTCATCTCGGGCTAGGCGAACTGGGGTTTCGGCTACAGTATTCATCTTTGAAATTTGAGCCTTTAAGATTTCATTCTCTTTTCTCAGCTGCTTCTTTTCTCCCTCATCGGATGTCGCTTGTAAGCCTCTCTCGAATTTGAGATCTTGGAATTGTTTCTCTAACAAGTTGATTCTGGCTCTATACTCGTTTTCTCTGACCACCCAATCTCTGTGCTCCTTAGACTACTCGGCCAATACTTGAATGTGAGGCCTTTTTATTGGTTTATCATGCTCGACATCCTGGCGATACCATGCAGCATACCCTGGCGATACTTCTCCTTGAGCTCGGTTTCCCACACAAGTGTCTACCTTTAGGCATTAGCATTCATTCCAAATCTGACGAATCTTTGCTTCCGGGAATTGTTCGTCCGGACTGATTTCTACGGCTTGTAGGCTGAGGTCCCCATCTTTTGGTATTACCTGATATATCCCAAGCTATCGTAGTACCCTGTATGGTGCATAAGGCTAAATGCTTTTAAGACTCATTATCAAGAAATGCGAACCTTCTGTTGACATGTATATCACCTCATCGAGGGGCAACCATCCGTATGCCCAATCAATTTGGCTGGCAGTCAGCGATCGCAAGTATGAAATCCAACATTTTCCTCCTTCCGGCAACTTAACTTCTTTTGTACTCATATAAAACTCTTCAATGCACGTCTTCTCAGACGACCCATAACTCGAGAACGGAGGGTGACAACACAAATGTTCTATCAACCATATCTGAAGAATCAAATTGCAACCCTCGAAGAAGTCATGCCCCGCTTTACAGGATGTGAGGGCACGGAAGATATCAGCTATAATAATTGGCGTCAGTGTTCTATTATCTTGCACAAGAAGAGTACTGGCAACCCCGGCGACCCTTATATCAATGTTTCCATCTTTCCTCAGGAATATGACTAATCCGAGGAACGCCACTATAAAGGCAAATCATTTATGCTCTTGCCACTTGACTCGGTTAGATTTACTGCAGAGCTTGTTTGTAAGGTCATTGATCCCCCAATATGACCATATCTGCGATAAATGAAACTTAAAGAACAAAATCATTAGCCAAGTCTTCATTATAGACGTTCCTGGCAATTTTCAGGGAATCGAGGAATCTGTGCACTGTTATTGTCCTCGGAGCCACCGGATATTTATCCTTCAGGGGAACCTCATCTTTTCCGATATAATAAGCAATTTCTTTTAAGGTAGGAGTGAGCTCGAAGTCTGAGAAGTGTAGGACATTATGCGCGGGAACCCAACAAGTGACGAGTGCCCGAATAAAATCACCACAGGGTATTATGTCCATCAACCCAGTAAGATCATTTAGATAGTGTTTAACCCAAGCTTGTCCTTCATGACCCATATCGTTCCACCATAGTCTCAACTCCAAAGTGATTTTATTCATTAAGGTGAAGGGTTCATTTTGTACTGTGCTCATCCTGCACATTTATTAAAGGCGATTTTATTCAGAAAAGGAAAAATATTTTTCAAAGACAATTTTCACTTTTTGAAAGAATTAGCCTTTTCAGGCTATTTATTTTGAAAGAAAAAGACATGACTTCAAAGCTGCCTTTTTTGCCAAAACAGCCTTCCAGCGTCCTTTCGGAACATTCGGCTATTTCCAAAAACAGCAATCACTTTTGATTATTTGAAACTAAAACTCAATATTTTTGGTCATTTTCTAAAAGGGTGGTTGGACCCATCAAGGGTTGCCTACATATCCCACCTAATGGCGAGAATCAAACCTGCGTAGTTCGGTTAGATTGTTATATGACCAATTATTTCAACAAAATTGTTCCACCTATTTTTTTCAAATTTTTTTTAGCATTTCGCCAACATTTCAATATTTCTATTCTAGAATTTCTCTTTCTTTTGTATTTTCAGGAATTTTTCCAGTCCACACAATGATCCACGACAAATAAAATGCAACATATAGTATGCTCGGTCTTTAATATTCCGAGTCACCTATCCTAGACGGACCCAACCCCTGTGCTGAGTCCCCTAAGTCAGTTAGGATGCAAATAATCATCCTAGACCTATGTTCAATATCATGTTGTTTCATATGGTGCTAGACCTTGTACCCGAGTGGATAAATCGGATCGAGGAGGGGGCTACGTACTGAGGACCCGCGGGGTCGTTCGCCTTTATAACTTATCTGGCCTCTATTTCTTAATTTTTGGTATAACTTAACAGAAAGGGGAGTCTCAACCAGTATGCACATCTCCGGAGGTAAAGAAGAGAAGGGTTTTTGGCACAATTCTATATATACAATCCACGTAATATCAAAGCGATAAAAACATGTACTCGTTGATCAAAGCATATAATGAAGTCAAATAACATCAAGAACGACAATTCTATCGAGCTCGAATTCTTAAACCCTAAACTGAAGTTCTG
This sequence comes from Nicotiana noctiflora, assembly GCA_032618575.1. Taxonomy (NCBI): domain Eukaryota; kingdom Viridiplantae; phylum Streptophyta; class Magnoliopsida; order Solanales; family Solanaceae; genus Nicotiana; species Nicotiana noctiflora. Next base: position 55,225 of record JASVEL010013727.1, on the reverse strand, counting down.
GGTTGCTTATCCCCAGCAGAGTCGCTAGAGTTGTCACACCTCCCTTTTTACTACCTTTTTTAGTTTTCCCGAATAAGGAGAATAAGGTATACCTTGTTAATTACAAATACCCCCGGGGAAGGAATATAATAACAACGAGGAAGGTGTTTTTCCAATTTAAGGACAATCAGTTCGGGATTTTATTTAAAATTTTAGAGTCGCCACTTGGGAAAATAATGGTGTCCCAAGTCACCGGTTAATCCCGAATCCGAGGAAGTTGACTTTGTTTAACAGTCCGCGCAACAAGAAATCCGGATAAGGAATTCCGTTAACCCAGGAGAAAGTGTTAGGCACTCCCGGATCCGTGGTTTCAGCACGGTCGCCCAATTGTCGTTTTTTATTTTACTTGATTTCACTATATGCTTTTTTACAATGTGTGCATGTTTTTCTTTTAATATTTTATGACTTGCGACGTCACAAAAACGTATTTCGAGTCACACCGCAACCAGTACGCATGTGACTTTTAACACGTTTCGGCTTCGCCGAGATTAAAGATTTGAGTCACATTAGATGTGCACTCATATTAGGGAAGGTATATTTTAAAATCATGTCAATATCGTCTAACGGCTTGTTTTTCTTTTGGAAAGACCGTGGAATTTACTAAACGGTCTTCCCGAATCTATCAAATTGTTATTATTTATATGGGTCCCCGCTTATTTTGTATTCATACGAGGCTCGTCCCATTTTTATTTTAATTGTTCAATCCTAATAAATACTATGTTATCTATTATTGGTTTTTCCTTAGTCATTTTTAGTTATGTTATAATTTCAGAAGTATATTCAGGCCCTATCATTTATATCTCCAGTCCTGGACATTTAGGGCTCAAATTTAGTAGACCAGCTTTCGTATCTGGGTTTCAGAAACCCAGAATATGCTGAAGTCTTTGTTCAGAAGCCCTATTATAAGTCTAACTGAATCCAGGCCTACGTTGTTCTTCAAGCCCAATCCAAAAGAAAGAGAAAGAAGAAAACAAAATTGGAATTTCATGATATATACAGATGCTTGAAATCAGTAGAAGAACCAACTCAAATTTTATTTATTTCAGGAGAGAATCAGAAGTACAGAATTAATGGTATCAATTTTAAATCACCACTATCTAACACTAATCGAATCTGAATAACATACTACCTTTCTTCATATTTTATCATTAAATTCTTTACTATGCAAACAAGATTATTATCGATTAAAAATGACAGATTATTACTTAACTATGTAAAACAATATTATTACTTAACATATTACTAATTATGATTCATGCTCTTCTAATTGTAATTATCAATTGCTAATTGAACTCAAACAGTAGGCTATTTGTATAACTACTTCGAATCAGCCTAATGATATTATGACTGTGGTTATATACAGGTTACGAGAATATTTATTGAGCTAAGTGAGTTAGTTTTTAACTAATTAACCTATTTTTAAAATTAAGCTAAGTGATTACGGTTACTTCTACTATAATCTATATACTATCTATTAAATTGTCTTCAGCATCATCTCATGTTTCATATGTATCAGTTATACAACCATTTCCTATCAAATAACAAAGTATCTACTTATGTGATAAAATAAGAACAAATAACAGAAACAGACTCTTCTGAAAATCAACTCAAAGTAGTCATCCTTCAATATCAACTATCAGTTACATGTTTAAGTAGTAGTTGTGTACCTAATTCAGCAAAAGGGATCTACGAGTCTAAGGATGCAAATGAGGAAGGATAATCAATTGATCACAGCAGTAAAACACAGCAGCAGAATCGAATCAACAGAACAAGAACAGCAACCACAGTTGAACAGCACAGTCGAACAAAGCTTTCAAGCTCAGCAAATAAGAAACCCAATAGCAAACTTGGAGAAACCCAATAGAATCCAGCAAATGAGAGTAATAGAAGACCCTAATTGAGCTTCAGAACTATGCTCGACTAATACCCAATATTTCACTCTTAGAATGTCATATTTTACTCTTAATATCAGAAGTTTTCTCTGAATTTCTAAAATACAGCCCTTTTTGAAGCTTAATTACAGCCTATTTATAGATGTTATTGGTGAAATTTTGAGGGAGAAATTCAATAATCTTATTACTAATTCTCTCCCCTTAATTCTTTTATTTACTGCAGTTTAGTACTCATTTTCAGATTTAAAATGCCTTCCAGCCCTTGCTGGAAGGTTCTAGGGTGATATTTTGGCTTCTATTATAGGCATATTACTATAGTACCCTCACTTGCTAAGGGTTCTAACAATTAAGCCTTTTTATTAGGTCTGTTTTACCCTTTGTTTTGTGCATTATTGCAGAAATACTAGGCCTGAATGTCTAATTTATCCCTACAGGCTCTATTAAATCTACAATTATGCCATTTTCATTTCTTTTTATACCCCTGATGTTACCTATTAATTACCCAACCTATCCAAGGTCTAGGTATTCAAGTTTTATTTATTATTTAACTGCTGGCCACCTATTTCAAGTCATTTAAGACTTGGCCAGCTTTAAACCATAATTTTTTTCAATTTTAACCTCTTTTAAGAGGTAACCTTTTATTATTATTTATTGAGTTGAAATGCAGGACTAGTGTGATGACCCAAAGGGCCATCACTTATTTTATTAATCATTTCGAGCTTCTGAGGCCTTGAAAACCTCATTCCATGTTGCCTCGATTTACGTGCACAATCCGAGCATGTAGCCGGAAAGATTTTGTGATAGAAAATATGAATTCTATGAAAAATGTGGATAAAAATGATATTAATATTGATATGGTTGACTTCGGTCAACGTTTTTGGTAAACGGATCCGGACCCGAGATTGGGTGGTCCCGAGAGGTCCGTAGGAAAATATGGGACTTGGACATGCGTCCGGAGTCAAATTCTAAGGCCTGGAGCCCAAGTTATGAATTTTTCTATGAAATTGTTTTTGAAGTAATTGTTAAAGGAAATGAATTAATTGACCTTGGTATCGGGCTCGTATTTTGGTTCCGACGCCCGGTACAAGTCTGAAATATTATATATGTGATTTCTGTAAAGTTTGGTGACATTCGGATGTCGTTTGAGATATTTTGGACCTTGAGTTCCAAGTTTGAAAGTTTTGAAAACCAAAAGTATGAAAATCATTAAGTTGAGGCTTGTTTTGATGAAAACGATGTGATATTGGCGATGTGATCGCATGAACAAGTTCATAATGTGTTTTTGAGGTTGTGTACATGTTTTTGGTTTGGAGCCCGGGGGGCTCGGGTAAAGATTTGATAGGCCGTTGGATTAAATTCTGAATTTTTGCACTGCTGGTTTTTCACCCAGCTGTTGGCTTCGCAATTGCGAAGCATTTCTCGTAATTGCGAAGGGGGCAGATCAAGGCAGGGCTCGCAAATGCGAACCCTGATCGCAAATGCGAAGCCCCTCATGCCCAGCCTTGTTCGCAAATGCGAACATCCCCTTGTCCTACCTATGTTCACAAATGCGAAGCATTCTTCGCAAATGCGAAGGTCCCTCAGCCCAGCCTTGTTCGTAAATGCGAACAAATGTTCGCATTTGCGAAAGACCCTAGAGGCCAGCCTGGTTCGCAAATGCGAACATATGTTCGCAAATGCGAAGCCCCAGATTTGCCTTGGCTTCGCAAATGCGAACAAAAGTTCGCAAATGCGAACTTCCGAGCCTTAGCTTATTTTTCAAACTCCAGAAATTGGTCGGGATTCGCAATTGCGAACCCATGTTCGCAAATGCAAACACATAGACCTGTAAAGCACGATTTTCAATTCATTTCTTCACTTTTTACAAAACAAAAACACCCATTTACAATTCTTCACGGATTCTTTCTTCTGCAAAACAATTGTAAGTCACTTTTTACTTAATTCTTTCAATTCCTAACATCATTAAACATGTTTTTCAATAGAAATCAAAGGTTTTCATGGTAGAATTTCTTGTTTTTATTAGAATATAGGGTTTTTCATAAATTGGGAAATTGGACCTCGAATTGAGGTCCGATTTTGAAACAAATCATATACATGAACTCGTGAGGGGATGGGTAACCGGATTTTGGTCCTAACCCCGAGTTCCGACCATGTGGGCCCGGGGTCAAAATTCACTATTCCGGGCAGAATGTTGTAAAAGTTGTATTTGGTCTTAGGAATTAGTTTGTTGAGTAGTATTGATGATATTAAATCAATTGTGTAAAGATACGATTGGATTGGAGCCAAATTTGAAAGAAAAAGACATTTCCACGGATTGAATTGTTCATAAACATTCGAGGTAAGTGATTGTTCTATCCTAGCTTGAGGGAATAGGATTATGTGCTATGTGTTATGTGATCGAGTGCGGTGTATGGGCTGTGGTGACGAGCATCCATACACTGGCGTCTAGTATGACCGTGAGTCGTTGAAAATGCTTATTTTGAGATATATTTACAGATGAATTGTTGAACCTTTGTCAGGTTGTAGAATTGTTATGGTTCTCCCTTGTTGGGACTTGTTGTGAAGATAATTATTGATTGCCATTGTTGGGACGGTTTATGAATTACTGTTTCTTTCTTTTCCCTTAACTGTGATTGTTATTTGGGTGAGGAAGAGTGATAATGCAAGAAGGATGATGTCGTGTGCCATGTTTATTTATTTATGCACGAAGGTTAATGTCGTGCCATGTTTATTTATTGATTATGCACGAAGGATCATGCCGTGCCTGTTATTGAACCATGTACGAAGGATCATGCCGTACTATGGATGTGAGGATGAGAGTAAAAGCACGAAGGGTGATGCCGTGTACTTTATTTGTTTATTTGGTGAGGATGAGAGTAAAAGCACGAAGGGTGATGCCGTGCAACTGCTTGCTATTCCTTGACTTGATATTACTTGTTTTCCATTATACTTTGTTTTTCCTTGTGAATTTATTAACTGTTGTTAATTGTTGAATTCTTTGAGATATTCCTTATTGTGTTATTACCTGGTAATTTCTTGTTATTCTGTGGTATACATATATATTGAATTGCACAGGTTTATGTGGGTGTCTGGTCCTAGGCTTGTCACTACTTCGCCGGGATAGGCCAGGCACTTACCAGCACATGGGGTCGGTTGTGCTGATACTACACTTCTGTGCGTTTTTGCACAGGTCCAGGTTACGATCAGGAGCAACAGCAGTAAATCGATTGCGTGGAAGTTGATCACATTTGAGACCGAGGTAGCTTGCGGACGTCCGCAGGCCCGGCGTCTCTCTCTTTATTTATGTTACTAGCTGTAGTCTCTTTGTTTCGAGACAAACATAATTATGTTATATTTCTTTCAAACTTTTATGTGTAGTATTCAGTAGTAGTTCGTGAGTTGGTGACTCCACGTCTTGGGTAGAGGATTTCAGTATGATTTTCATCTTGTAATTAGTTATTTCTATTTCGATAAAGTACTCCGCATTTATTTAATTAAATTGTGTTAAAAATAGGATAGTATGAATACAGTGGCTTGCCTAGCTACCACGAGTAGGCGCCATCACGATCCCGATGTTGGGAAACAAATCCGGGTCGTGACTAGTTGGTATCAGAGCTCTAGGTTACATAGGTCTCACCACTCACGAACAAGCTTAGTAGAGTTTGAGAGGTAGGTACGGAGACGTCTGTACTTGTCCTCCCGAGTCTATTGAGTTAGGAAAGAGTCTCTCATTTGTTCTTTCTTGTCGTGCGACTTGTTCCTCAAATACTGATTGAATTTCTATTCTGTCCTTTCGCAGATGGTAAGGACACGCGCTTCTTCGTCCGCTGACCAGCAGCCCGAGCCCCAGGTAGCTCCCGTGAGGGGCAGGGGCCAAGGCCGTATCAGAGGCCGTGGTAGGGGTAGAGCTCAGCCCCAGGCAGCTACTCCAGAGGTGGAGCCTCATATTGAGATTGACGAGGAGGTTCCGGTTCCAGCAGCTCCAGTGGGCCCAACTCAGGTCCCAGGAGAGGCTTTATTTACCCCGGATCTTCGGGATGCTTTGGTCAGAATAGCGGGATTTATGGACAGCATTGCCAGAGCGGGCTTATTATCAGTTGCACCAGCCGCTTCTCAGGCTGGAGGAGGGGCCCAGACTCCTATTGCTCGTACTCCGGAGCCAGTAGTTCCTCAGCCTCAGGCACCAGTGGTTCAGCCAGCTGTGGCCACTCAATCAGGTACTACAGCTCATGTAGGTGATGGAGCGGCCATGACTTCTAATTCGTTATGGAGGATCGATTGGTTCTCCAAGCTATTTACCACTACATTCAGTGGAGCCACATCAGAGCATCCTCAGGACTTCTTATTCAGTTGCCATGAGATTCTTAAGACTATGGGGATCGTGGAGTCAAATGGAGTTGACTTCTGTACATTCAGGCTTGTAGGATCCGCCAAGACTTGGTGGAGAGATTATTGCTTGACTCGACCAGCGGGGTCCCCAGCTTTATCATGGGATCAGTTTGCGAAACTATTTATCGGAGGCAGTTTGAGCGCCTCCATCAGGGCACTATGATGGTCACACGGTATGAGACGAGATTTGTCGATTTGGCTCGTCATGCGGTGGTGATACTTCCCACAGAGCGGGAGAGGGTCCGCAGGTTTATAGATGGGCTTAATCAGCCAATTAGACTCCAGATGGCTATGGGCGTGGGGAGTGACATATCATTTCAAGAGGCAGCAAATGCAGCACGCAGAGTTGAGATGGCTCTTGCTAGGGAGGCGGTTATTCTTCAGATAAGAGGCCTCGTCATTCAGGCAGGTTTGGTGGTTCTTCCTCTGGTAGCAGAGAATCCTTTGATAGAGGCCAGTCCTCCAGGCCTTTTCATTCCGCCCTTCGGGCTTCACAGGGTGGATCAGGTGATCGTGGTTTTCGGGGGCATTATTCAGACCAGTCTCCTATTAATGCTCAGCCTCTTCAGAGTGTTCTTGGAGGCCATTCGGGTCGTCGGGGCCAGCAGCCCTATCAGTCTAAGAGTTGCTACGGTTGTGGTGACCCAGGTCATTTTATTAGGAATTGCCCTCTAGCAGCGGGAAACTCTAAGCAGCGAGGTCCTCGTCCTATGATTCAGGCCCCAGCTGCCCCTCAGCCTGCCCAGCCATCCAAAGGCGGGGGTAGAGATTATAGAGGTGGAGGTCGAGACCGTAGAGGTGGAGATCGTCCAGCCAGAGGTAGAGGTCAGCCAGTTGATGGTCGTCCTAGAGACGCAGCCCAGAGGGGAGGTGCAGATCCCCGATTCTATGCTTTACCAGCCAGGCCAGAGGCAGAGGCATCAGATGCCGTGATTACAGGTACTATTCTTGTGTGTGGCGGAGGTGCTTCAGTATTATTTGACCCTGGATCTACATATTCCTATGTGTCTTCCTACTTCGCACCGTATTTGGCCGTGTCCAGCTATGCTCTGGATATTCCAGTTTATGTGGCTACACCAGTAGGTGACTCCATTGTAGTCGATCGGGTGCATCGTTCTTGCGTAGTTATATTTGGGGGTCTTGAGACCAGTGTTGATCTGTTGCTTTTGGATATGGTAGATTTTGATGTCATATTGGGGATGGATTGGTTGTCCCCATACCATGCTATTCTTGATTGCCATGCTAAGAGCTGTGACCTTAGCCTTGCCAGAATCACCCGATTAGAGTGGAAAGGTACCTCGAAGCCACTCCGCTCGCCTTGTTATTTCGTATGTTAAGGCTCGACGCATGGTCGAAAAGGGTGTCTAGCTTATACGGCTTATGTTCGTGATTCCGGCGCGAAAATTCCTTCCATTGAGTTAGTCCCGATTGCACGGGAGTTTCTCGAGGTTTTCCTTCGGACCTACCGGGCATGCCACCCAACCGGGGATATTGATTTACGTATTGATCCTGGCACCGGGCACTCGGCCCATCTCTATTCCACCCTATCGTATGGCCCCACCGGAACTAAAAGAGTTGAAAGATCGGTTGCAGGACCTTCTTGAGAAGGGCTTTATCGGCCCAGTGTTTCCCCCTGGGGAGCAACTGTATTATTTGTAAAGAAGAAGGATGGCTCGATGCGGATGTGTATTGATTACGGGCAGTTAAACAAGGTGACTATCAAAAATAAATATCCACTTCAGCGAATTGATGATTTATTTGACCAGCTTCACGGTGCCAAGGTATTTTCAAAGATAGATTTGAGGTCAGGCTACCATCAGCTGAAGATCAGGGCGGCTGACATTCCTAAGACGACCTTTCGCTCTAGATATGGGCATTATGAGTTCTTGGTCATGTCCTTCGGGTTGACCAATGCCCCAGCGGCATTCATGGAGTTGATGAATCGGGTATTCAGGCCTTACTTAGATCTGTTCGTGATAGTCTTTATAGATGACATCCTGGTGTACTCCCGCAGCCAGGAAGAGCACGGGCAGCACCTCAAAGTGGTTCTTCAGACTCTGAAAGATAACCGACTATATGCCAAATTTTCTAAATGTGAGTTCTGGCTGAGTTCGGTAGCATTTCTGGGTCACATTGTATCAGTGGAAGGTATTCAGGTAGACCCAAAGAAGATTGAGGCAGTCCAGAATTGGCCTCGACCAGCTTCAGTGACTGAGATCCGGAGTTTCTTGGGATTAGCAGGTTACTACCGTCGTTTTGTAGAGGGTTTTCTTCTATTGCAGCCCCGATGACCAGGTTGACCCAGAAGGGTGTCCAGTTCCAGTGGTCAGAGGAGTGTGAGGCGAGCTTTCAGAAGCTCAAGACAGCCTTGACCACCGCGCCGGTGTTGATACTACCTACGGGTGCAGGGCCTTATACAGTTTATTGTGACGCATCTCGTACAGGGCTTGGAGCGGTATTGATGCGGGATGGTAAGGTTATCGCTTATGCTTCGAGGCAGTTAAAAATACATGAGAAGAATTATCCAGTTCATGATCTTGAGTTAGCAGCAGTGGTTCATGCCTTAAAGATCTGGAGGCATTATCTATATGGTGTGACATGTGAGGTGTACAGTGATCACAAAAGCCTACAGTACTTGTTCAAGCAGAAGGAGTTGAATCTACGACAGCGGAGATGGGTAGAGTTGCTAAAAGACTATGATGTTACTATCTTATATCACCCAGGTAAGGCCAATGTGGTGGCCGATGCTTTGAGTAGAAAGTATGCCAGCATGGGTAGTCTTGCATATATTCCGGTCAATCAGAGACCATTAGCTCTAGATGTCGAGGCCTTAGCCAACCGGTTCGTGAGATTAGACATTTCTGAGCCTAGCAGGGTGTTAGCCTGCACGGTCGCTCGTTCTTCTTTATTAGAGCGTATCCGTGAGAGGCAATTTGATGATCCTCGTTTGCGTGAGTTGAGAGATACAGGTACAGCGGGGAGGTGCCACACGGGTAAATCTAGATGATGATGGGATATTGAAATTGCAAGGTCGAGTTTGTGTGCCCGATGTCGAAGGGATTCGAGAGTTGATCTTAGCGAGAGGCCCACGGTTCGCGGTACTCTATTCGCCCGGGCGCCGCGAAGATGTGCCGGGACTTACGTCAACACTATTGGTGGCGCGAGAATGAAGAAAGATATCGTTGTGTATGTCGCTCGGTGTCCGAATTGTCGGCAGGTGAAATATGAGCACCGGAGACCTGGTGGTGTATTCCAGAGGATTGAAATTCCGAGTGGAAATGGGAGCGAATCACTATGGACTTCGTTACTTGGACTTCCTTTGACTCGGAGGAAATTTGATGCTATTTGGGTTATTGTTGATAGGCTGACCACACTTTATTCCGGTATCTATCTCCTACTCGTCGGAGAGGTTAGCGGAGGTTTACATTAGGGAGATTGTTCGTCTCCGTGGAGTGCCGATATCTATTATCTCGATCGGGGTACGCGGTTTACCTCGCGGTTACGGAGAGCGGTCCGGCGGAGAGTTAGGCACCCGAGGTTCGATTGAGTACGGCATTTCATCCTCGGACGGATGGCCGGTCCGAGAGGACTATTCGGATTCTAGAGGACATGCTTCGAGCCTAAGTTATTGATTTCGGAGGCTCGTGGGACCGGTTTCTGCCATTAGCAGAGTTCGCCTACAATAACAGTTACCAATCTAGCATCCGGATGGCTCCGTATGAGGCGTTGTATGGTAGGCGATGTCGATCACCGGTTGGATGGTTTGAACCGGAAGAGGCTCGGTTGTTAGGTACAGACTTAGTTCAGGAGGCCTTGGATAAGGTCAAGACTATTCAGGAGAGATTGCGTTCAGCTCAGTCGAGGCAAAAGACTTATGCGGATCGCAAGGTTCGAGATGTAGATTTCATGGTTGGTGAACGAGTATTGCTCGAGTGTCGCCTATGAAGGGCGTGATGAGGTTCGGGAAGAAGGGCAAGCTCAGCCCTAGGTATATTGGTCCATTTGAGATTCTAGACAGAGTGGGAGGGGTGGCTTACAGATTAGCTTTGCCGCCTAGCTTATCAGCCGTGCATCCGGTTTTTCACGTATCTATGCTTCGGAGATACCACGGCGATCCCACACATGTGTTAGACTTCGATACTGTCCAATTGGACAATGATCTATCTTACGAGGAGGAGCCGGTGGCCATTCTAGACCGGCAGGTTCGACAATTGAGGTCGAAGAGTTATCCTTCTGTGTGTGTTCAGTGGAGAGGTCAGCCTCCTGAGGCATCGACCTGGGAGTCCGAGTCTGATATGCGGAGCCGCTACCCACACTTGTTTCCTGACTCAGGTACTTCTTTCTTTTGTCGGTTCGAGGACGAACGGTTGTTTTAGAGGTGGAGATTGTGACGACCCAAAGGGTCATCACTTATTTTATTAATCATTTCGAGCTTCTGAGGCCTTGAAAACCTCATTCCATGTTGCCTCGATTTACGTGCACAATCCGAGCATGTAGCCGGAAAGATTTTGTGAGAGAAAATATGAATTCTATGAAAAATATGGATAAAAATGATATTAATATTGATATGGTTGACTTCGGTTAATGTTTTTGGTAAACGGATCCGGACCCGAGATTGGGTGCCGAGAGGTCCGTAGGAAAATATGGGACTTGGGCATGCGTCCGAAGTCGAATTCTAAGGCCTAGAGCCCAAGTTATGAATTTTTCTATGAAATTGTTTTTGAAGTAATTGTTAAAGGAAATGAATTAATTGACCTTGGTATCGGGCTCGTATTTTGGTTCCGACGCCCGGTACAAGTCTTAAATATTATATATGTGATTTCCGTAAAGTTTGGTGACATTCGGATGTCGTTTGAGATGTTTTGGACCTTGAGTTCCAAGTTTGAAAGTTTTGAAAACCAAAAGTATGAAAATCATGAATTTGAGGCATGTTTTGATGAAAACGATGTGATATTGGTGATGCGATCGCACGAACAAGTTCATAATGTGTTTTTGAGGTTGTGTACATGTTTGGTTTGGAGCCCGGGGGCTCGGGTAAAGATTTGATAGGCCGTTGGATTAAATTCTGAATTTTTGCACTGCTGGTTTTTCACCCGGCTGTTGGCTTCGCAATTGCGAAGCATTTCTCGCAATTGCGAAGGGGGCAGATCAAGGCACGGGGCTCGCAAATGCGAACCCTGATCGCAAATGCGAAGCCCCTCATGACCTAGCCTTGTTTGCAAATGCGAACAATTGTTCGCAAATGCGAACATCCCCTTGTCCTGCCTATTCGCAAATGCAAACAATAGTTCGCAAATGCGAACAATGCCCTTTACTGCCTGTGTTCGCAAATGCGAACATTAGTTCGCAAATGCGAACACTGCCCTTTCCAGCCTGGTTCGCAAATGCGAACATATGTTCGCAAATGCGAAGCCCCCAGATTTGCCTTGGCTTCGCAAATGCGAACAAAAGTTCGCAAATGCGAACTTTCCAGCCTTAGCTTATTTTTCAAACTCCAGAAATTGGTCGGGGTTCGCAATTCGCAAATGCGAACACAGAGACCTGTAAAACACGATTTTCAGTTCATTTCTTCACTTTTTACAAAACAAAAACACCCATGTGACGACCCAAAGGGTCATCACTTATTTAATTAATCATTTCGAGCTTTCGAGGCCTTGAAAACCTCATTCTATGTTGCCTCGATTTACGTGCACGATCCGAGCATGTAGCCGGAAAGATTTTGTGATAGAAAATATGAATTCTATGAAAAATTTGGATAAAAATGATATTAATATCGATATGGTTGACTTCGGTCAACATTTTTGGTAAACGGATCCGGACCCGAGATTGGATGGTCCCGAGAGGTCCGTAGAAAAATATGGGACTTGGACATGCATCCGGAGTCGAATTTTGAGGCCTAGAGCCCAAGTTATGAATTTTTATGTGAAATTGTTTTTGATGTAATTATTAAAGGAAATAAATTAATTGACCTTGGTATCGGGCTCGTATTTTGGTTCAGACGCCCGGTACAAGTCTTAAATATTATATATGTGATTTCTGTAAAGTTTGGTGACATTTGGATGTCGTTTGAGATGTTTTGGACCTTGAGTTCCAAGTTAAGAAGTTTTGAAAATCAAAAGTATGAAAATCATGAGTTTGAGGCTTGATTTGATTAAAACGAAGTGATATTGGCAATGTGATCGCACGAACAAGTCCATAATGTGTTTTTGAGGTTATGTACATGTTTGGTTTGGAGCCCGGGAGGCTCGGGTAAAGATTTGATAGGCCGTTGGATGAAATTCTGAATTTTTGAACTGCTGGTTTTTCACCCAGCTGTTGGCTTTGCAATTGCGAAGTATTTCTCGCAATTACGAAGGGGACAGGCTCGCAAATGCGAACCTTTATCGCAAATGCGAAGCCCCCTTTGGCCCAGCCTTGTTCGCAAATGCGAACAATTGTTCGCATTTGCGAAGGTCCCCAGTGCCTGCCTATGTTCGCAAATGCGAACAAAAGTTCGCAAATGCGAACATTCCCCATACTGCCTTGGTTCGCAAATGCGAACCATTGTTTGCAAATGCGAACACTGCCTTGTACAGCATGTGTTCGCAAATGCAAACATTAGTTCGCAAATGCGAACATCCCTTTGACTGCCAGTGTTCGCAAATGCGAACAAATGTTCGCAAATGCGAACTTCCCAGCCTTAGCTTATTTTTCAAACTCCAGAAATTGGCGGGGTTCGCAATTGCGAACCCATGTTCGCAAATGCGAACACAGAGACCTGAAAAACACGAATTTCGGTCATTTCTTCACTTTTTACAAAACCAAAACACCCATTTGCGATTCTTCAAGGATTTCTTCTTCATCAAAACGATTGTAAGTCACTTTTTACTTAATTCTTTCAATTCCTAACATCATTAAACATGTTTTTCATAAGAAATCAAAGATTTTCATGGTAAAATTCTTGTTTTTGTTAGAAAATAGGTTTTTCATAAATTGGGGAATTGGACCTCGAATTGAGGTCCGATTTTGAAACAAATCATATACATGAACTCGTGGGGGGATGGATAACCGGATTTTGGTCCTAACCCCGAATTCCGACCATGTGGGCCCGGGGTTGAAATTCACTATTCAGGGCAGAATGTTGTAAAAGTTGTATTTGGTCTTAAGAATTAGTTTGTTGAGTAGAATTGATGATATTAAATCAATTGTGTATAGATACGGTTGGATTGGAGCCAAGTTGAAAGAAAAAGACATTTCCACGGATTGAATTGTTCATAAGCATTCGAGGTAAGTGTTTGTTCTATCCTAGCTTGAGGGAATAGGATTATGTGTTATGTGTTATGTGATCGAGTGCGGTGTATGGGCTGTGGTGACGAGCATCCATACTATGGCGTCTAGCATGACCGTGAGTCGTTGTTAATACTTATTTTGAGATATATTACAGATGAATTGTTATTGTTCTCCCTTGTTGGGACTTGTTGTGAAGATAATTATTGATTGCCATTGATGGGACGGTTTATGAATTACTGTTTCTTTCTTTGCCCTTAACTGTGATTGTTATTTCGGTGAGGAAGAGTGATAATGCACGAAGGGTGATGCCGTGCCATGTTTATTTATTTATGCACGAAGGTTAATGCCGTGCCATGTTTATTTATTGATTATGCACGAAGGATCATGCCGTGCCTGTTATTGAACCATGTACGAAGGATCATGCCGTACTATGGATGTGAGGATGAGAGTAAAAGCACGAAGGGTGATAATCGAAACTCAAGTTTCGAACCAAAATAAGTTCACCCAATCTTCCATAAGTTCAAATATACAATTTGTTCTTAAGTTCGACTCCAAAACGTGGTCTAAATCGCAAATTCTTTGAAAGCCCTAACTATACCCATTTCTCAAATTTCCAACCAATTTACACATGTTTAAGCCTAAGGATTTGATTGATGTTGATGAAAAATGAAGAAGACGAGTTAACAATACTTACCCAATGAACTTTGATGAAGAAATGCCTCAAAAATCGCCTAAGAGCTGTGGAGAAGAAAGGATTTTGTGAAAATGGGATAAAATCCCGTAAGTGTTCTGTTTTTGGGGTATTAAATCACTGGGCGAAATTTTACTCTATGCGATCGCAGGGCCTGTGATGCGATCGCATAGAAGAAAAATGGGGACAACAAAATTACTCGATGCGATCGCGGAGGTCCTATGCGATCGCATAGAAGGAAAATGGATGAACTGAAATTACTCTATGCGATCGCAGGGAATGGTATGCGATCGCATAGAAGGAAATTCTGGGCCTCAGTCTTACTCTACGCGATCGCGAAGGATAGTATGCGATCGCATAAGAGGAAAAGTGGAAGTTATGCGATCGCATGGGCTCTATTGCGATCGCACGGAAGGATTTTTGGGACCTCTGATCTTTGCTCTATGCGATCGCAGCTACACCTATGCGATCGCATAGAAGAAAATCTCTGTGCAAAAATTGCAAAGTTTCTGCTGAAATTTTCAAGTTCAAACCATCCCGTTACCTATCCGAAACTCACCCGAGCCCTCGGGGATTCAAACCAAGTATGTACACTGACTCAAAAACATCATACGAACTTGCTCGCGCGATAAAATCACCAAAATAACATCAAAATCAAGGAATTTATCCTTAAATATCAAGAATTCTTTCAAAATTTCATAACTTCCAAACTTTCCAATTTAAGGCCGAAACACGTCAAACGACGTCCGTTTTCAACCAAACTTTACAGGAAGCGCTTAACCAATATATATGACTTGTACCGGGCGTCGGAACCCAAATACGAGCCCGATACCAGTACTTTTTAATAAAAATTCAGTTTCATTTTCCTTAAACATTTTCGGAAAACAATTTAACAGAAAAATTCTTTCACCGGGGTTCTAGACCTCGGATTTCAATTCCGGGCATATGCCCAAGTTCCATATTTTACTACGGATTTTCTGAGAGAGTCAAATCACGGATCCGGGTCCGTTTACCAAAAATGTTGACCAAAGTCAACCATATCAATATTAATATCAAAATTCTTCTACTTTTTCACATATTTCACATATTTCAACATAAATATTTTTTAGCTTTGTGCCCGGACTGTGCACGCAAATCGAGGCAACATAGAATGAGGTTTTCAAGGCCTCAGAAGCTCGAAATGATTAATGAGAGTAAAAGCACGAAGGGTGATGCCGTGTACTTTATTTGTTTATTTGGTGAGGATGAGAGTAAAAGCACGAAGGGTGATGCCGTGCAGCTGCTTGCTATTTCTTGAATTGATATTACTTGTGTTTACATTATACTTTGTTTTCCTTGTGAAATTATTAACCGTGGTTAATTGTTGAATTCTTTAAGATATTCCTTATTGTGTTAATACTTGATTATTTCTTGTTATTTTGTGGTACACATATATATATTGAATTGCACGGGTTTATGTGGGTGTACGGTCCTGAGGCTTGTCACTACTTCGTCGGGATAGGCCGAGCACTTTCTAACACGTAGGGTCGGTTGTGCTTGATGCTACAACTACGTGCGTTTTTGCACGGAGTCCGAGTTACGATCGGGGAGCGACGGCGAGTAAATAGATTGCATGGGAGTTGATCATATTTGAGACCGAGGTAGCTTGCAGACGTCCGCAGGCCCGGCGTCTCTCTCTTTATTTATGTTATTAGGTGGAGTCTCTTTGTTCCGAGACAAACAGAATTGTGTTATATTTCTTTCAGACTTTTATGTGTAGTATTCCATAGTAGTTTGTGAGTTGGTGACTCCACGTCTTGGGTAGAGGATTTCAGTATGATTTTCACTTTGTATATAGTTATTTCTATTTCGATAAAGTATTCCGCATTTATTTAATTATAATTGTGTTAAAAACAGGATAGTATGAATACAGTGGCTTGCCTAGCTACCACGAGTAGGCGCTATCACGATCCCGATGTTGGGGGAAAATCCGGGTCGTGACAAGTTGGTATCGAAGCTCTAGGTTACATAGGTCTCACCACTCACGAACAAGCTTAGTAGAGTTTGAGAGGTAGGTACGGAGACGTGTGTACTTGTCCTCCAGAGTCTATTGAGTTAGGAAAGAGTCTCTCGTTTGTTCCTTCTTGTCGTGCGATTTGTTCCTCAAATACTAATTGAATTTCTACTCTGTTCTTTCGCAGATGGTGAGGACACGCGCTTCTTCGTCCGCTGATCACCAGCCTGAGCCCCAGGCAGCTCCCGTGAGGGGCAGGGGCCGAGGCCGTATCGTAGGCCATGATAGGGGCAGAGCTCAGCCCCCGGCAGCTATTCTAGAGGTAGAGCCTCATATTGAGACTGGCGAGGAGGTTCCAGTCCCAGCAGCTCCAGTGGGCCCAGCTCAGGTCCCAGGAGAGGCTTTATTTACCCCGTATCTTCGGGAGAATCTGGTCAGAATAGCGGGATTTATGGACAGCATTGCCAGAGCGGGCTTATTATCAGTTGCACCAGCCGCTTCTCAAGCTGGAGGAGGGGCCCAGACTCTTATTGCTCGTACTCCGGAGCCAGTAGCTCCTCAGTCTCAGGCACCAGTGGTTCAGCCAGCTGTGGCCACTCAGTCAGGTACCACGGCTCATGCCGGTGATGGAACGGCCATGACTTCTGATTCGTTATGGAGGCTTGATCGGTTCTCCAAGCTATTTACCACTACTTTCAGTGGAACCGCATCAGAGGATCCTCAGGACTTTTTATTCAGTTGCCATGAGATTCTGAAGACTATGGGGATCGTGGAGACAAACGGAGTTGATTTTTGTACTTTCAGACTTGCAGGATCCGCCAAGACTTGGTGGAGAGATTATTGCTTGACTCGACCAGCAGGGTCCCCAGCTCTATCATGGGACCAGTTTGCGGAACTATTTATGGAGAAGTTTCTCCCTACTACTCAGCGGGATTTACTTCGGAGGCAGTTTGAGCGCCTCCATCAGGGCACTATGACAGTTACACAGTATGAGACGAGATTTATCGACTTGGCTCGTCATGCGGTGGTGATACTTCCCACGGAGCGGGAGAGGGTCCGCAGATTTATAGATGGGCTTAATCAGCCGATTAGACTCGAGATGGCTATGGGCGTGGGGAGTGACATATCATTTCAGGAGGCAGCCAATGCAGCACGCAGAGTTGAGATGGCTCTTGCTAGGGGAGGCGGTTATTCTTCGGATAAGAGGCCTCGTCATTCAGGTAGGTTTGGTGGTTCTTCCTCTGGTGGCAGAGAATCCTTTGATAGAGGCCAGTCCTCCAGGCCTTTTCATTCCGCCCTTCAGGCTTCACAGGGTGGACCAGGTGATCGTGGTGTTCGGGGGCATTATTCAGACCAGTCTCCTATTAATGCTCAGCCTCTTCAGAGTGTTCGTGGAGGCTATGCAGGTCGTCAGGGCCAGCAGCCCTATCAGTCTAAGAGTTGCTACGGTTGTGGTGACCCAGGTCATTTTATCAGGAATTGCCCTCTAGCAGCGGGCAACTCTCAACAGCGAGGTCCTCGTCCTATGATTCAGGCCCCAGCTGACCCACAGCCTGCCCAGCCAGCTAGAGGCGGGGGTAGAGATTATAGAGGTGGAGGTCGAGACCGTAGAGGTGGAGACCGTCCAGCGAGAGGTAGAGGTCAGCCAGTTGATGGTCGTCCTAGAGACGCAGCTCAGAGGGGAGGTGCAGATCCCCGATTCTATGCTTTACCAGCCAGGCCAGAGGCAGAGGCATCAGATGCCGTGATTACAGGTACTATTCTTGTGTGTGGCAAAGGTGCTTCAGTATTATTTGACCCTGGATCTACATATTCCTATGTGTCTTCCTACTTCGCACCGTATTTGTCCGTGCCCAGCTATGCTCTGGATATTCCAGTTTATGTGGCTACACCAGTGGGTGACTCCATTGTAGTCGATCGGGTGCATCGTTCGTGCATAGTTATATTTGGGGGTCTTGAGACCCGTGTTGATCTGTTGCTCTTGGATATGGTAGATTTTGATGTCATATTGGGGATGGACTGGTTGTCCCCATACCATGCTATTCTTGATTGTCATGCTAAGGCTGTCACCTTAGCCTTGCCAGAATCACCCCGATTAGAGTGGAAGGGTACCTCAAGCCACTCCGTTCGCACTATTATTTCTTATGTTAAGGCTCGACGTATGGTCGAGAAGGGGTGTCTAGCTTATTTGGCTTATGTTCGTGATTCCAGCGCAGAAGTTCCTTCCATTGAGTCGGTCCCTATTGCACGGGAGTTTCCTGAGGTTTTTCCTTCAGACCTGCAGGGCATGCCACCCGACAGGGATATTGATTTTTGTATTGATCTGGCACCGGGTACCCAGCCCATCTCTATTCCACCTATCGTATGGCCCCGGCCGAAGTTAAAAGAGTTGAAAGAGGGGATTCAGGTTCTCTTTTAAAAGGATTGGATTTGCTGCTTGCCTTCCGTACCTTGATCTGTCTAATACTATTTTGACTAATCCGAATCTGTGTACTGAGTAAAAGCGAAATATCATCTCTCAATTCTTAGCAGAGGGAAGCCCCATGACCGATCGAACCGAGGCTGGGGTAGATAGAGGAAGAGAAGATTTATTGAATGCTCTCGGGCATTTATTGAGGTAGTAAAATATTATGTTTCAGAAGGATCTTTCTTGGTATTAAAGTCTTCAATCTGTGAGGAAGTAGCCCATTCTTCATCTACGCTAATATGAATTACTGCTTATTCGATCGGTCCTACCTCGGCTTACTAGGATAGGACCTTCTCTTATCCCGGATGACTTGAGCTTGCCTTGGCACTATTCTTTGACAAATAGGACTTTGCTTAGATGGTTGGCACGCTTAGTTTTCGATCGAGAATGATGGGAATTTGTGAAAGAGGGATTTTTGCCCCATGTCTTAACTATAAAAAAAGGCAGGAACTTATTAGCACAGATGACTTGCTTGCATACCTTCTCCGGGATATGGAAAGGGGGTTTAGATATAGGTTGGCATTAAAGGAAGCGCTTTTAGCACACACCTAAACAATCGTGTACTTGGGAGCCCCCGAGACTTCATTATAGATACAGACTTTTCGTACTGCCAAGGAAGGAATACACTTTACAAAGGATCTACTTAACTAGCAAATGAGCATTTCATACTATCCCGCAATATAGGACACTAGCTGGCCTTTACTTGGGCCCATCCCAAGCTCCCAGCTAAAAGATTACAATAAAAGAGAAGCATCACTTGACTGTTTTCGTTTGTTTGATAAAGCGGATTGATAGTGGATCGAAGTGAGTGCGATAGGGCATCTTCTATCCGGGTCGGTGCCGGACTCCTTTGTGAATCAGTCCTATTCCTTGTCTTCAAGAGTTCGGTTAGTGGATCGAAAAAGACTATGATGTTACTATATTATATCACCCAGGTAAGGCCAATGTGGTGGCCGATGCATTGAGTAGAAAGTATGCTAGCATGGGTAGTCTTGCATATATTCCGGTCAATCAGAGACCATTAGCTCTAGATGTCCAGGCCTTAGCCAACCGGTTCGTGAGATTAGACATTTCTGAGCCTAGCAGAGTGTTAGCCTGCACGGTCGCTCGTTCTTCTTTATTAGAGCGTATCTGTGAGAGGCAATTTGATGATCCTCATTTGCGTGAGTTGAGAGATACAGTACAGCGGGGAGGTGCCACACGGGTAAATCTAGATGATGATGGGGTATTGAAATTGCGGGGTCGAGTTTGTGTGCCCGATGTCGAAGGAATTCGAGAGTTGATCTTAGCAGAGGCCCAAAGTTCGCGGTATTCTATTCACCCAAGCGCCGCGAAGATGTGCCGGGACTTACGGCAACACTATTGGTGGCGCAAGAATGAAGAAAGACATCGTTGCGTATGTCGCTCGGTGTCTAAATTGTCGGCAGGTGAAATATGAGCACCAGAGGCCTGGTGGTGTATTCCAGAGGATTGAGATTCCCGAGTGGAAATGGGAGCGGATCACTATGGACTTCGTTACTGGACTTCCTTTGACTCGGAGGAAATTTGATGCTATTTGGGTCATTGTTGATAGGCTGACCAAGTCAGCACACTTCATTCCAGTATCTGTCTCCTACTCATCGGAGAGGTTAGCAGAGATTTACATGAGAGAGATTGTTCGACTTCATGGGGTGCCGGTATCTATTATCTCTGATCGGGGTACACAGTTTACCTCGCGGTTTTGGAGAGCGGTCCAGCAGGAGTTAGGCACCTAGGTTCAGCTGAGTACATCTTTTCATCCTCAAACGGATGGTCAGTCCGAGAGGACTATTCAGATTCTAGAGGACATGCTTCGAGCCTGTGTCATTGATTTCGGAGGATCATGGGACCAGTTTTTGCCATTAGCAGAGTTTGCCTACAATAACAGCTACCAGTCCAGCATCCAGATGGCCCCGTATGAGGCGTTGTATGGTAGGTGATATCGATCTCCATTCGGATGGTTTGAGCTGGGAGAGGCTCGGTTGTTGGGTACAGACTTAGTTCGGGAGGCCTTGGATAAGGTCAAGACTATTCAGGAGAGATTGCGTTCAGCTCAGTCCAGACAGAAGACTTACGCGAATCGTAAGGTTCGAGATGTAGATTTCATGGTTGGTGAACGAGTATTGCTCCGGGTGTCGCCTATGAAGGGCGTGATGAGGTTTGGGAAGAAGGGCAAGCTCGGCCCTAGGTATATTGGTCCATTTGAGATTCTAGACAGAGTGGGAGGGGTGGCTTACAGATTAGCTTTGCCGCCTAGCTTATCAGCCGTGCATCCGGTTTTTCACGTATCTATGCTTCGGAGATACCACGGCGATCCCACACATGTGTTAGACTTCAGTACTGTCCAATTGGACAATGATCTATCTTACGAGGAGGAGCCGGTGGCTATTCTAGACCGGCAGGTTCGACAGTTGAGGTCGAAGAGTAATCCTTCTGTGCGCGTTTAGTGGAGAGGTCAGCCTCCTGAGGCATCGACCTGGGAGTCCGAGTCTCTGATATGCGGAGCCGCTACCCACACTTGTTTCCTGACTCGGGTACTTCTTTCTTTTGTCCGTTCGAGGACGAACGGTTGTTTTAGAGGTGGAGATTGTGACGACCCAAAGGGTCATCACTTATTTAATTAATCATTTCGAGCTTCTGAGGCCTTGAAAACCTCATTCTATGTGTGCCTCGATTTACGTGCACGATCCGAGCATGTAGCCGGAAAGATTTTATGATAGAAAATATGAATTCTATGAAAAATTTGGATAAAAATGATATTAATATTGATATGGTTGACTTCGGTCAACATTTTTGGTAAACGGATCCGGACCGAGATTGGATGGTCCCGAGAGGTCCGTAGAAAAATATGGGACTTGGACATGCGTCCGGAGTCGAATTCCGAGGCCTAGAGCCCAAGTTATGAATTTTTATGTGAAATTGTTTTTGATGTAATTATTAAAGGAAATAAATTAATTGACCTTGGTATCGGGCTCTTATTTTGGTTCCGACGCCCGGTACAAGTCTTAAATATTATATATGTGATTTCTGTAAAGTTTGGTGACATTTGGATGTCGTTTGAGATGTTTTCGACCTTGAGTTCCAAGTTAAGAAGTTTTGAAAATCAAAAGTATGAAAATCATGAGTTTGAGACTTGATTTGATTAAAACGAAGTGATATTGGCGATGTGATCGCACGAACAAGTCCATAATGTGTTTTTTAGGTTATGTACATGTTTGGTTTGGAGCCCGGGGGCTCGGGTAAAGATTTGATAGGCCGTTGGATGAAATTCTGAATTTTTGAACTGCTGGTTTTTCTCCCAGCTGTTGGCTTCGCAATTGCGAAGAATTTCTCGCAATTGCGAAGGGGACGGGCTCGCAAATGCGAACCTTTATCGCAAATGCGAAGCCCCCATTGGCCCAGCCTTGTTCGCAAATGCGAACAATTGTTCGCATTTGCGAAGGTCCCCAGTGCCTGCCTATGTTTGCAAATGCGAACAAAAGTTCGCAAATGTGAACATTCCCCATACTGCCTTGGTTCGCAAATGCGAACCATTGTTCGCAAATGCGAACCATTGTTCGCAAATGCGAACACTGCCTTATACAGCATGTGTTCGCAAATGCGAACATTAGTTCACAAATGCGAACATCCCTTTATCTGCCAGTGTTCGCAAATGCGAACAAACGTTCGCAAATGCGAACTTCCCAGCCTTAGCTTATTTTTCAAACTCCAGAAATTGGTCGGGGTTCGCAATTGCGAGCCCATGTTCGCAAATGCGAACACAGAGACCTGAAAAACACGAATTTGAGTCATTTCTTCACTTTTTACAAAACCAAAACACCCGTTTGCGATTCTTCAAGGATTTCTTCTTCATCAAAACGATTGTAAGTCACTTTTTTACTTAATTCTTTCAATTCCTAAAATCATTAAACATGTTTTTCATAAGAAATCAAAGATTTTCATTGTAAAATTCTTGTTTTTGTTAGAAAATAGGTTTTTCATAAATTGGGGAATTGGACCTCGAATTGAGGTCCGATTTTGAAACAAATCATATACATGAACTCGTGGGGGGATGGGTAGCCGGATTTTGGTCCTAACCCCGAATTCCGACCATGTGGGCCCGGGGTTGAAATTCACTATTCCGGGCAGAATGTTGTAAAAGTTGTATTTGGTCTTAAGAATTAGTTTGTTGAGTAGAATTGATGATATTAAATCAATTGTGTATAGATACGGTTGGATTGGAGCCAAGTTGAAAGAAAAAGACATTTCCACGGATTGAATTGTTCATAAGCATTCGAGGTAAGTGTTTGTTCTATCCTAGCTTGAGGGAATAGGATTATGTGTTATGTGTTATGTGATCGAGTGCGGTGTATGGGCTGTGGTGACGAGCATCCATACTATGGCGTCTAGCATGACCGTGAGTCGTTGTTAATACTTGTTGTGGGACATATTTGAATATAAATTGTCGAACCCTTGTCGGGACTTGTTGTGAAGATAATTATTGATTGCCCTTGATGGGACGGTTTATGAATTACTGTTTCTTTCTTTGCCCTTAGCTGTGATTGTTATTTGGGTGAGGAAGAGTGATAATGCACGAAGGGTGATGCCGTGCCATGTTTATTTATTTATGCACGAAGGTTAATGTCGTGCCATGTTTATTTATTGATTATGCACGAAGGATCATGCAGTGCCCTGTTATTGAACCATGTACGAAGGATCATGCCGTACTATGGATGTGAGGATGAGAGTAAAAGCACGAAGGGTGATGCCGTGTACTTTATTTGTTTATTTGGTGAGGATGAGAGTAAAAGCACGAAGGGTGATGCCGTGCAGCTGCTTGCTATTTCTTGAATTGATATTACTTGTGTTTACATTATACTTTGTTTTTCCTTGTGAAATTATTAACTGTGGTTAATTGTTGATTTCTTTAAGATATTCCTTATTGTGTTAATACTTGATTATTTCTTGTTATTTTGTGGTACACATATATATATTGAATTGCACAGGTTTATGTGAGTGTCTGGTCCTAGGCTTGTCACTACTTCGCCGGGATAGGCCAGGCACTTACCAGCACATGGGGTCGGTTGTGCTGATGCTACACTTCTGTGCGTTTTTGCACAGGTCCAGGTTACGATTAGGAGCAGCAGCAACGGTAAATAGATTGCGTGGGAGTTGATCATATTTGAGACCGAGGTAGCTTGCAGACGTCCGCAGGCCCGGCGTCTCTCTCTTTATTTATGTTATTAGGTGTAGTCTCTTTGTTCCGAGACAAACAGAATTATGTTATATTTCCTTCAGACTTTTATGTGTAGTATTCCATAGTAGTTCGTGAGTTGGTGACTCCACGTCTTGGGTAGAGGATTTCAGTATGATTTTCACTTTGTATATAGTTATTTCTATTTCGATAAAGTATTCCGCATTTATTTAATTACAATTGTGTTAAAAATAGGATAGTATGAATACAGTGGCTTGCCTAGCTACCACGAGTAGGCGCCATCACGATCCTGATGTTGGGGGAAAATCCGGGTCGTGACAACCCATTTACGATTCTTCACGGATTCTTTCTTCTGCAAAACAATTGTAAGTCACTTTTTACTTAATTCTTTCAATTTCTAACATCATTAAACATGTTTTTCAATAGAAATCAAAGGTTTTCATGGTAGAATTTCTTGTTTTTGTTAGAATATAGGGTTTTTCATAAATTGGGAAATTGGACCTCGAATTGAGGTCCGATTTTGAAACAAATCATATACATGAACTCGTGAGGGGATGGGTAGCCGGATTTTGGTCCTAACCCCGAGTTCCGACCATGTGGGCCCGGGGGTCAAAATTCACTATTCCGGGCAGAATGTTGTAAAAGTTGTATTTCGTCTTAGGAATTAGTTTGTTGAGTAGTATTGACGATATTAAATCAATTGTGTATAGATACGATTGGATTGGAGCCAAATTTGAAAGAAAAAGACATTTCCACGGATTGAATTGTTCATAAACATTCGAGGTAAGTGTTTGTTCTATCCTAGCTTGAGGGAATAGGATTATGTGCTATGTGTTATGTGATCGAGTGCGGTGTATGGAGCTGTGGTGACGAGCATCCATACACTAGCGTCTAGTATGACCGTGAGTCGTTGAAAATGCTTATTTTGAGATATATTTACGGATGAATTGTTGAACCTTTGTCAGGTTGTAGAATTGTTATTGTTCTCCCTTGTCGGGACTTGTTGTGGAAGATAATTATTGGTTGCCCTTGATGTGACGGTTTATGAATTACTGTTTCTTTCTTTGCCCTTAATTGTGATTTTTATTTGGGTGAGGAAGAGTGATAATGCACGAAGGGTGATGTCGTGCCATGTTTATTTATTTATGCACGAAGGTTAATGCCGTGCCATGTTTATTTATTGATTATGCACGAAGGATCATGCCGTGCCCTGTTATTGAACCATGTACGAAGGATCATGCCGTACTATGGATGTGAGGATGAGAGTAAAAGCACGAAGGGTGATGCCGTGTACTTTATTTGCTTATTTGGTGAGGATGAGAGTAAAAGCACGAAGGGTGATGCGGTGCAACTGCTTGCTATTCCTTGACTTGATATTACTTGTGTTTCCATTATACTTTGTTTTTCCTTGTGAATTTATTAGCTGTTGTTAATTGTTGAATTCTTTTGAGATATTCCTTATTGTGTTATTACCTGGTTATTTCTTGTTATTACGTGGTATACATATATATTGAATTGCACAGGTTTATGTGGGTGTATGGTCCTAGCCTTGTCACTACTTCGTCGGGATAGGCCGAGCACTTACCAACACGTGGGGTCGGTTGTGCTTATACTACACTTACGTGCGTTTTTGCACGGAGTCCAGGTTACGATCATGAGCAATAGCAGAGTACATCGATTGCGTGGAAGTTGATCACATTTGAGACCAGAGGTAGCTTGCGGACGTCCGCAGGCCGGCGTCTCTCTCTTTATTTATGTTACTAGGCTGTAGTCTCTTTGTTCGAGACAAACGAGAATTATGTTATATTTCTTTCAAACTTTTATGTGTAGTATTCGGTAGTAGTTCGTGAGTTGGTGACTCCACGTCTTGGGTAGAGGATTTCGGTATGATTTTCATCTTGTAATTAGTTATTTCTATTTCGATAAAGTACTCCGCATTTATTTAATTAAATTGTGTTAAAAATAGGATAGTATGAATACAGTGGCTTGCCTAGCTACCACGAGTAGGCGCCATCACGATCCCGTTGTTGGGGAAAAATCTGGGTCGTGACAACTAGCCTGCTTCTTACTTAGGCTTAAACACTTTACACAATTAGCAACTTTTAGACTTAAGCTTAACCTTACAGAATTAGCCACTCTTTAAGTCATTTCAATTGTAGCCATTTTAGATTACTTTTCAATTTTAGCCAATCAAATTACTTTCAATAGTAGCCATTCATCTAATCACTTATCTATTATAGCTATAACCAATACCTTAAAGCACAATAGGACTAATTATTGTCTAATACATGAATCTATTACAAATACAGCCTACATTATGTCAATTTCCACACATAGCCACAATCAAAAATCATTTATCATTTAACCAAAACTCAGAGGGAAATTAGATAATGGTTGAATTTCAATTAAACAGCTCATAACTCAGATTTAAGCATAGCAAACAAATCCAACATAATGAAGTATACTCACAATATATTCATGCACAGACTTATAAAAACCCTAAAAGACTTCAAATATACTAGTTAAGCATGGTAGACAGGATTGATAACAGGCTGATGGAAAGTTTCAGAGAGCTTATTAGACTAGAAAATGTCATGGCTCATAAAAATCAGAAGATGAAGCTATTGAAGGTACATTATAACAGAAAACATATAAAAGGTAAAATAATCATAAGATAGAAGATGAAGATATTCTAACAACTAATCATGCAAACAGATTAATTACGACTAACAAAGAAAGCAAAATAAGCACAGAAATCATGCTATCATTCAAAAACAGAAAAAACATGAGATGAGGACTTAGCTTGCAGGAGCTGTCTCCCGAGCTTCCTCATTCTCTTCTTTCTTTTCTTTTTCCTTTTTTTGTTTCTTTTTCTTTTCTTTTCTTTTTTCCAATTATTCAAACTTCAAAGACTTGAAGTCTTCATTTTTCCAGATTTTTTTTAATCAAGTTGGTTTTTTGGGTTTTTGTGGTAGAGAGGAGTGTTAGAAGATATAGGGGTGTGTTTTGGGGTGGGTATCATTTGGTGGTTCGCCGTAGTTAGGGTTCCGGCGAATCTATTTTGAAGATTTGAACGATTTTGGTGAGATTCTAGGGAAACCACTCATGTGGGGTTAAAGATCCCCTCATGGTGGTTGGATGGTGTAAATTTGGGAGGCTGTCTCAAAGGTTGGTGGTCACCAGAGAAAATTTTGGTGGCCGAAGTTTCAAGAAAAAAGGATTTTTGGGTTTTTTAAGGGTTTCAGGGGGTTTCATATAAAGAAGAAAGAAGAGAAAGGTATTGGGGTTAGGGGTGGCCAGAGACGGCCATTGGAGCCGGCCAGTCTCCATGATCGGAGATGAAGAAGAAGAGACGAAGAAGAAAGGGGTAAGGGTGCTAGGGTTTTGGGGCTAATTGAAATGGCCGGTCTCTGAAGAGACCATGCCTTAAATACCCCGCATGGCTTGGTTAATACTGGCCCTTAGATCATTCTTGATCAATGGACAGGATCCAAGGATCCTGAAACAGTGTCGTTTGTCACTACTGAAGACGATTTAGTCTCCCTTACATCATTCTAAATGCACGGCCAAGATTAACCTCATGAAACTGTGTCGTTTGATTTAATTACAGGGATTCAAAATGGACTGCATGATTAAATACACTGACGACTAGGATTAAGCCTATAAAATTTGACCGGTCAGTGTATCTCTTGGGCTGATACATTTTGGGCTTGACACCTTGACCCAGTTATCATATTTTATGTATTTTTATGTATTTTAACTATTTTTATGTATTTTTCTTGTTGTATCTTATTTTTCTCTTTTTATATTCTGTTTCAATTAATAATTCTCTTTTAATTTCCTATTTTCTCTAATTTTTCTGGTATTTTTTGACATGTTTTTGCTATTTTTCTTTAATTTCCGGTATATTTGTATTTTTTGTTGATTTTCTTTTAATTCCATTATTTTTTGTGACATTTTCTAATTAACCTGTTTTTTAATTTTTCTAATTTTAATTTCTAATTGTTTCAATCACACACATACACTTTATTTCAATCAAACATAATTGCAAACAAAAATATTATTTATTTTAATATTGGAATTTATTTACTTAGGGCAAAAATCACGTGCTCACAAATAGTGCAATCAGTTAATCCATAGCAACCTCCCCAACATGGCTCGAAGACATATACCAGAACACGCTCAATAAACCTTAGTACTTTTACTCTAATGAAATCACAACATTATTGTAAGATTTAAACTCTCTACAGGTTCATGAAAACACAGATAAACTAGTATTGTAATCCTCCATACATCTCAAATTCATCTCGACTACAATTGAGTCCACTTTCTTAGGCGTCCCAAATTCTCAAATTTCAACACATACCCTTCAATTACACATGAGATGTTCTAACATACACATAAGGATCATACCACTCAAAAATACTCCACAGGAGATAACACACATGCTTCGCCTCATTTTAATATTTCAACATGCCTTCCACAATCATATACGTTACACACTCAATTAGTCTTTTTGAGTCTGAACTCATACAGCCATACATAGTGCACCTTACTTCTCAACTAGGAAATATTCTCCACATGCCCATAACTCGGGGCTACAAAACAGATCACAATGGGAAACAAACACTTAACAGTTCATCTATTATTCAGCAGACTCTTTCATCATTACAAAATCACATCGATACACCTCGTAGTACTAACATACTCATCACATGGATATCCAACCGCCAACCCGGCTAATAAGGACATTACTGAACATATAAGTTCAAAACACGTGCGCACACAATCCGCACCTCGGTGCTCAAACCATATGCAAAGATCTGGCCTCAAGTCCTCCAGAATGGCCCAACATGAACTCACGGAGATTACCTTTTTCCCCTTGATTGATTAATCGCAGGCCATCAAGTCACATATACTACTGAGCGCTTGCGTGCGCATACCGACATGTAGAAGGAATTTCAAGTGTTACCTCAAACTGAATCAAGTATGCACGATAAGAATTCAAAGAATGGGAATTCTTCCTAAAGGTTCTGCAGCATCTCAAGGATAATACAGATGTTTTCGTACCGATCCGCGAGACACTACCAAACCGGCTCATGATTCGCGAGACCAAGTAACCTAGGCTCTGATACCAACTTGTCACGATCCCAACCCGGTCGTGATGGCGCCCAGCACACTACTAGGCAAGCCCGACTATTTATAACAATTCCCCAATTATCTAAACAACTAAAGACAAAGCTATCCAAGTAAAATTCTAAAATATTGATAAAATACAAAAAATCTAGCATAATATCAAAACAGCCAAACTAGGACCCGGAGTCATAACCATGAGACTCCAGTGACACAATAACATCCTACTACAAGTATGTCTAATACTGATAATGCAAAAGTAAAGGATAAGGATAGAGGGGAGAATCCTCGGCTGTGAATGCCGTGCAGCTACCTCGAATACTCCCGGAAAAAACTCTGGATCAACTAGAATCACTCCGCCTAAAAAGAAGGACCTGAATCTATACACATGGTGCAGGGAGTAAAGTGAGTACTTCCGACTCAATGGTAACAAAAGTAAATAACACTGAAAGTATAAAATCCCAAAAGGGCACAAATAATGTTATCTTAAGGAATAAACCATATAAACAGTCGAATCTATGAAAATATAGCAACATATTATCTTTAAAGGAATCAATTAAACAGGAATACACAAGTAAGGTCAGTTATTATTATCTGACTGGTCAGCCATTGTTACTGACCAAAGTGTGTTTCGGTGTCATTGTTACTGCTAGTCACTTATTGTTACCTGACTGAAACACATATAACACTGTCATTGTTACCAGTGTTCATTTCAAAGGGGGCACCCCACGCTCATTGTGGGTGTGCAGACTCCGGAGGGGCTCCTTCAGCCCAAGCGCTATCAATAAGGCCTGAAAGCACACTCATAATAGACTCGAGGCCTGAAAGGCTCCTCACATAACACTCAAGGCTTGAAAGCCTCTTCGCATATCACTTAAGGCCTAAAAACCTCCTCACATATCACTCGAGGCCTGAAAGCCTCCTCACCTATGGCCCTCATCCTCAATCAGTCCAAAAATAGTCAAAAATTCCCTCGGGCATCAGTAAAACAATAATACTCAGCTCAAGAGAGAGTTCAAATATTAGTTAAAACTCCAAGTTTGAGTAAAGATATAGCTGAGTTTATAAAACATTGTAAATCACACGGGCTGAGTTCAAATAATCTTTCAAATAGTGACAGAAACAGTGATGATAGTTCATAAAGAGTTCAAACAGCCGGCAATAAATCCCAAGTATGGCAATGAGCCCAAGTCATAATGATAACCACAAATCATTTGCAAATACGCGGTAAAAACCGCCAACGGGCATGGACCAAGTCACGATACCCAACGATGCTCTAGCCCACACTCAGGTCCAGCGTGCAAGTCGCCTCGATACATCAATAGGATGTGCAAATCAAGGGTTTTAATCCCTTAGAATATCATTCGCTAGTATTACTCACCTCGAACCGGCAAAATCGAAACCCCGTGATGCCTTTGCCCCTCAAATCGGCCTCCACGCGCATCGAAACTAGCCAAAAAAAGAGCGAATACATCACAATATGCAAATGGGACAATACCCAATTGAAAACAATCGAATTATAGCAAAAACCTCAAAACTAGCAAAACCTAAGCTTCGGGACCGCTTTTCAAAAAATTAAGAAACTCACATTTTCGGAATCCTCGTCTCGTCACGAGTTCGTACATATAAAATTTATCAAAATCGGAGGTCAAATGCACCACTAAATCCCAATTTTACATTTCAAAAATCACGCCCTAATTTCTTCAATTTTATACCCAAATTCAGAGAATTAATGGATGATTCTTCGATTAAACAATGTATTTAGGCAAAGAGACTTACCTCTAATCATTTCCCATTGAAATCCACTTCAAATTCTATCAACAAGCTCTCAAGGTAGTGTAAAAATGGTGGAATAATAGCATAAGTCGCGGATGAAATAACGCTTAAATGAAATTTGACGCCCAGGCCATTCTTCTATGCGAACGCGGTCGACCTTCCGCGTTTGCGATGAGTAAATTTCTCTGGCCAAAATTTTACTTTACGTGAACGCGTCCACTAACTCGTGATCGCAATGCACCAGGTAATTCTACTATGCGAACGCGTTAGAACCTACGCGATCGTGATGCCCAATCTTCCTCTTAAACGTGAACGCGAACAACCCTACGCAAACGCGATAGCCAAATTCCAGGACCACTCCAGCTAACTCTATGCGTTCGCATCCTACCACACACGAACACGTAGAAGGAATTTCTTCTGGAAAATATGCTATCTTCAAACATGAAAATTAGTTCGTTTGACCACCCGAATCCATCCAGGGGCCCCCGGGATCTCAACCAAAAACACTAACCTACTTGAAAATACTGTGAGCACATGATTTTTGCACTAGGCAAATAATTCCAAAATTAAAATAAATATATTTTTGAGTGCAATTACTTGCTTTGCTTGAAATTAGTTATATTTTTGTGTGTTTGAATAAGTAAGAAATTAGAAAAAATCAAAAAAATAGTAGTAAGTAATTTGTTAGTTTAGTTAATTAGGAAATTAGTAAAATAGCTTAAGTAGTAGAAATTAGGAAAAAATAGCAGAAAATTACCAAAAAATACTAGGAAATTAGAGTAGGTAGTAAATTAGGATTTATAATTTTTCATAAAAGAAAAGAAAAAAAAGGTATAAAAGAAAATACATAAAAATAATAAAAACAGAAAAATACAAAATATATAGCTGGGTATATTGGCTTTGGGCCAAATTGAATTAACTGAATAGACCCAATGGCATTGGCCCAAAGGTTGGGTCCGAATTCATTAAGCATAAGGTGATCTCAGCCGTCCATCATATTGAATCCAATGGTCTGAGTAATTGGCTGAATTTTTAGTTAAATAAAATAAATAGGTTTTGATCTCATCCGTCCGTTTAGAGTGATCTAACGGTTGATGGCTTAGGGTCTCGTTTGTAATCAAACGACGGCGTTTAAGTAACGCCCCTCTAGGACCGTTGATCTTGATCAAACGAACGGCCGAGATTATCTCGGATAATTGGCCTATATAATGGCCTTGTCTGAACGGCCGCTTCATTTTCTTCTTCTCCTAACCCTAGAGACGCCGCCCCAAGCCCCTTCTCTTCATCTTCATCTTCATCTTCTTCGTCCAGAAAACCCTAGGCGGCCATGGCGGCCACCACCTTCCACGGTGGTCGCCGGCCTTTTCAACATCCCTTCCTTCTTCATCTCCTTCTTCTCTTCTTCTTTACCCAAAATCCCCAGAAAACACCCTGCTTTTCACAACCCCGGTCACCGGAGTTACACCGGTGACCACCCAAAGTATGAGAACCCACACGAAACCAATGCCATTCTCTTCTTCTCCATGAGATCTACCCACCCATACCACTGGTTCCCCTCGAATGTCCCTCAAACTTCTCGAATATCCCGAAGAAGGTCGTCGGAACCCTAACTCCGGCGACCCCAAGTTCGAACCCCAATCAAGACCTCACCTTTACCACCTCCAAAACACCCCTCTGCAATCAAAAATCAAAAAAGGCTCCCCCTTTCGAGCCTAAAAGAAAAATCAGAGGAAAATCGAAGAAAAAAGATCTGGAAAAGAATAGGAATAAAAGAAAAAAAAGAAAAATAAGAAGAAAAGCCTGAGAATCTAGGGGGTCTGAGAGAGAATAAGAAAAGGGGGATAGGAAGCTCGGGGTACCGGCCCCGCAAGCTAAGTACCCCCTCCTGTTTTGTTATTTTGCTTTCTTTTACTTTTATTTGTCTGATTGATCTATGTTTTGCATGTTCTATATGTTTCCTCTGATCGTATGCTTCGCATGTTAGGAATAGATTTTTTATCTTGGCTTCTTCATTGTTTTCTGTTTTACGCCTTTTTGCTTATTGTCTCTGTCTTAATATGTTTTAACCCGTTCATAATGTGGTTTTCGTTTGTTATGACCTAATCTCATGTTTCTGTAGTTCATTCTTTTATGTCACTTGTCTCTATTGGCTTTTGATATATCTTTCATATTTCTTATTAGTCTTCATATGTTAGTTTTAGAATCTTTCTGCTTATCTTTTGCTTCTTTTCCTTTTTCTGATTCATCTTTACTTGTTTCACATCTTGTATATTCTTGTCTGTTTCTTTATGACCACCTCATGTCCTTAACTTGTTCTTTCAAGATCATGTTTAGTACTAGGGTTCTATTTCCTTTTCATCCTCATATGTGTGTTCTGTTTCTGGAGTACACTGGTTCTTGATTGTTGGCTTGCAAATATCATGACTATCTGTCTTCTCTGTTTCTTTTGGCTTAATTAGTTCAATTGTTCTCTTTTAGTATTCTGTGGCTGGTAGTTTTATGTTGATGTCCTAGTGTTTCTTTGTCTACTATAGTATTGAGGTCCCTCACCTTGTAGTTTTCAGTAGTTCTTCTGTCATCATGCATGTTTTGATTCTGATATTTTGTTTAATTGCTTGTCTTTCATTGTCACTCATGATGTGCATTAGATTACTTTTATTGGCTTGCAGTATCTCTACTGTTTCCCTTTCTGTGTTTAGTCTTGGTAAAGCTTGGCAATCTTTATTCACCCCTCATCCTGTCTTTAATCTGGGATTCACTTTTTTGCTCACATGTTGGTAGTCTTATTTGTGTTCATTCTTAGTGCAAGTCTAGTACTTTTGTCATACCATCTCTCATATGTTTTATTTGATGAATGAGTATGCCAATTTGGGGTTCTGTTTCTCTTCATGTTACCCTCATATGATAGACTTAGGTTTCTCTTCTCACTGATTCTCCATGTTTTCCTGCTTTACATGCTTCATCTACTGCTGAATGTTTGTGATAGTTTAGTTCTGTGCATGTCTATTATCATTAATCTTAAGGATTTTGGGAATCTGTCAATTGTCATTTGACCTGAACTAGTGGTAACTTAGGCTAGATTGACATAAGTTTGACACTTTGTTACATGAATTGGATGGAGTTAATTGATTAACCAGAATTCAACCATATCAAATTTCCCTTTCTGAGTTCTGGATAATTGATGCATTTGTTTGGTTTATGTGGCTCTGTGTACAAAAATATGTTGGAATAACTAAGTTTTCAGTAGTTCTTGTTGGTATGATTAGATGATTAACATTCACTAACCTTAGGAGAATTGGTTATAGCTGTTAGTGCTAGGCTTCATAAAATTGGTTAGTTTTTAAATAGGCTAACACTGAAAATGCATAATTAGGTTATAAGTTTAATAATTGGTCTAAGAATGGCCAACCTTGCAAAGGGTTGACCCATTCTATAAGGCCCTAACACAGAGCTCACTGTTAAGCAGTGGCTGGTTGTGCAAAGGGGCTATGTTCTGCAAATGCAGACTAGCCCGGGCTCTATATTGAGCCCTGAACGGCAAAGTGGCCAAACCTGTAAAGGTTTTGGGCCCAGCTGTTCAGTATATGGCTTTGATAGCCCAAGCTAAGTCTCAACTTGAGACTGGCTAACTTTTAAATAGTTTAAACATAATAACAAAACAGGCTATGCCTGCAATTAACTTTAATTAAGAATAAATTGGTCTTAATTGACTGAAATTAGTTTAAAAGTGGCTAAAATTGAAATAGCTCTTAGAAATGAAACTGGCCAGCCCTTAAATACTAATGCTAGGGCTGGCTATTAGTTAAATAAGTCCAAAGAAAGCTGAAAATTAACCTAGGCAGGTCTAGTAAATCAGCAGTGGCATTCAGGGCATAATTGGAAACCAAATAGGTAAAATGGTGAATAGTGTGAAACATAAGAGGGTAGGGGAGTCATTTGTACCCATGATTTCTGCAATTTTGCAGAGATTTAAGGGTATAATGGTCCCCCTAAATTGGGAAATCTGTAAAAATCTCCATCCCTTAGGGCTATACTAGTAAAAACCCCTTAAAAGGAATCTTTGGAACCTTTCAGCACATGCTGGAAGGATTTCTGGTAACAGAATTTGGGGGTTAAGTGTACATTTCACAAATTTTAGAGGGGGAAAGTTGGGATTAATCCCATAACTTTCTCCCCAAGTTTTCAGCCTTTAGTTAACTATAAATACACCTTCAAAAGGGGGCTGAAGGCGGGATTTCCACGGGAGAACAACCTGAAAAAATACATTTGGAAATTCTGGGAGTAATCTGAAAAATACATTTAAGTTGGAGTTCATTAAATCCAAAGCTGGAGAGATAGAAATAGCGATACAACAGTAGAATTTCTGGGTTTTCTATTGGGTTTTCTCTGGGTTCTCTGCCTTGAATCACTGCTCGTTTGTGTTGCTGTGCTTTTGTGTTGCTGTGTTGCTGTGCCTCTTTCATCACTGTTGCATTGCTTTGCTTGAATCCACTGCTGCTTCACTTACTTGATCCCCTTAGACTCATTGGTTTTCTTTCGTTGATCCAGGTATACTCTTGTCCAAAATCAAGCTGTAGAGACTGAATGAAATGAAGACTTGATTTATTTCGTTATTTGTTTGTAATTTCATTTTTAATCTATAGTATACTGCAGTAGATAGCAAGGAAAAACAGAAACACTAATGATGTAATAGCTTAGTAAAAACAGTAGTATAGTAGTAGCATAGCATAGATAGCTTATCACTTATCACTTAGTTTAATTAAGTAAAGGCTTTAAAATATAAGTTAGCTAGTCATGGATTAACTCGTTAACTGGTTTATCACAGATAATCTCATAAGTCACAATCGCATAGTCACTTAATAATGTGGATCTGTATTTTAGTCTAAATAAGTTTAAAAGGTGAAGAACTTAGTTTAATATAATCCGATTGACAATGCTGTAAAAAGGAGTCCATGGTGTAGTTGTGCTTAAACCTTTGAATCACTTAGTCATAGATGCGTATGTGGTCATTGGTTATATATAATCAGTTAATTAAAATGAATTGATGATGAGAAAAGGCCTAACAAGTAACGAATACAACAGTGTAGTTAAAAAATGAACTTAATGGCTCTTTTAATCTTTCTGAATGTAGATGATAACTGACTAAACCACTTCGAGTAGGTCAAGGTCTTGTAATTAATTAAGGATTGATTTTAGATTTTTGAACCACTGAGTAATTAAAACATTAGTATAGATTCTTATTTAAGAGCACACAGTGAGGTTAATTAGTTGAGTTTTTCATTGACTTAAGATTATTGTTTTGTGTACTGGTTTCCTTTACATGTTTAATGATCAATAAAAATGATTTTGATTCCATCTTCAATTCTGAGCATTATTTCTGTTACATGAATTCTATATCATATTTCTATCATTGCAATCCAGTTTGGGCCCAAAACAATACGTGGGCCTGAACCATGATACCAAGACTGCTTAGGCATATCCGGTACAAAGATGAAGAACCAGGCCCAATTAAATAATCAAACTCGACGGGCCTGGGATTCTTATTGTTGAGACACGATTAAGGAAAAAACAAATATAGAAAACATAGTTAAATATTAGTATCCTTTAATAAAAATTGGGACGAGCCTCGCCCGAATAACACCGGGGCCCCCATCTAGTAATGATATAACACAAATAGACCCGGGAAAGCTAATAGCTAACTCCATAGCTTCTCCCAAAAGACTTAAAAAGCCGATAGACATTACTTTAGGGCACGGTTTTAATATATCTTCCTATGAATGAGTGTGCACTTGGTGCGACTCAAATCCAAATCTCGGTAAAGCCGAAATACACCAAAGGTCATAGGCGTACTGGTTGCGGTATGACTTGAGGTGTGTTTTCGCGATACCGCAAATTCCTAAAAATAATATCTTAACGTAAAAGTACATTATGTTGTTAAAAATCTATAATCGAGTCAAACAAAAGTCAAGAACGACAGTGGAGCGACCGTGCTAAAACCACGGAATCCGGGAGTGCCTAACACCTTCTCCCGGGTTAACAGAGTTCCTTATCCGGACCTCTGCTTCGCAGACATTTCATAGAGACAAAATTCCTCGGATTCGGGATTAACCGGTGACTTGGGACACCATGATCATTCCCAAGTGGCGACTCTGATTAATCTCTAATAAATCCTGAACCGATTGTCCTTAAATTGGAAAAACTCCTTCCCTTACGTTATTTTATCTGTCTCGGGTAATTGAGCGGCGGGGTATACCCTACAAGTGTATTTATACACCTTTACGCATGTTGGGGTAGTAAAAAGGGAGGTGTGACAGCTCTGGCGACTCTGCTGGGGATCCAACCCTGAATTTCGACTTCAGGGTTTAAGAACTCGAGCTCCTTAGAACTGCCGTTCGTATTTTTATTTGACTTCATTATATGATTTGAATAACATGCTATGTGCTTTATCGCTTTGATATTATGTGGATTGTATATAAAATTGTGCCGAAAACCCTTCTCTCTTCTCTCCCGGGGATGTGCTTACTGGTTGAGACTCCCCTTTCTGTTAAAGTCACCTTAAACTAAGAAAACAGAGGCCGGATAAGTTACAAAGCCGATTGACTCCGCGGGTCACCGGTACGTAGCCCCCTCCTCGATTCGAGTTGTCCGCTCGGGTACACGGTCTAGCAATCCATGAAACCGCAAGATTTTTGAACATAGGTCTAGGACGATTATTTGCATCATGTCTGACTTTGGGGACTCAACACAGGGGTTGGGTCCGTCTAGGACAGGTGACCCGGTATTGAAAAGACCGAGCATGCTATGTGTTGCATTTTATTGTCCTTGATCGTTATGCGGACCGGCAAAAATCCCGAGATTGGAAAATTGTTGAAAAAGGGAAAAGAGAGAAAGGAAAGTAATGATTTTTAGAAAATAGGTACATGGAAGAATTTGAAAATTTGCAAAAATAGGTGGAACATTTTTTGAAATAATTGGTCAAATAATCTGACCGAACTACGCAGGTTTGATTCTCGCCATTAGGTGGGATACGTAGGCAACCCTTAAACGGGTCCAACCACACTTTTAGAAAAAGACCAAAAAGATTTTCTTTTCAAATAATTGAGGTGATTACTATTTTTGGAAATGACCGAATGTTCTGAAAGGACAACGGAAGGCTGTTTTTTGCAAAAATGGCCACTTCGAAAATTATTTTCCTTTTCTTTCATTCAAAAATTGAAAACTTGCATTGAAAAAAAAAGATTTTTCCTTTTCTAAATAAAATCACCTTAATAAATGTGCGGGACGAGCACGATGATGAATGAACAATTTTCCCTAAATAAAATCCCTTTGGAGCTGAGATTATGGTGGCAGGACATGAGATCCGATGGTCAAGACTGGGTCAAAAAGTACTTGAAAGGCCTTACGGGGTTACTCGAAATAGTTCCTCGGGGTGATGTGATTAGAGCGTTGGTCTCGTTTTGGGATTCGGCACACAACGTATTTCATTTCCCAGATTTTGAGCTTACCCCTACTTTGGAGGAGATTGCCTTTTACATTGGGAAGACCGAGGTTCCGCTGAAAGGAAAATACCCGGTATCTCCGAGGATGGTGACAATACATCGTTTCCTCGACTCTTTGAAAATCGCCCGGAATGTTCATAATGAAGATCTGGCCAATGGATTTTGTTCTTTAAGCTTCATCTACAACAGGTTTGGACACGTTGGGGGTTTCAACGACCCAACCAACAAATTGTGTTGTAAGTCCAACCGGGCGAAATGGGAAGAACACCGGAGGTTCGCATTTTTGGTGGCATTTCTTGGAGTTGTTGTATTCCCGAGGAAAGATGGCCATATCAATATAAAAGTCGCCGGGGTAGCTACCACGCTGATAGTACAAGAAAACTGTACTTTGGCCCCAATGATTGTTGCGGATATCTATCGAGCTCTGACTGCGTGCAAAGGCGGGGCTACTTTCTTCGAAGGGTGTAACTTGATCTTGCAAATTTGGCTAATTGAGCATTTGTGCCACCACCCTTCCTTCTCGAGCTATGGTTCGGCCGATCGGACATGTTTGGAAGAGT
The DNA here is from genome assembly GCA_032618575.1 of Nicotiana noctiflora. NCBI lineage: Eukaryota > Viridiplantae > Streptophyta > Magnoliopsida > Solanales > Solanaceae > Nicotiana > Nicotiana noctiflora. Next base: position 16,305 of record JASVEL010013727.1, on the reverse strand, counting down.
TCAATGCGAGAACAAAGGAAGTAAAGTTGCCGGAGGGAGTCCAAGGATGGATTGTGTATCTTCGATCACTAACTGACGGTCAAATTGATTGGACGTATGACTGGTTACCTCTTGACGAGGTGATATACATGCCAACGGAGGGATCGCCATTTTTGATCATGGGTTTGAAGAGTATACAACCTTATGCCCCATACAGGGCCCTGCGACAGTTGGGTCGGTGTCAAATTATTCCAAGAGATGGGGACCTCAGTGTGCAAGCTGTGAAGATTGGTCCGGACGGGCAATTCCGGAAGCAAAAATCCGGCAAATCTGGAATGAGTGCCAAAATTTGAAGATTGATACTTGTGTGCCGAATAGAGCAAAGGGGGAGATGTCACCTGGATACTCCACATGGTACCGACGAGGGGTTGAACACGAACGTCTTTCGAAGAGACCTCACTTGCAAGACCTGATAGAGCAATCCGAGGAAAATCTGAAATGGGCGGCCAAGGAAAAGGAATATAAGGCAAAAATCAGTCTGTTGGAAGATAAACTGAGAAATCTTCATTTCGAAAGCGGCTTACAAGCAGCATCCGATGAAGGGGAAAAGAAACAGCTGAAGAAAGAAAATGATATGTTGAAGGCTCAAATAGCTCAGATGAAAATTGCATCCGAGACCCCAGTTCGTTCAGCCTGCGATGAAAAGTTAATTGAGATTCTCCGGCGGAAAGTAAACGACTATGGCTTCGATTTGGATGTAGCTGAAAAAGAGTTAGCCAAGGCTCGGAAGCAAATGGACAAAGACGCCGAGGAAAGAGCCAAGTTGGTCCGGCAACTACGTGACAAGCACGATGTTGAAATAGCTCAGCTTAAAAAGAAGATGATCTCAGCCACAGTCAAGAGCAACAAGATTATCAAAGATCTTGAAGAAGAAAGAGAACATTGCTACACGACCATGGCTAGATTAAAATTGGAGCTGCAACAGGTGCAAAAGGACAACCAACATGTCTTGGACGCTCGCACTCAGCAAATAAGCCGTCTATTGCAAGAAAAAGGGGTCATCAGAGAAAAGATTGTTCGCATCGCCCAGTACATCACCCGGAAGACTCAGCTTTGTGAAGATATGACTCGAAGGACTTTTGTATCTGCAGTGAAGTTTTTTGTACAACAAGTCATGGCCGACCTGGATAGGCTTCAAAGGGGTTTAGCATATAGGCCCGCGGCAAGGCCGAACGATGCCTCGCGGGCACTAGGTGCATTAATGTACTCTTAGGTCATGCATCGTCTTTATTTTATTTAAACATCGCTTTGTAATCAAGGTTTTGGATTATCAATGAGAAAAACAAAGTGTTGTTACCAATTCTTTTTACTTTATGTCATTTCCTTTATATCCGCTAGGCAAATAAATAGGAGCATAATTATGAAAACGACCATGAAAAAGAAAGAAAAAGCAAGAAAAGAAAAGAAAAAGAAAAAAAGAGAGAGCAAGAAAAGAGAAAAATGCAAAAAAAAGAAAAGAAAAGAAGAAAAGAAAGAAAAGAAAAAGAGCGGAAAAAGAAAAAGATGATTGAAATGAGCAGCGGCCGGGATGATGCATAACGATTCGAGCAAATGTGTTTGTTTTTTAAGTCGTTACATCTTATTCATGCGCTAACAACTAATGAGTGTTGATGTTTGTGAGTCCAGATTTTCTAGGCAACTGGCATACTGGCTACCCACTCATACAACACCAGATCCAAAAAAATGACAAAGGCTGTATCCCAGGAGATCGAGGCAACCATTGTAGACCCTACTCACGAAGAAGAGATCGTGGATGTGGCGGGGATGAAAGAAGAAATGTACAAGCTAAGACAACAGATGGCTGAAATGTACCAGGCTTGGTCGAGAGGTCAACCACTACCAGCCTATCCTGCTAACCCTGCATATGTCCCTCCAGCCAATCCTAACCCCGAGCCACCAACACTGAACTCATCATCCACCTACCCCGATTACCCTCACTACTATGCTTCCACCTCCCAAATGCCACCACCTCCAGCCAAGCAAACACCACCTCAGGTTCCACATGTTGCTCCTGTATATGTGGCACCTCCGCCCGTTGTTATCCACAAATCCTCTAGCGAACCAATGTTTCATATCCAGGATTCTCACTACTACCCCCCGGAGCCTACTTTCAGGCAACACGAGTCTCACGCTCCCATGATAGAAGCAAGTGCCGGGCAGGAAGAGATGGCTCGGAAAGTGAAGAGTCTTGAGAACGCTTTCCGCAATATGCAAGGGCTGGGAGGGCAAGTAAGTGTAGCCTACAAAGACCTGTGTTTGTTCCCTGAGGTGCAGCTTCCTGCGGGATTTAAGTTGCCCAAGTTCGACATGTACAATGGACACGGGGATCCTGTAGCTCATCTAAGAGGATACTGTAGTAAGATGAGAGGCGCGGGAGGTAGAGATGAATTGTTGATGGCGTACTTTAGCCAAAGTTTGATTGGATCAGCGCTGGAATGGTATACCCGACAGGACCACACAAGATGGTTCGTTTGGGATGATTTAGCACAAGCTTTCGCTAGTCATTTTCAGTACAATTTGGAGATCATACCCGACAGGTTATCCCTTACCAAGCTGGAGAAAAAGCCAGGAGAGAGCTTTAGAGAATACGGTTTTAGATGGAGGGAACAGGCCGCTAGAGTGGATCCGCCGATGAAAGAAGGAGAGATGGTGGATTGTTTTCTGCAAGCTTTGGATCCAACATACTACGGCCATCTAGTGTCAACAATTGGGAAAAGTTTCAACGAAGTTGTGAAAATGGGAAGTTTTGTAGAAGAGGGTTTGAAGACAAACAAAATTATGAGTTTTTCGGCTATCAAAGCCACCAATCAAGCTATACAGAGTGGAAGCGGAGGAGTGATGGGAAAGAAGAAGAAAGAAGAAGTGGCAGCCGTTGAAAGCAGGCCCTGGAGTCGCAACCCACATTATAACCCACCCAGACCTTACCGCCAACACCCACCAAGCCCGTCAACCCCATATAATCCACCACCACCATCTTACCCGCCAAATCCCTACAATGCACCGAGCCCATATAACCCACCACCACCACCATACCCACCGGCTGTACCACATTACCATCACCCTCAAACCCAAGCTTATCCACCACCACCACCCCACGTGTGGAGAGCTCAAGCTCCACACAATGTGTACCATACCCAAAACACATACCCAACCCCTAAACCTTACCGAAACCAGAATAGACCCAGGCCGGACGCTGATTGGAGAAACAAAGCAAGAAAGACATTCACTCCTCTCGGAGAGTCATATACCAGTCTTTTCCACAGGTTGAAAGAATTGGGGATGTTGAGACCAATCGCACCAAAAAATCCGAACCCACCCCCGAAAAATCTTGATTCTTCTGTCAGATGTGAATATTGTTCAGGAACATTGGGCCACGATACTGAGAAGTGTTGGCAATTAAAAAATGCCATTCAAGATCTTATCGATGAAAGGAGAATTGAAGTGCAGGCTCCCGAGGCCCCAAACATTACCCAGAATCCATTGCCGAATCACCACGAAACGAATATGATAGAGTTGGTGCAGGGTGATGGCAATCAAAAACCATCTCAGGCCGTCATGATGATAAAGTCGAGTGACAAGATAGAGAAAGAAATTGTGAAAGAGGAAGCAGTTGTTGAGAAACCAAAGCCAGTAGTGATGGGAAGTTTAAAGGTGGTAGTTCCGGGTGCAAAGACGATCGTGACTGTGAAAGGAGCAAATGCAGAGCCAGTAATCATAAAACCAGTAGTGCAAATGCCAGTGGTGAATACAAAGACTGTGCCTTGGAACTATAATAAGGTAACGGTAGTTTACAAGGGAAAAGAGATTTCTGGTGAAATTAATGAAACGCATGGACTTACCCGATCTGGAAGGTGTTTTGCTCCAGAGGAACTGAGAAAGATGAAAACGGTAAAAGAAAGTCAACTGAAGAAGCCGGTGTCGGAGGAGGAAGCAGAGGAATTTCTTAAGAAAATGAAGTCGCAAGAGTACTCAGTGGTTGAGCAGTTAAGAAAGACCCCGGCCCAGATTTCTTTGTTATCTTTGTTGATACATTCAGAGGAGCACCGGAAGGCTCTTATGAAGATTCTAAATGAGGCTCATGTTCCAGAGAAGATTTCAGTGTGTCATTTGGAGAAGATTACCGGCAAAATTTTCGAGTCCAATAGAATCACCTTCTCTGATAGGGAGTTGCCGGTGGAAGGAACTGAACACAATAAAGCATTGTACCTCACAGTAAAGAGTGAAGAGTCAGTCGTGACTAGGGTATTGATTGACAATGGATCGAGCGCGAACATCTGCCCTCTGTCAACTCTAGGGAAGCTGAACATTAGCCCGGATAGAATCCGGAGAAACAGCATCAAAGTGAGAGGGTTTGACGGCGGAGGTAAGAACACGTTGGGAGATATTATTTTGGAAGTGACCATCGGTCCCGTTGATTTTACGATGGAGTTCATGGTGCTTGATATTGCCGTATCATATAACTTGCTGTTAGGTCGACCCTGGATTCATGCGGCCAAAGCGGTACCATCTTCTCTACACCAGATGGTCAAGTTTGAATGGGAGCAACAAGAGATTGTTGTACACGGAGAGGAAAATGCTTGTAATGTGGTAGCACCTTTTGACGGTACCGATGGGGATCGGGGTCCTTGGGTCTACCAAGTGACGGATGCTGTAGAAGTGAACAAAGTTGCTGAAGGAGAAAAGTTACCAACCCCGATGTTGGCACCAACTGCTGTAATGGTGGCCAGAGAAATGCTGAAAAACAAATTTACACCGGGGAGGGGATTAGGCAAAACACTGCAGGGAGTCACTCAGCCAGTTCAGCTTTCGGAGAATAAAGGTACATTCGGCTTAGGGTTCAAACCCACTTTTGCCGATATCCAAAGAGCCTCTAAAGCCAAGAGAAACTGGACCTTGCCCAAACCCATACCCAAATTATCCGACATCTTTATCAGGCCTGGTACAAAATATCAACCATCTGCTGCAGCAAAGTGCATTGAGACCCAACTTGGTGAAGAAATGCTTGGTTTTAGGAAATTGTTCTGGGAGGTGAATACGATTGAAGCAGGGGAAGGCACGAGCAACATGGACGTGCAATTTGTGGGGCCCAGAGTCACATTGAACAATTGGGAAGCTACTCCTTTCTTTATCCGGAAGGAGTCTTGGTAGTTAGCTCAAAATTTCATCATTGTTTCCCCCAAAGTTGTTATAATTTCCCCATTCCCCTCATGAAAAAAAAAATCACCATGTATCCCGAACATCGTTCGTTTCTTTTATTAATGAAATGCGGTTTTTCCTTTTTCTTTCCTTTTGCCTTATTTTTCTTTATTTTTCCTTTTGTACAGTTTTGCATGTGTTGATTCCAATGCCATGTCATGCGTGAAGGATTCTAGACCCGGTTCTGACAATCACGCTACTATACAAGAAATTGAGGAAGACAGTGAAATAGAATGTGAGGATGAGGAAGCCCTGGAGGAAATAAGTAAGGACATGAAACAATACGAAGAAAAACCCAAGCCAAATCTGAGTGATACGGAATCTGTAAACTTGGGGAACGAAGATGATGTCCGAGAAACAAAGATTAGTGTGCATTTGGAGGCACCCCTCAAGGATGAATTGATAAGGTTGTTACATGAATTTAAGGACATCTTTGCATGGTCCTATGATGACATGCCCGGGCTTAGCACAGATCTAGTGGTACACAAGTTGCCAATCTACTCGGAATGCCGGCCAGTGAAACAAAAGCTGAGGAAATTCAAAACGAACATTAGCGTGAAGATAAAAGAAGAGGTGAATAAGGAGTTTGAGGCAAAGGTCATAAGAGTTACCAAATACCCCACCTGGTTGGCAAATGTTGTGCCGGTCCCAAAGAAAGATGGCAAAACCAGAGTGTGTGTAGACTATAGAGACCTCAACAAAGCCAGTCCAAAGGATGACTTCCCGTTGCCAAACATCCACATATTGATCGACAATTGCGCCAAGCATGAAATCGGTTCGTTTGTGGACTATTATGCCGGTTATCACCAGATCCTGATGGACGAAGAAGATGCTGAGAAAACTGCCTTCATTACACCTTGGGGAACGTACTGTTACAGAGTAATGCCGTTTGGATTGAAGAATGCAGGGGCAACTTACATGAGGGCAATGACCACTATGTTTCATGATATGATGCATAGAGAAATTGAGGTATATGTGGACGATGTCATTATAAAGTCCAGAAAACAACCTGATCATGTGAAAGATTTGAGGAAGTTTTTCCAAAGACTCCGGAGGTACAATCTAAAGCTCAATCCGGCGAAGTGTGCTTTTGGAGTACCTTCGAGAAAACTACTGGGGTTTATTGTGAGTCGGCGAGGTATTGAACTGGATCCATCAAAGATCAAAGCTATTCAAAGTCTACCTCCACCGAAGAACAAGAAAGAGGTCATGAGCTTATTAGGAAGGTTGAATTACATTAGTCGGTTCATCGCTTAATTAACATCAACATGCGAGCCGATCTTCAAGCTGTTGAAGAAAGATGTTGCAGTGAAATGGACCGACGAATGTCAAGAAGCCTTTGACAAGATCAAGGAATATTTGGCCAATCCTCCGGTGTTAGTTCCTCCGGAACCAGGGCGTCCTCTGATTTTGTATTTGACGGTGCTAGATAACTCTTTCGGTTGTGTACTGGGTCAACATGATGAGACAGGCAAGAAAGAACAAGCCATCTACTACCTCAGCAAAAAGTTTACATCTTACGAGGTGAAGTATACCCAACTGGAGAGAACTTGTTGTGCATTGATTTGGGTGGCTCAGAAGCTAAAGCATTATTTGTCAGCGTACGCTACGTACTTGATATCACGGTTGGATCCTCTCAAGTATATATTTCAGAAGCCCATGCCTACTGGAAGACTGGCCAAATGGCAGATTCTGCTCACAGAATTCGACATTGTCTATGTAACTCAAACGGCAATGAAGGCACAAGCTATTGCGGACCATTTAGCCGAGAATCCGGTGGATGGTGAATATGAGCCATTGAAGACATACTTCCCGGATGAAGAGGCAATGCTTGTCGAGGAGACGGAGCAAGAGGAAAGATCGGGATGGAAAATGTACTTTGACGGAGCTGTCAACAGCAGGGGCGTTGGTATCGGAGCGGTACTCATTTCAAGTACGGGACAACATTATCCCGTCACAGCTCAGCTTCGATTTTTCTGTACCAACAATATGGCCGAATATGAGGCATGCATCTTGGGATTAAGGATGGCGATTGACATGGGTATTCAAGAGATTTTAGTCATGGGTGACTCGGATCTCTTGGTACACCAAATTCAAGGGGAATGGGAGACACGAGATTTGAAATTGATACCATATCAGTATTGTCTGCACGAGTTGTCTCAAAGATTCCAGTCTATAGAATTCAAGCATATCCCGAGAATGCACAATGAGATTGCAGATGCTTTGGCCACATTGTCCTCTATGTTGCATCATCCGGACAAGACATACATAGATCCGGTCCAGATCCAAGTCCGAGATTAGAATGCTTATTGCTTCGTTGTGGAAGAAGAGTCGGATGGAGAGCCGTGGTATCATGATATTAGAGAATACTTGAAAGCTGGCAAATACCCGGAGCAAGCCACTGGAGACCAGAAGAGAGCCATCAGGCGTCTAGCCAATGGATTTTTCTTCGGTGGAGGAGTGGTATACAAAAGAACACCAGATCTGGGTTTATTGAGATGTGTGGATGCACAACAAGCAGATGAAATTATGATTGAAGTACATGCTGGAGTATGCGGACCCCACATGAGCGGATATGTGTTAGCTAAGAAGATCTTGAGAGCTGGGTACTACTGGCTCACGATGGAGCGTGATTGTATCAGGTATGTAAAGAAATGCCATCAATGCCAGGTACATGGGGATCTGATCCACTCCCCGCCTTATGAGTTGCACACAATGTCGGCACCTTGGCCCTTTGTTGCTTGGGGCATGGATGTCATCGGCCCAATAGACCCGGCCGCCTCTAATGGGCACAGGTTTATCCTGGTTGCAATTGATTATTTCACCAAGTGGGTCGAAGCTAAGACATTTAAGGCGGTGACGAAGAAAGCGGTGGTGGATTTTGTGCATGAGAATATCATATGCCGATTTGGAATCCCCAAAGTGATTATCACAGACAATGGAGCCAATTTAAACAGTCATCTCATGGCAGAAGTTTGTGAAAGGTTTAAGATCACGCACCGCAATTCCACACCTTACAGGCCGAAGGCAAATGGTGCAGTAGAAGCGGCAAATAAAAACATCAAGAAGATTCTCCGGAAAATGGTGGAGGGATCCAGGCAGTGGCATGAAAAGTTACCCTTTGCTCTCATGGGTTACCGCACGACGGTACGTACTTCTATCGGAACCACACCTTATACCCTGGTGTACGGAACAGAGGCTGTTATACCCGCAGAAATAGAAATACCGTCATTGCGAATTATAGCTGAATCTGAGATAGATGACGATGAATGGGTAAAGGCCCGATTAGAACAGTTGAATTTGATTGATGAGAAGAGATTGGCCGCAGTCTGCCATGGGCAGTTGTATCAGCGAAGAATGGCCAGAGCATATAATAAGAAGGTACGACCTCGAACGTTTGAAGTCGGACAACTGGTATTGAGGCGTATCTTACCACATTGGGCAGAGGCAAAAGGCAAGTTTGCGCCGAATTGGCAGGGACCGTTCGTGGTATCACGGGTGTTGTCCAATGGAGCATTATACTTAACTGATGTTGAAGGAAAGTGCGTAGAGACCGCTATCAATTCAGATGCAGTCAAAAGATACTATGTATGATTCCTTTTCAATTGTATGTTTTGTATTTTGTTGTGATTTTGGAATTGAAATAACGAAGGCATTTTATTCTCTATCCAAACACTTTATCCATTGTTAACCCCTTTGAGCCTTAATGAATGAATTCTTTCATATCCCTCTCTCGGAATCACTCTAATGCAACAAGTTCTCAATTGCCGGAATGAAAATGAAACGATGGAAAAATGAAAAAAAAATGATGAAAAATGAAATGAAAATTGAAGAAAAATGATGAAAAAAAAAAAGAAGAAAAAGAAAAAGACAAAAATCGGGAAAAAGTCAAAAAAAGAAATCCATCTAACTTTTGAAGTTGGATGAACTACGTCTGACTTGATCCCGAAAGGGTACGTAGGCAGCCTCTCTGAGGTTCAGTCACAATAAAGGAAAAATCCAAAAATTCCCCACATATTGAAACTGGGGCAGAAGTTATGTTTTAATAATTTCGAGAGTTGTAAATATTTTAACCCTCGTTGGAATTTTGAGCCTTTATATCTTTCTTTCTTAACCCGTCCAAAAGCCACGTTACAGGTCCAAAGAAAGACCTTCTGATCGATTCTGAAATGATAACGAATACAACGAAGGAGGAGCGAAGTATCGGACAATACCCGTGGAACATAAAACAAAATACAAAAAGGAAAAATGGAAAAATAAAAAAAAATGAGAGAGTCTCATCAGTGAAAACCTTAGCCGGCACTGTGAGACGATTGTGAGATTGAGAGAAATAAAATGAGAGAGTCTCATCAGTGAAAACCTTAGCCGGCACTGTGAGATGATTGTGAGGTTGAGAGAATAAATGAGAGAGTCTTATTGGTGAAAACCTTTCGAGGCACCGTAAGGCGATCGTGAGGACTATCAAAATAGAAAAAGGCAACAAAAAAGAGTATTGGTTTGAGTCAAAGGCAATTCAGAGTCAGAATAATGATTGGAACGAATTGGGTCAGAGTTTAAATACATGGCATGGTCAGCGGAATCAGCCAGCAAATACCCTGATAAGTTCCGTCATCTCTCCAAAATACCCTTACCTTTCTTTCATTTTTTCTGCATTTCATTGTTTACCCTTTTGAGAGCTAACTACCAGCTCCTGATGACGGAAGTTGAAACAACACGGGATCAGAAAGAATGGAAGATTGAGGAAAGGAATAAAGAAGCTTGGCAAACAGGGCCAAAGAAAAAGAAAACAAAACAAAATGGAAAAATGAGAAAAATACAAAAAGAGTCAGCAAGGACAAGAAGTTGAAGGTCATGCAACATGAGAAAGCAAAAACGAAGGAAGCAATAAGAAGTGGGGACGGCGGATGCCAGTTGCCAGCAGTTTATATCTAATAAATTTTGTTTCATGCAGGAACAAATTGTCACTAATCACTTTAAAGTGAATGTGACCAATGTGGAAAATTTAAAATACCAAAAAGAGAAAGTCTGCCGAATAAGTGGAGAAATTCACAGGCAAGAGATAATTGGTAAAAGAAAATACCAAAAAGAAGAAGTAACATATTTTTAAAATCCACTCCCCAGTCCTCGAATACAGGAATATTTCTGCATCGCATTGCACGTTTAATTTACGTTGGCGCCCACCTTCAAATTCGGGAATATTTTCGCATCGCATTGCACGTTTCAATTACGTTAGGCGCCCGCTTCAAATTCGGGAATATTTTGCGTCGCATTGCAAGTTTCAATTCTGTTAGGCCCCCGCTTCAAATTCGGGAATATTTTCGCATTCGCATTGCACGTTTAATTTACGTTAGGCGCCCACTTCAAATACGGGAATATTTTACGCATCGCATTGCACGTTTAAATTTACATTAGGCGCCCACCTTCAATACGGGAATATTTTTGCATTTGCATTGCACGTTTCAATTCATGGTGGCGCCCAATGCTTCGGGAATATTTTCGCATTTGCATTGCACGTTTCAATTACGTTAGGCGCCCGCTGCAAATACGGGAATATTTTACGCATTTGCATTGCACGTTTCAATTACGTTGGCGCCCACTGCGAATACGGGAATATTTTCGCATTCGCATTGCAAGTTTCAATTCTGTTGCGCCCCGCTTCAAATTCGGGAATATTTCTGCATTCGCATTGCACGTTTAATTTCCGTTAGGCGCCCACTTCAAATTCGGGAATATTTTCTGCATCGCATTGCACGTTTAAATTTAGTTAGGGCCCACCTTCTAATACGGGAATATTTTTGCATTTGCATTGCACGTTTCAATTCTGTTAGGCGCCCACCTTCAAATTCGGGAATATTTTTGCATCGCATTGCACGTTTAAATTTCTGTTAGGCGCCCACCTTCAAATTCGGGAATATTTTTGCATCGCATTGCACGTTTAAATTTCTGTTAGGCGCCCACCTTCAAATTCGGGAATATTTTTGCATCGCATTGCACGTTTCAATTCTGTTGGCGCCCACCTAATTCGGGAATATTTCTGCATTCGCATTGCAAGTTTCAATTACGTTAGGCGCCCGCCTTCAAATTCGGGAATATTTTGCATTCGCATTGCACGTTTAATTACGGTTAGCGCCCGCCTTCAAATACGGGAATACTTTTCGCATCGCATTGCACGTTTAATTTCTGTTAGGCGCCCACCTTCAAATACGGGAATACTTTTCGCATTCGCATTGCACGTTTAAATTTACGTTAGGCGCCCACTTCAAATTCGGGAATATTTTTACGCATCGCATTACACGTTTCAATTCGTTTGGCGCCCGCCTTCAAATACGGGAATATTTTCGCATTCGCATTGCACGTTTAATTTACGTTAGGCGCCCGCCTTGAAATACGGGAATACTTTACGCATTCGCATTGCACGTTTAATTTACGTTGGCGCCCACCTTCAAATACGGGAATATTTTCGCATTTTGCATTGCACGTTTAAATTTACGTTAGGCGCCCACCTTCAAATACGGGAATATTTTCTGCATCATCATGGTTTATATATTTAAAAGCCCAGACTGGGGCAGAAAAAAAAAAAAGAGGTAGTTTGTTGTTTTGTTTTGAGCAAGTTCAGCTCGGGATCAAGAAAAACAAGAAAATCAACAAAAAGAGAGTCAACAAGAAAAACAAGAAAATCAACAAAAAAAAGAGAGTCATCAAGAAAAACAAGAAAATCAACAAAAAAGGAAGATTCCGCATCACCGGAAAGGGAAGAAGAGCAAAAGCTAGATTAGGAACAATTGTAATTGTAGGATCATAGCTTAGAATAGCTTCTTCATTTTACATTTTCCCCCGGTGTAATAAGGAGTAAGTTAGCAAGTCTCAACAGTGTCAATGCAACAGTGAGTCTGGTAGTTTTAAACTGCCAGACCTTCCCGAACTACACTGACCTGATTCCTGTTTAGCCCAGGATATGTAGGCAACCTCTAAAGCGGGGTGCGGTCAAAAGGTTTTCAAAAATGCTTTCACGGAATATGCCGATGTGCAAAAATCTCACATTACTGCTCACTTATCTTTGCACTGAAACTCTTCGTGTTCCCGAGCAAAGAGGGGCAGCTGTGAGCACATAATTTTTGCACTAGGCAAATAATTCCAAAATTAAAATAAATATATTTTTGAGTGCAATTACTTGCTTTGCTTGAAATTAGTTATATTTTTGTGTGTTTGAATAAGTAAGAAATTAGAAAAAATCAAAAAAATAGTAGTAAGTAATTTGTTAGTTTAGTTAATTAGGAAATTAGTAAAATAGCTTAAGTAGTAGAAATTAGGAAAAAATAGCAGAAAATTACCAAAAAATACTAGGAAATTAGAGTAGGTAGTAAATTAGGATTTATAATTTTTCATAAAAGAAAAGAAAAAAAAAGGTATAAAAGAAAATACATAAAAATAATAAAAACAGAAAAATACAAAATATATAGCTGGGTATATTGGCTTTGGGCCAAATTGAATTAACTGAATAGACCCAATGGCATTGGCCCAAAGGTTGGGTCCGAATTCATTAAGCATAAGGTGATCTCAGCCGTCCATCATATTGAATCCAATGGTCTGAGTAATTGGCTGAATTTTTAGTTAAATAAAATAAATAGGTTTTGATCTCATCCGTCCGTTTAGAGTGATCTAACGGTTGATGGCTTAGGGTCTCGTTTGTAATCAAACGACGGCGTTTAAGTAACGCCCCTCTAGGACCGTTGATCTTGATCAAACGAACGGCCGAGATTATCTCGGATAATTGGCCTATATAATGGCCTTGTCTGAACGGCCGCTTCATTTTCTTCTTCTCCTAACCCTAGAGACGCCGCCCCAAGCCCCTTCTCTTCATCTTCATCTTCATCTTCTTCGTCCAGAAAACCCTAGGCGGCCATGGCGGCCACCACCTTCCACGGTGGTCGCCGGCCTTTTCAACATCCCTTCCTTCTTCATCTCCTTCTTCTCTTCTTCTTTACCCAAAATCCCCAGAAAACACCCTGCTTTTCACAAGTCCCGGTCACCGGAATCTTCGCCGGTGTCCACCAAAGTATGAGAACCCACACGAAACTAATGCCATTCTCTTCTTCTCCATGAGATCTACCCACCCATACCACTGGTTCCCCTCGAATGTCCCTCAAACTTCTCGAATATCCCGAAGAAGGTCGTCGGAACCCTAACTCCGGCGACCCCAAGTTCGAACCCCAATCAAGACCTCACCTTTACCACCTCCAAAACACCCCTCTGCAATCAAAAATCAAAAAAGGCTCCCCCTTTCGAGCCTAAAAGAAAAATCAGAGGAAAATCGAAGAAAAAAGATCTGGAAAAGAATAGGAATAAAAGAAAAAAAAGAAACAAGAAGAAAAGCCTGAGAATCTAGGGGGTCTGAGAGAGAATAAGAAAAGGGGGATAGGAAGCTCGGGGGACCGGCCCCGCAAGCTAAGTACCCCCTCCTGTTTTGTTATTTTGCTTTCTTTTACTTTTATTTGTCTGATTGATCTATGTTTTGCATGTTCTATATGTTTCCTATGATCGTATGCTTCGCATGTTAGGAATAGATTTTTTATCTTGGCTTCTTCATTGTTTTCTGTTTTACGCCTTTTTGCTTATTGTCTCTGTCTTAATATGTTTTAACCCGTTCATAATGTGGTTTTCGTTTGTTATGACCTAATCTCATGTTTCTGTAGTTCATTCTTTTATGTCACTTGTCTCTATTGGCTTTTGAAATATCTTTCATATTTCTTATTAGTCTTCATATGTTAGTTTTAGAATCTTTCTGCTTATCTTTTGCTTCTTTTCCTTTTTCTGATTCATCTTTACTTGTTTCACATCTTGTATATTCTTGTCTGTTTCTTTATGACCACCTCATGTCCTTAACTTGTTCTTTCAAGATCATGTTTAGTACTAGGGTTCTATTTCCTTTTCATCCTCATATGTGTGTTCTGTTTCTGCTGAATACACTGGTTCTTGATTGTTGGCTTGCAAATATCATGACTATCTGTCTTCTCTGTTTCTTTTGGCTTAATTAGTTCAATTGTTCTCTTTTAGTATTCTGTGGCTGGTAGTTTTATGTTGATGTCCTAGTGTTTCTTTGTCTACTATAGTATTGAGGTCCCTCACCTTGTAGTTTTTAGTAGTTCTTCTGTCATCATGCATGTTTTGATTCTGATATTTTGTTTAATTGCTTGTCTTTCATTGTCACTCATGATGTGCATTAGATTACTTTTATTGGCTTGCAGTATCTCTACTATTTCCCTTTCTGTGTTTAGTCTTGGTAAAGCTTGGCAATCTTTATTCACCCCTCATCCTGTCTTTAATCTGGGATTCACTTTTTTGCTCACATGTTGGTAGTCTTATTTGTGTTCATTCTTAGTGCAAGTCTAGTACTTTTGTCATACCATCTCTCATATGTTTTATTTGATGAATGAGTATGCTAATTTGGGGTCTGTTTCTCTTCATGTTACCCTCATATGATAGACTTAGGTTTCTCTTCTCACTGATTCTCCATGTTTTCCTGCTTTACATGCTTCATCTACTGCTGACTGTTTGTGATAGTTTAGTTCTGTGCATGTCTATTATCATTAATCTTAAGGATTTTGGGAATCTGTCAATTGTCATTTGACTTGAACTAGTGGTAACTTAGGCTAGATTGACATAAGTTTGACACTTTGTTACATGAATTGGATGGAGTTAATTGATTAACCAGAATTCAACCATATCAAATTTCCCTTTCTGAGTTCTGGATAATTGATGCATTTGTTTGGTTTATGTGGCTCTGTGTACAAAAATATGTTGGAATAACTAAGTTTTCAGTAGTTCTTGTTGGTATGATTAGATGATTAACATTCACTAACCTTAGGAGAATTGGTTATAGCTGTTAGTGCTAGGCTTCATAAAATTGGTTAGTTTTTAAATAGGCTAACACTGAAAATGCATAATTAGGTTATAAGTTTAATAATTGGTCTAAGAATGGCCAACCTTGCAAAGGGTTAACCCATTCTATAAGGCCCTAACACACAGCTCACTGTTAAGCAGTGGCTGGTTGTGCAAAGGGGCTATGTCTGCAAATGCAGACTGGCCCAGGCTCTATATTGAGCCCTGAACAGCAAAGTGGCCAAACCTGTAAAGGTTTTGGGCCCAGTTATTCAGTATATGGCTTTGATAGCCCAAGCTAAGTCTCAACTTGAGACTGGCTAACTTTTAAATAGTTTAAACATAATAACAAAACAGGCTATGCCTGCAATTAGCTTTAATTAAGAATAAATTGGTCTTAATTGACTGAAATTAGTTTAAAAGTGGCTAAAATTGAAATAGCTCTTAGAAATGAAACTGGCCAGCCCTTAAATACTAATGCTAGGGCTGGCTATTAGTTAAATAAGTCCAAAGAAGCTGAAAATTAATCTAGGCAGGTCTAGTAAATCAGCAGTGGCATTCAGGGCATAATTGGAAACCAAATAGGTAAAATGGTGAATAGTGTGAAACATAAGAGGGTAGGGGAGTCATTTGTACCCCTGATTTCTGCAATTTTGCAGAGATTTAAGGGTATAATGGTCTCCCTAAAATGGGAAATCTGTAAAAATCTTCATCACTTAGGGCTATACTAGTAAAAACCCCTTAAAAGGAATCTTTGGAACCTTCCAGCACATGCTGGAAGGGTTTCTGGTAACAGAATTAGGGGTTTAAGTGTACATTTCACAAATTTTAGAGGGGGAAAGTTGGGATTAATCCCATAACTTTCTCCCCAAGTTTTCAGCCTTTAGTTAACTATAAATACACCTTCAAAAGGGGCTGAAAAGGGGGGATTCACTGTAGAACAATCTGAGAAAATACATTTGGAAATTCTGGGAGTAATCTGAAAAATACATTTAAGTTGGAGTTCATTAAATCCAAAGCTGGAGAGATAGAAATAGCGATACAACAGTAGAATTTCTGGGTTTTCTATTGGGTTTTCTCTGGGTTCTCTGCCTTGAATCACTGCTCGTTTGTGTTGCTGTGCTTTTGTGTTGCTGTGTTGCTGTGCCTCTTTCATCACTGTTGCATTGCTTTGCTTGAATCCACTGCTGC
>JASVEL010013726.1:0-83174 GCA_032618575.1 Nicotiana noctiflora | reverse complement strand
AACAATTCGTTCAATTGAACCGGTGTTGAAAAGCTGCATCCGCTCTTGTGTGAGTCGTGGCATTTTCAATTTAAAGCGTGGTATGTAAAACTATATATATAAACTATCTTTAAAAATTAATTAAATAGATAATGAATGCATTACAAAAAAACATTTTATTTCAAATATAAGTAGTTAAATTCTTGAATTTCGTATATAACAGAACACATCAAACAGTTTGACTACTTGTAAAGTAAAAAGATCTCATTTTATATGATACATACAGGTTGCTTGGACATGAAATCTAAGCAAATTGTAAATAATTGGATAAGGACTATAATGGGGGTTTAATAATTCATGCCAACCCAAAAATAAAAGTACCAGGTGACCGCATCTTACCTAGTTGGCAAAAAGTGCCAAAACCAGAATTGAATAAACAACAATGAATATGGATAGTCTTACTTATTTTATTATTATTGTTATTTTAGTAGAAGAAAGATTTTGGGAATTTCAGAAGGCTTTTTCGTCTTCCTCCACGTTATTAGGATACGTGGGTCCTACATTACAACAGCTCATAAATGGATGCACTTGCATGATTGCCACGTCAACTTTGGCAGATGTCCTATACCAAATTATGAAGTGACGTGTCTCAAATCTCTTTACGTGCCTTTTTCTCTTCCACTCCCCCGTCCGATACAAACAAGACTTACGCAAAAATGCAATTTTGTGTACAAAACGTGTGGAAAACGTTCTCAGAGAAATCGAAACCAAAAACATCACTTTTTTTTTTTACATCAACAATATTAGAATCCGGAAGTTCTTTTGGATTTTAAAATACATAAATAAGTATTAAAAAAATATCACTTTTTATATATAATGTTAAAATACTTCGCGCTATATTTTAAGGGTAATTTTTATCGTTAAGATATATCGCAGCGTATTTTGATAATATATATACTAACAATTTGACCGACAAATATTACGTATAGAAACTACGCGCTATACTTATAACGCAAAAACAACACGCTATAGCCTGAATAAATAATCCCCTTGGTCTTCCCCGACAGAACTCCTTCTCCTTTATTTTTTTTACCTTCTCTACTTCTCCCCCCCTCCCTCCCCGGTCTATTAAAAAAGAATCGTGAGCCTCTTCCGTCATTCAAAATGCTAAGAGGGTAGTCCCACATCGTAGTAGAGTATGGTGTTATTGCGATTTCACTTCTTTTGGACTCAATTTTTAGCCAAATAACTTTTTAAATACACTAAATCGAGATATTTCGATTTATTTTATATCGAAACTTGTATACTAATGTATATTAGTTGATTTGAATGTGTTTTCTTGTCGTTTTGTGTTTTAATTGTGAAATTAGTATGTTATATTTATCCGAACTTAGATATTACTATTCTAAAAAAAATGTAAAATTAAGAAATAATTTTTTCTATTAATATCCAAATTTAAATATTAGTGTTTGCGTGCCGTTTTCTGTTTTATTTGCGAAACTACTATGTTATATGTATTTTGTGAACGTTATGTGATTAAAATGTATTTGTTGTTTATATATTTTTAGATTATTTGTTAGTGTAGTAAAATGTAGAATATTCTAGCGTAGTAAAATGTAGAGCATTTAGCGTAGAATCCCTGTAGTTTAGGTATCTCTTATACTGGTAGATGAAAATACAAATCTTGTATAATTAAATAATTAAAAATTAAGAATTTAAATTATAAATAAACACACAAAATTATAAAAATACTGATTTTGACACAAATAATTATGCATGGTAGTTTTGTGCTACTGTGACTCAAATATCGAGCCTGAAACCCATACGAATATGAACTTTGTATAATTAAATAATTAAAAATTGAGAATTTAAATTATAAAAAAACATAATATTATAAAAATATTAAATTTGACACACATAATTATTAATGATAGTTTGGTGTTACTAGGCCTCAAATATCAAGCATGAGAGGAATACAAACTTAGTACAATTAGATAATTAAAAATTAAGAATTTAAATTATGAAACAAACACACAAAATTATAAAAATATTAAAATTGACACACATATTAAATATTATTCATGATAGCTTGGTGCTACTAAGCCTCAAATATCGAGCCTACAACCCATAAGAATACAAATTTTGTACAATTAAATAATTAAAAATTAAGAATTTAAATTACAAAACAAACACACAAAATTATAAAAATATTGAATTTGATACACATAATAATTTTTGATAGTTTGGTGCTACTAGGCCTCAAATATCGAGCTTGGAACCCATAGAAATACGAACTTTAATTATAAAACAAACATATTAAATGGTAAGACAATTGAAATTGACACACATAATTATTTATGATAGTTTGGTGCTGTTGGGCTTCAAATGTCGAGCATGGAACCAAATATACATATATGTACCCTGTCCATTTACAGATCAAACATAGACATGCCGCCTATACATCTCAGCCCTTACTCTCCTAAGTTATTAGTGCTACAGGGCAATTATAGGTCCGCCCATATATGGGACAGAGAGTTACTGTCCGAGACTCTCGGTGCTAGTAGAGTGGATGACCTATGAGATTTTTAAGGGAAAGAGATCTCCATTCCCGTGTAGTCCAACGACTGCAGGATACATGATTCTATAGGATTATTGAGATCAGGCGAATACAACTCGACTGGCTTTAATAACTGTATTGATTGAGCGATGGCGATCGGAGACCCACACTTTTCACCTGCCCATTGGCGAGGGCACCATCACACTGAAGGGCGTGGAGGTTTTATATGGCCTGCCCGTTGATGGCATGGCCATTTCACTGCCTATTGCTATGAGATCTATGCCACGTTCGGATTATTTGGACATACTGCACAGCTCACGGGTTTCAGGCCACAAGACGAGCCTGCATTATCGGGGGCCAATGGGTTGACTTTGACCCCTATTAGACACTACTTGGAGGTACTGTACCCCGATATCACTGATGATACAAAGGAGGTACATATTATCCGGTATACGTGGTTGTTGTTGCTTCTTCTATTTGGAGGGGGGTCTTGTTTTCGAACACTTCACACAACCTAGTCAGCCTGAGATTCCTTCATCATATTCAACTTCTAGATGAGTTACCCTGTTATAGATGGGGTGTTGCTGTTCTCAGCTACATGTACATGCAAATGTGTTGGGTGAGCATGGGCACCCAAAGTGATGTTTGTGGTTTTCTGCCGCTTCTACAAGTGACAACATATTCGAATAATATGTTCATTAGTTCCTACTCTACCTAGTTAGAATTTATCTTAAACCTTACATCAACTTTGTATGTTAGGTTTGGGCCTGGGAGCTGTTCTTGCAATTTCAGCCACCTCTACCATAATTACCTCATAATGTAGCATCTTCGTTACTCCCTCTACATAAGAGGTGCGTTCTCCAATGTACACTTTCACGAGAGTATGATGCTCATCATAATCTCCCTATCTGCAGGGATGTGTTGGATCTGCTAGAGGGCGCACAAGTAAATATACCTAAACTTACCTGGTATAGATTAATTTAGTTTTGCGGATACTTATATTTTGTTTTCTTATTTAATAGTTCATCTGGATGTCATACAATGACGATATGATAGTTGGCCTACCGAATTATTACTCGACCGGCCAACTAATTTGGAGCACTTTTGCCCCGCTTATATGCCTCGATATTGTGGAGCATCATGCCTCGAAACGGGTACTTCGTCAGTTTGGCCGCCCGCAATACATACCGAGGGGGCCTATATGGGAGCCTACACATTATTAGAGGGATAATTGTTCTAGGGCGGACCGATGCATTTATAGCATAGCTAGCGATGCAAATTCATATTTGGGACCAGCGAGATCGGATAATTCTGCCCCACCTACACAGATCCGGGCGGAGGCTATTCATAGGTTTATGTCCTGGTACCACCATATTACCCGACTTTTTATCAGGAACCGTATTCATCAGGCTGGCGGTCAGTACGTTCCATACTTCGGGCGACACGAGGCCCTGGTATGTTTTCTGTTATAATTAATTATATAGCCATAATTTGGTGCAATATATGTATTTTATATTTTATACATTGTGCATGTTATTGGACTACATACCGTCTATCAGATGGGACCGCAAATGTAGGATCATGTCGGAGATCCTACGGTCTCCTTGTAGGATTACAACCGTCGATTTGTAGAGGTGGCTGCCCGGTCACTGCAGCGAGCCCGAGAGGATAAATATTTGGCACACATGCCTGATTATATGGAGCTATGGCAGTACGAGCGAGGCCCTGATTTCGCACGAGGTAGTGGTGCTCGACAAGGCAGGGGTGCTAGACGACGTGGTGTTGGTGCCCGCCGAGGCGTAGGTGCCAGATGACGTGGTGGTGGGCATATGGGAAGTGGTCCCCAACAAGGGGGCGTTGAGGCCCGTGCTGATGATGTTGCTACTGATCTGCTGGGTGTCCTACATGAGATGGGCATGCCATCATACAGCCTTGGGATGGATCTCACTCTAGGGACTTCGCAAGTAACCTCGTCAGGTCAATTATTGATCACGACCACGAACCTTTCTAGAGGAATTGGGATACATACTTTCCAGGCTCGCCTACTATTGCTGAGGATAGGCCGACCCGAGATTTACATAGTGAGCGCCAGCTGAGTTATAGTTCATCATCACAGGCACATGTATAGTTTTCTTAGTATTGAATTAATATTTATTTGTATTCTTCTCATTTATTTTCTATAACTTTATTAATTTCCTTTTTAAGGCTTTGCGCGATGCTGACATGGTTACGACAGATGATTACATTCAGGAGCTCGATGAGATTGTGGTAAGACAATTTAAATTGTTGTGACTTATTATATACTTTGCTATATTGAGTTTCTATTCTTATGTAAATTTTTGCTGGATTGAGGCCCCTTCTGCCGATCCTGTCAGCACCACTTATGATCATGCTACGGTGTATCTGGCTATAAGGACGCGACTTGATGATGATGATCCTGATAGCGTACCCAGGTGGGATGCGATGCACCTCAGGCCAGTGACTGCGTTAAAGCACAATGAATGCGGTATGAATTGATTTTCTTTCCTTTTTTGTATTTGATGTAAAAAATATTTTTTTATATACATTAACAATAATTTTTATATAATATGTTCATTACTTTTTTATTTCTCCATTCATTAGTTACTACAACACAAACACAAGCATTTAACTTCCATTACAATTAATGAAAATAAAGTTCAGTACAATTAATTTAGTATAATACTACAACACAAACACAAACATAATAACTTAACATAATTAAAATTTAGTACAACTAATAAAAATACATGAGACGAGAAACATAAAGATAAAGTAATACACCAAACACATACATGTCAATGTGTAGTCTCTACCGTCCATTATTCTCTGCTCTAACCACTTAAATTGTTCTTCCAACTATTTTTTCTTCTTCTACCTCTTTCAGTTTCGCTTTCAACTCCGCAACCTCACATTTATGTTCTCTTTCACGTTCTCACTCTTATAAACACAAATCATGAAGATGCCGCAAAGATTTTTGTAGCATTCCTGATAATAAGGTTTATCAACCCAAACCTTAAAATCGCAAAAAGGTTCGTCGGGAACCTTATAAAACTTGTTCACATAGTACTAGTAGCGTCATCCAACTTTACCATTATCCTAATATTTTTTCATTATGCATTTTTTCCACACTCATACCTTGGTACGTAAAGAGATTGAGATATTTATGCGTTAAAAAAACCTTGCTTTTCTTGAAAGATTTGCTATTAGTTATTGTTGAGCGCAAAAAATAACTAGAATGAGCCTGTTTTTTATAAGCAAGACAACACACATAATATAGTATTTAATCGCGCTATTTATATACATAATGTAGTAATTAACCGCACTATGCTTTGCGTGTTAAAGGTTCTGACAGGTATGAAATAACTTTATGTTTGTTGGACAACATTTTTAGTTCAACATACATCACACATAACATAGTATTTTATCGCGCTCTGTATATACATAACATAGTATTTAACTGCATTATGCTTGCGTGTTAAAGGTTCTGACAGGTGCGAAATAACTTTATGTCAGTTGGACAGTTTTTTCAGTTCGACAAGACAACACACATAACGTAGTATTTAACCGCGCTATATATATATATATATATATATATATATATATATATATATATATATATATATATATATGTATATATATATATGTATATATATATATATATACATAATGTAGTATTTAACCATGCTATGCTTTGCGTGTTAAAGATTCTGACGGGTACGAAACAACTTTATGTTAGTTGGGCAGCTTTATCAGTTCGACAAGACAACACACATATATAAAATAATAAACATAATTAACATTAAATTAATCAGCTTTATGAAAATTTCATTATTGTTTCCAGTTTTTCCGAATATATAATTTTTATAATTATCATTAAATAAACTGAAAAGTTCAAATTATAATTAACAAACATAATTTGATAAAACTTGCAATAAATAAAACAACTAAATATTACAACATAAACTCATTGATAGTTAGGCACACTAGAAGAATACCCACCACGAGCTTGATTACTATTGCCACCAAATCAGGCGAAGGATATTTTTGACGGTCGTGTCCTGTTTGCGAGCATATACCACATCTGCGCATAAACGATATAACTAACATCCATTTGGCTCCGTATACACGTTCTTTTCTGCACCTGTATTCGACGCAAATAGGACTTGTTACACACCATTTTAAATGGTTCAAGCGGCCAATAATGCTTAGCACCCACTGGTTGCAACTGCCCACTGTATGTGTTTAGGTATTTGGCAATACTATATCGGTTATCAACATAGTTGGTTATACGTAAACCAACTTTTTGAAAGCACCTACTGGCATGTGAGCAAGACATGTGGTAGATGGACCATTTCTCACAAGAGCCGAACCTTGTAGATTCATTTACAATATGTACATTATTCCCCCGATTTTTATGGATAGTGGGTGTGAACTTCAAAAACATTTCATTCGTTATCAAACTGCAAAAATGAATGCCAATGTGCTCGCCATCAGTATTTCTCAAATGCCTTCATCGGCACTAACATAAATTCAACACCCCTTTCCATCAACAACGTTGCAGCTGCAGACCTTACAACAAACCTCTCAACCATCTGCTTCAACGACATGAAAACCATGGTTGTGACATGAATCCTCTTGCTGATTTCAAAAACTCGTTGATAGACTCTGACACATTTGTAGTCAGAGTTCCCCATCGTCTGCCACCATCCGCATGCAAAGTCCACTTTTCGTGGTCATGTCGCATTAACCAACGATAGGATGCCTCGTCTTCTTGTCTGATATATTCCACGTGCCTCTGGAATTTATGTTGTTGGTGGTCTGTTGCTGCCATCCATATCAAATCATGTAGATCCTTATTGGGATATGACTTCTGGAAATTTGCTTTAAAATTTCTAATACAGTAACGATGGTAGGCATAAGGTTCTTGCTATATAGGCAAATTCTCCGCAGAACTTAAGATATCATTGTGCCGATTAGATATTAGACAAATACCTGAATACTATTTGACAACATTCTCTTTCAAGTGGTCCCAAAACAGCGTCCACGTCTCTTAGCTTTCATTGGCACAAATAACACAAGCTAGAGAAAATATTTGTCCATTAGCATATACTGTCACAGCTATCAACAACTTGATATGGTACTTTTCATAGACATGAGTGCTGTCTATGGATATTACGCGCCGGAAATGCGAAAAAGCATCTATTGCTAGTTTAAATGCCCAGAACATGTAATTGAATATATATTCTGGTTTACCCGGGCTCCGCTCAAGCTTCCATTCAACAATCGTCCCGGAGCTAAAGTGTTTCAGTGTGGCCATGTACCTGGGCAGAGCTACAAATGACTTATCCCAGTTACCGTAGACTATTTCAAATGCTCGTTTTCACCCAAGATATGCCTTTCTTTTGGTAATGGTATGGCCATGTTCCTGGTGGACTAATATAATGCACTCTTTGATTTTATACCTTATGAACGCTTTGATGTGTGGAATAAGGACAAGAGAAATCAAGTCAATATCCAAGTTGAAGTGATTCCCGTTGAATTTATCCATTTCGCATGTGTAGGTAGGAATGTATTTACCTGCTTTCCATATATCTATCTTCTTCTTGCTCACACGCAACATCTAAGGCATGGCCAAATTCACCTGTGACAAACAACCTTATATACAATGGGACTTAACTCCCATATTGTCATTTCATGACACTCTTTTACGTTGTGCATTTTTCAAGCCCTGCTTACACGCTTTATCAGGAAAAAACATGCCCTTTGCTAGAACCATTGGTCTAGACTCATCCCACATTGCTGTCCGAATTTTATCAAAATCCCTTGTGAGAGCTTCCACATCCGGCATGCTTGGCAAGTTATCAAGGTAAGGAATATCCCTTGAATGAAACAACACTTGGGACTCATACACTCTTCGTCTAAGGGGTGGAGCATACTCTCTCATCAAATCAGGTCCTTCCTTCTCATCCTCCTCATCACCATCCTCAGGAGGAAAGGGTGTCTCATTTCCAGATTCATCAGCATTGTTGTCGTAATCACTGTTCTCTTCATCACTTTGTGCATCTGCTAGATCCAGATTTAATACGTCATCTTCGGGAAATTGAGTGAGTATATGTGGTTCAACTTGCTCATTTTCACTGCACAGTCATTAAAATAATAAGCTACGGAAATTAATAAATACTTTCCATATAGCTGTATCACTTCATCTACAAGTCATAATGTGATGAAATTCCATGATGGACATTTTCATTTAGGTGATGGCTCCCAGATGGACCACCATGATCCAACACATCAAAACTATGCTTGGGTTCATACTTTTAAAATTCATATCTGGTCGGTACCCCCTGTTAAATATATGAGCGTTAATACAAATTCAATACAACAAAAATGTACATCGTAACGCAAAGGAAAATTGAAGCTTCATTCATCTTGTGAATTATATAAAGTAGGAGGTGATAAGTTTAAATCAAGGACAACTTTTTCATTCGAAAATGGCAAAAACATCTCCAGAATAACCACCCGATAACTGGGGGTTATCCGGAACCTGTCCGACAACCTCATTGTTGGGAATGTCTTCGACCTTGACGTACATATCTGATTGCGACAAACTCAACCTTACACTACGATAGGAAAAGCGGGCACTAAGACTTTTACCCGAATAGTGGTATCGGGGTCAATTTCCTCAGGGAGCTTAAAATGGAGTTGCATATTTGTTTAGGCTTGGAATGCATGTTTGTTTCTAATTGTACTTTTAATAGTTTTGGACTTTCTTGTTATCACTACTATTATCAACTAAGAATAAGCCTAAATTATGCTAAGATGTAATTAATATAGAGAAAGGCACTAGGGTCATGGTATTACCTAGGTGGTTAACTAATGGGTAGAAACTACTAACAATAGATTGACATATTTGGGATCAATGTTATAACCGTTACACAATTGTATCCACTCACACACCTCTCAGTAGAAAGAGTGATTTTGCCTAATTGAATCTCTCGAGACCAAATGGGTAGGACAGATTGACCAAACAATTAGGGTTCAAATGTGTGCGGATACCGGGATCCCGGAGGCTTAGCCGAGATTATTTGCTGCTGCCCTTTTCAATATCAGAGTCATCGAGGTAGCTGCCGGCGTCTGCAGAACCCAATTTCTCCTCGTATCTTTCCTTTACTTTCGCATCTAGTTTTCCTTTGTATAGGATATTGATAAGTTGTATCTAGAGGCTCTGACTTGCGACGCCAGATCTGTTATGAGCAGTTATTACTATTATTGTGGGTTCCGCACTATTTCTATTACTATAAGTTTGAAATTTTTTGCTTAAAGTTGTTTAAGAATTGGGTTGGAGAGGTTCAAATGGTCGGGCTTGCCTAATAAGGTGTTGGGCGCCATTACGATTGGGGTTTAGGTTGTGACAGTATAAGTGTATTCAACCTTGAACACTGTATATATTTGCGTTGTATAATATGCCATATGTATATATAGATGTAATAATATATTCAAATTTATATGAGTGTATTTTCTGTAAGTATTTATACTGATTATATGTATAATAATAATTTCATCGCAGTTATGCATTATTATGTATGTCAGATGATTGTGAATGGATGTTTAAGGCTTCTAGCATTAACAAATCACAATTGTCCAAAGTAAGAGAGTTCAATGATAAGCAGACATGTCCATTGAAGGATAAGATGCATGAGCGACGTCAGGCAAGTAGCAGCCTTATGGATGGTATGATTAGGCCCAAACTTACAAATCATAAGAGGAAATATACCCCAAAATATATAATTTATGATGTGATAACAGATTTAAGTGTCGATGTTAGCTACATTGGCATGGCCGGCTAAAGAAAAGGCAAAGAATTTTTCGAGGGGTGAACCGGCTGATTTATACAATTAATTACCAAGATACTTGTATACAATGGATATGACATATCCCGGTTCGCACATTAGAATGGTAAAATCCCCACATAATGAGTTCAAGTATGTGTATATATCCTTGTATGCCTTTATAAATGGGTTCGATCAATGTAGACCATTGTGGTTGTGGATGAAAGCCACTTAAAATCATATTACACTGGACTTTTGTCTTGGCCAGCACTTTGGATGGTGCAGGTGAGTATGGTAGTTATAATAAGGTATTATAATAGTAATGCATCAAATATATTGAAATACATATTTAAAATATGTACGCAATTTTATTTATAGGTTGAGATGACCTGGCCCGTCGTCACGAGAGTTACTGCCCGATTTTTCCCTTATTATATTGTTTCATATTTTCATATCTGTATTAGAGTCTATCGGGTGAATTTGGGTTGAATATGGTTGAAAAATAAGGCATATAGCCTTTTAGAATGAAACTTGTTTCAGAAAAGTCAACAAGAAGTTGATTATGTAGTTAGAGGGATCGGGTGTAAATTCCGGTGATTCGATTAGCTTCGGGAGGTAATTTTTGACTTAGGAGAGCGATCAGAATTGAATTTGGAGGTCCGGTGTAGAAATAGGCTTGAATTGGCTAAGTTGGAATTTTGGCGGAATTCGGTTGATTGGTGAGATTTTGATCCGGGAGTCGGAATGGAATTCCGACAGTTGAAGTAGCTTATTTAGGTTATTTTGGATATGTTTGAAAATTTTCAGGTCATTCGGACATCATTTGGTCGGGTTTTTGATTCGATTTAGGTTTCAGAAGTTCTAAGGAAAAATAGGCTTGAATCCGAGGTAATTTGGTGATTTTTGTGTTTAAAGGTGTGATTTTTTGATTGGAACAAGTTTGTATGATATTTTAGAATGAGTTTGTATTTTTGGTTGAGGTCCCGGGGGCCTCGGGATGGTTTCGGAAGGTTAAACGAGAAAATTCATGTGTTGCATCAAGTCTGTTTCCGTAGAAGCGAGTCTGCAGAAGCGGTTTTAGGAGTGCAGGTGCGAGAATTGGGTGGTTCAGCTCAGTCCGCAGAAATGGACATTAGTTCGCATAGGCGAGCCCGCAGAAATGGGAACTCGCCTGCAGAAGCGAAAGGGTCAGCTTGGGGGTTTCTGCAGGAGCGAAAAATATTCCGCATAGGCGAAGTCGCAGAAACGAGTTTTATCCGTAGAAGCGGAATTGGAGGACTTAAATGAAAGCCGCAGAAACGGCTATTTCATTGCATAGACGACAGCGCGGGAGCGATCAAGGATCTGGAGAAGCGAAAGTCCCTGAGGGTTTAAGGTGTTAGTCTATTCGAAATTTCAGTTGTGTTAAATTAATTGGGGCTTCGAACTAAGAGAAGAATTGGGCGATTTTGAAGAGAAAATTGTGGAGTACCATCAGGTAAAGACTCTTGGACCCAAATTATGTTATTATATTGATAAATCATGGATTTAATCTCTGAAAATGAAGGAATTAAGGTGTAACAATGGAGGATTTTGCTCTACGCCTAAGAAATAGAAAATTGATGATTTAAATGAGCAAATGGACTTCGATTTTGATAAATTTTATATGTATGGACTCGTGGAGAGACGAGGATTATGAAAATGTGGATTTCATAATTTTTTGAGAAGCGGGCCCAGTGCTCGGGTTTTGGCAACTTCGTGTTTTTGGGTGTAATTCGAGTTATTTTGATTGGATTATGTTCCTTTAGCCTATTTTGACGTATTTCTATTTGTTTTAATCAGATTCGGCACCTGTGGAGGTTAATTCTCATGGAAAGGGCATTGCGAGGCTAGTTTCGAGCCGATTCGAGGTTAGTAATGGGTATGGATGATGACTCGAGGGTTTGAAACCCCCGTATATCACTATGTGACGCTGTATTGAGGCAAGACACGTACTCTATTGTGAGTGCGGGGTCGATTGTGAATGGGGACTATGGCTTAGTCCAACTGTGTAGTATTATACTGTGTTGTGGCTATAAATAAGCCGGTAAAACCTCCTACTTAGATGGTTGTGGATATATTTGGGTTGTGAGCCAGTTATTTGGATCCCGTGAGGATCGTTGTCATTGCTTCTATGATTATAGCATGTTATCATGATATCAGTCCTGAGCTAAACACTGTCTAAAATGATTTTCCAAACTTTGGTATTTCTGAACACTGGTTTCTACTATTACTGCTAAAAAGGATTTCAAAATGATAATTTACTGTGCCTGTGAGGCTTGCATTGCATGTAGCTGGACTGGTAGTGGATCGGGCTGCGCGCCGCAACATATCACTGATATTGCGCTTGGGCTGTAGGAGCCCCTCCGGAGTCTGAACCCCACATTGAGTGCGGGTACCCAAATGGATTAGGTTACGTGCTGTAGCGGTCATGTTCATGCATCTGCATTGCATTTAGACATATCTCTTGTACTATCTTAGTTGTCAGTGCTTTATCTGATATTTATACTAATAAAAAGGATAAAAGAGGAATTTCATAGCTTTACTGAGTGGTTTATTGGGTATTTTTACCTTCAATGTCTTTATGCGTGCTTATTACCATTGAGTTAGAAGTACTTACTCTACTCCCTGCACCTTGTATGCAGATCCAGATACTTCACAGCAGGGTTGACTTTCCAGCTGCTCTAGAGCTCATTTACGGACTGTCGAGGTAGCTGCTTGGCGTCCGCAGGACCCGAATTTCCTTGTTATCCCTTTTTGTTGATTTTCCGCACTTTGTTAGACACTTATGTATTCAGTATTATTGTGACACTCTTGGTAGAGTCTTCTGACTCGTGACCCCGAATTTTGTGGGGAGCATTGTGCTATTTTGGGATATTGTCACAGCTTATGCTAGATTTTGTATTTTTTTCTTATTCTGTTAATGTTTTTAAAGTAAAGTGAGAGCTGGTAGCTCGGTATTTTTAAAGGTTGGTCAGGTTGTGCTGGGCACCATCACAACCGGGTTTTGGGGCTGTGACAAGTTGGTATCAGAGCTTAGGTTACTAGACCTTATGAGTCTTGAGCCGGTTAGTTGTGTCTCACGGATCGGTACAAAGACGTCTGTATTTTTCCTCGGGAGGCTGCAGACGTTTCATCATAATTCTTGAACTCTATCGTGCGGTTTTGTTGTTTCAAGAACTGAACTTCTGTATTCTATTCTCTCGTAGATGGCAAGGACTCGTGCTACAGGACGAGCTGGACGACCACCATTGCCACCAACTAGAGGCCACGGTCGCGACCGTGGTCATGGTCGTGGTAGAGCGGTAGGGGCAGTGCCAGTAGACCCACCTGTTGCCCCTATTCAGGATAAGCCCACAGTGGTTGAGGCTCCATCAGTACCCGCTCAGGCACCGACAATGCCTATTGTTATTCCTGGCCTTTAGGAGGCATTGGCCCAGATATTATTTTTTTGCACTGGGTTGGCTCAAGTAGTTTTAGCTACTACTGCAGCAGCGATATCTCAGATCGGGGGTGGTCATCAGACCCTCGCAACTCGCACACCAGAGCATGTTGTGTAGGGATTTTAGATGCTAGAGGCAGTCCCAGCTCAGGTAGTTGCACCGGCTGTTCCAGTTACTCCTATTGCGCCAGCCCCAGGGTATGTTGTTCGGTGATGCCTGACGATGAGCAGCGTCGGTTAGAGAGATTTGGCAGACTTCAGCCACCTACATTCAGTGGTACTAAGGGCGAGCATGCCCAGGGATTCTTGGACAAGTGTCAGACGATGTTGCGTACAATAGGGATTCTTGAGTTTAGTGGGGTTTCTTTTAATACATTGAATTTTTCAGGACCAGCATTCATATGGTGGGAGGAGTTCGATAGGCGTAGGCCTGCAGGGGCAACATCCCTTACTTGGCAGCAATTTTCCACTCTCTTTTTAGAGAAGTATGTGCCGCAGTCCCGCGTAGAGGAGCAGCATCGCTAGTTTGAGTGGCTAGTGCAGGGTGATATAACAGTGAATTAGTACTAGTTGAGGTATACTCAGTTGTCCAGACATGCTATTTGGATGATCCCGATATATCGGGAGAGGATCAAGAGGTTCATTGATGGCCTCAACTATTCTATTCGTATCTTGATGACTAGGGAGAGAGTAGTGGCAGCATATTTTGAATAGGTTGTGGATATGGCATGCTAGATTGAGGCGGATCGTCACCGTGAGCGAGAGGAGAGGGAGGCCAAGAGGCCTCGAGGTTCAAGTACATATAATGATGCTCCATCTGTGGGTTAGTTCCAGCAGGGTAGAGGTCGTTCTTTCAGGCCTCCTCAGACATGTCGCCCAGAGTACAGTAGGGCTTCTTCCGGCCGTGGCCGTCGGGGATATCAGCATGGTCGGTCTAGCGCCCCCCCAGCTCAGATTTCAGCATCTTCTTCTTCAGCCCAGGGTTCATATGCGCCGAGGGGTTCCCTTCAGTCCCCTTCTCTAGCGCTGGGCAGTTGTTTTGAGTGTGGCGAGTTTGGCCACATTAGGAGGTAGTGTCCTCGACTTCGTAGGGGTAGGTCTCAGCAGAGGGATCAACCCTCCTCTTCATCTTACTTCAGCACCATCCCAGACTAGTAAGGGTGGATGTCAGTCTTCTCTTGACAGTACCCATGGGTCTCCGGGAATCGAACCCGCAGCCTATGTCTCAGTAAATCTCAGGATCTCCGGGAATCGAATCCGCAGTCCACATCTCAATAAATCTCAGGATCTCCGGGAATCGAACCCGCAGTCCACAACAATATCACTCCGGGTCTTTGGGAATCGAACCCACAGCCCTGGGATCTCCGGGAATTGAACCCGCAGTCCACAAACACAGCAAGTAAAGGAATACACAGAGAGGATATAATATGCTTAACTATAACTTCACCGATAAATAGTGCCAATAATTATCAAGAAGCCCAAGTAAGACAATTAGGCAACTAGACAGTTAAATACTACCTAATCATGTTTTTCTAACTACTACCGGGTAAGAATATCGAATTAACAGATAAAAGCAGAAATATCACTCATCGAACATTTTAAGTAAAGTATGTGTTCAACAACCAGCGCATGTACGCGCCCGTCACCTCGCGTACAAGGCATTTAAACTATCACATAATATCCTAGGGGTGAAAGTTCCCCCACACGAGGTTAGGCAAGCCACTTACCTCAATTCCGGTACAAAACCGCTAAGAAATAACTCTCTTGCCGCGAATGTCGGCCTCCACAGGTGTAGTATCTGATAAAAGTCAATAGAATCACATCAAAAGAGGCCAATTGGGCATTACCCAATCAAAATAACTCAAAATACACCAAAACCCACAAGTTGCCAAAACCCGACTTCCGGGACGCTTATTGAAAAATTACGAAAATTATATATTCGGGTTCCTTATCTCATTACGAGTCCGTGCATATAAAATTTATCAAAATCGGACTCCGTTTGCCCATTCAAATCAAAGGTTTTCTAAAATTTAGGCCTAGGGCTCAAACCCACCTTTAATCTTTCATTTTCAGTGAAATAATCACGAATTTCATGATAAACCAACGAATTAAGGTCAAGAAACTTACCCCCGTTGATTTCCCGATGATATCCCAGCGTTTCCCCTTCGAAATCCTTTCTTGGAGCTCAACAATGGCGGTTTTGGTGTGTTAGGCCGCGACTGAAATGTTCTGGACTTAAAGTCACTGCCAGGCCATTTTACTCTACGCGATCGCAGCACTGGGCTTGCGATCGTGATGCACAAAATATGGGCGGCCTAATTTTCCTCTACGCGATCGCGTGATCCTGGACGCGATCGCAGTGAACAACTCAGCGACCCTACGCGATCGTAATGACACGAACGCGATCGCGAAGAACAAACTCGTCCGGCTCCCCAAACTACCCTACGCGATCGCATACTACCTCACGCGATCGCGATGCTTACTCTCCTAGACTTACGCGATTGCACGCTTTACTTCGCGATCGCAGAGCTCAGGATTTCTCCCTTACGCGATCGCATGGCCATCTCCGCGATCGCGGAGAGCAAAATTTCTCTCCAATTATTGCAGCAGAACAGCAGTGCCTTTTGGCACAAATTGGTCCGTTTGGACCCCCGAATTCATCCCGAGGCTCCCGGGACCCCAACGAAAACCACCAACATACTCCAAAACACGATACGAACTCATTCCAATCATAAAAACATGTCTAACAACATCAAAACCCATAATTCACATCGAATTCAAGCCTAAATTTCTTAAAACTTTCCGAATTGCACATTCGATCAAAAACTCGACCAAACGACGTCCGAATGACCTGAAAATTTGCGGACATATCCAAAATCACATAACGAAGCTACAGAAATTGTCGGAATTCCATTCGGAACCCCGGATCAAAATCTCACCTATCGTTCGGATTCGCCAAAATTTCAAACTTCGGCATTTCAAGCCTAATTGAGCTATGGGCCTCCAAAATACATTCCGGACGCGATCCCAACCCCGAAATCACCTAACGGAGCTAATGGAACCATCGGATTTCTGTTCCGAGATCATCTTAACACTGTTCCGGTTACGGACCATTTTCTAACCTTAAAGCTCTCATTTAGGGACTAAGTGTCCCAAAATGCTCCAAATTTTCAGAACCGACTCTCCCGGCAAACCACAATAGCAGAAATGAACTTAGGGGAACAGTTAAATTCGGGATTGGGGCGAAATTTTCTAAAACGACCGGTCGGGTCGTTACATCTTCCCACCCTTAAAGATTCGTTCGTCCTTGAACGAGTATAGAAAACATACCTGGAGTAGTGAAAAGATGAGGGTACTGGCTGCGCATATCCTGCTCAGTCTCCCAAGTCGCCTCCTCGACCGGCTGGCCCCGCCACCGAACCTTTACCGAAGCGATGTTCTTTGACCTTAGCTTTCTGACCTGCCTGGTCTAGAATGGCTACTGGCTCCTCAACATAAGACAGATCCTTGTCTAGCTGAACAGAAGTAAAATCCAACACATGCGACGTGTCACCATGGTATCTCCGGAGCATGGAGACATGAAATACGGGATGAACTCCGGCTAGACTAGGAGGTAAGGCCAACTCATAAGCCACCTCCCCAACATGCCTCAAAATCTCAAAAGGGCCAATAAACCTAGGACTCAGCTTCCCTTTCTTCCCAAACCTCATAACGCCCTTCATGGGCGAGACTCGAAGTAGAACCCGCTCGCCAACCATAAAAGCCACATCGCGAACCTTCTTGTTCGCATAACTCTTCTGTCTGGACTGGGCTGCACGAAGTCTGTCCTGAATCACTTTGACCTTATCCATTGCATCCTGAACCATATCAGTATCTAGCAGCCTGGCCTCGCCGGGCTCGAACCAACCTACGGGAGACCTGCACCTCCTATCATATAGGGCCTCATACGGTGCCATCTGAATACTAGACTGGTAGCTGTTGTTATAAGCAAACTCCGCCAGTGGCAAGAAGTGATCCCATGAACCTCCAAACTCAATCACGCAAGCACGGAGCATATCCTCCAAAATCTGAATAGTGCGCTCGGACTGCCCATCAGTCTGGGGGTAAAATGTTGTGCTCAGCTCCACCCGAGTACCTAACTCCTGCCGTACAGCTCTCCAGAACCGTGAAGTGAACTGAGTGCTTCTATCTCAGATGATGGAAACTGGAATACCATGCAGCCGAACTATCTCTCTAATGTGGATCTCTGCCAGTCGCTCCGATGAATAAGTAGTGCTCACCGTATGAAATAGGCGGACTTGGTCAATCGGTCCACAATAACCCAAATGGA
Source organism: Nicotiana noctiflora (assembly GCA_032618575.1). NCBI lineage: Eukaryota > Viridiplantae > Streptophyta > Magnoliopsida > Solanales > Solanaceae > Nicotiana > Nicotiana noctiflora. The sequence goes on along the minus strand of JASVEL010013726.1, from coordinate 64,998 downwards.
GTCAAACTTCCTAACAGTCCGTGGAAGCCCAGATACAAAGTTCATGGTGATGCGCTCCCATTTCCACTCGGGAATCTCAATCTGCTGCATCAATCCACCCGGACGCTGATGCTCTTACTTCACCTGCTGGCAGTTGAGGCATCTGGAAACATAATCAACTATATCCCTCTTCATCCGCCTCCACCAGTAATGCTGTTTCAAGTCCTGATACATCTTCGCGGCTCCCGGATGGATGGAATACCGCGAACTATGGGCCTCTGCTAGAATAAGCTTTCGAAGATCATCTACATTGGGCACACAGATACGCCCCTGCATTCTCATGACTCCATCATCCCCGATGGTAACATCTCGAGCATCACCACGCCGAACTTTATCCTAAAGGACAAGCAAATGAGGGTTGTCGAACTGACGTTCCCTAATGCAGCCAAATAGAGAAGACCGAGAAACCACACAGGCCAGAACCCGGCTGGGCTCCGAAAGATCCAATCTAACAAACTGCCTGGCTAAAGCCTGAACATCCATCGCCATAGGCCTCTCCGAAGCTGGTAGATACGCCAAACTCCCCAAACTCTCTGCCCGACGACTCAAGGCATCGGCAACCACATTAGCCTTGCCCGAATGATAGAGAATAGTAATATCATAGTCCTTCAGTAGCTCCAACCATCTCCTCTGACGCATATTCAGGTCCTTCTGCTTAAGCAAGTGCTGCAAGCTCCGGTGATCAGTGTACATCTCACAAGGAACCCCATATAAGTAATGACGCCAAATATTCAAGGCGTGAACAATGGCAGCTAGCTCCAAATCATGAATAGGGTAATTCTTCTCATGCACCTTCAGCTGTCTCGACGCATAGGCAATCACCCTACCGTCCTGCACCAATACCGCACCGAGTCCAACTCGTGAGGCATCACAATATACAGTATAGGACCCCGAACCTGTAGGCAACATCAATATAGGGGCCGAAGTCAAAGCTGTCTTGAGCTTCTGAACGCTCGCCTCACACTCGTCTGTCCACTGGAAAGGGGCACCCTTTTGGGTCAATCTGGTCATAGGTGCTGCAATCGAAGAGAACCCCTCTACGAAACGATGGTAATAGCCTGCCAAACCAAGGAAACTGCGAATTTCAGTAGCGGAGGAGGGTCTGGGCCAACTCTGCACGGCCTCCACCTTCCTCGGATCTACTCGAATACCATCACTCGACACTACGTGGCCCAATAATGCCACTGAACTCAACCAGAATTCACATTTAGAGAACTTGGCATAAAGCTGCTTCTCCCTCGGAATCTGAAGCACTATCCTCAAATGTCGCTCGTGCTCTTCCCGGCTCCGGGAATATACTAGAATATCACCAATGAAGACAATCACGAACAAGTCCAAATAAGGACTAAACACACTGTGCATCAAATGCATAAAGGCTGCTGGGGCATTAGTCAGCCCAAATGACATTACGAGGAACTCATAGTGGCCATACCGGGTCCTGAAGGCAGTCTTCGGGATATCTGGCTCCCGAATCTTCAGGTGGTGATACCCAGAGCGCAAGTCAATCTTAGAAAACACCTGTGCGCCCTGTAGCTGGTCAAATAAATCATCAATATGGGGCAAAGGATACCAGTTCTTCACTGTAACCTTGTTCAGCTGACAATAGTCAATACACATACGCATAGAACCGTTCTTTTTCTTCACAAACAATACAGGAGCACCCCAAGGCGAAACACTGGGTCAAATGAAACCCTTGCCCAATAACTCCTGTAACTGATCCTTCAACTCCTTCAACTCAGGAGGAGCCATACGGTACGGTGGCATAGAAATGGGCTGAGTACCCGACAACAAATCAATAGCAAAATCAATATCTCTGTTGGGCGGCATGCCCGGGAGATCAGCTGTAAACATATCAGCAAAGTCACGTACCACAGGAACGGAATCAATAGAGGGAGTGTCAATACCGACGTCCCACACATAAGCTAAATAAGCAACACACCCCTTCCCAACCATACGCCGAGCTCTGAGAAAAGAAATAACACGGCTAGGGGTGTGATCTAGAGTACCACTCCACTCAATACGTGGAATGCCTGGCATAGCCAGCGTCACCGTCTTGGCGTGACAATCAAGAATAGCATAATGGGGCGACAACCAGTCCATGCCCGAATAATATCAAAATCGACCATCCCGAGCAACAATAGATCCGTTCTGGTCTCAAAATCACAGATGGTAACCAAACACGACCGATATACACGGTCCACAACCAAATAATCACCCACCGGAGTGGAAACATAAATGGGGGCACTCAAAGAATCCCGAGGCACACCCGGATGAGAAGCAAAATAAGAGGACACATATGAAAAAGTGGAACCGGGGTCGAATAGAACCGATGCCTCCCCGTGACTAACCGAATAATACCTTTAATAACGTAATCGGATGCAACGACCGCCACGCGATCGCAATAGCATAGAATCCGGCTCGTCCCCCTCTCGAGGGCGGCCTCGGGAACCTGACCCCCGCCCCCGGCCGGCCGGGCAGCGGAGTGGCGGCCGGAGCCGGAATGATAGCTCGCCGGCTTCGAGAACTACGCCGAGCTCGCGAAGACCGACGAGGTGCTCCCTCCTCACGCCCGGGGCACTCCCTAACCGGATGGCGAGTATCCCCGCACTCAAAGCAAGCTCCGGGAGGACGCGGTGGCCGAGACTGACCGGCCTCACTCCCACTAGTCCGACTCCCTGGAAGGACTCCACGCAGGAGGTGCACCGGAAACCGGGGAGCATAATAAGGCTCCCGAGGTGCTGGAAGACCCGGAGTACTACCGGTTGCGGGCAATGCCGAGTGAACCGGTCGGCCGAATAACCCCCGCCAAAACGACCGGTTGCTGAAGTGCGGGCACCGCAGAAATGGCCCGACCTCGCGAGACCTCTTGGCTCTCTCTCTCCCCGCTCTCTGGGAGCATACTCTCGATCCTTCTCGGCAACGCTAACCGCTCGCCGAGAAGATATATCCGTCTCCCGCCTCTCGGCCAGCGCCGGATCGGATAGGCGAAATCGTGCCCTCAATAAATCTCCGCACCCTCTCCCGAACCGTGGCTACCAAGGCCGGTGCATGCTTGGCTAGACGGGTGAAACTGATGGCATACTCCGATACTGACAAGGAACCCTGTCGCAACCGCTCAAACTCCGAGCGCCAAGAATCCCTAAGGCTCTGTGGAACAAACTCCCTCAAAAATAGATCTGAAAACTGCGCCCAAGTCAATGAAGCAGACTCCTCTGGACTATCCAACTCATACGTGCGCCACCAATCATAAGCGGCCCCACGAAACTGAAAAGCAGTGAAGGAAACCCCGCCGGTCTCCACAATCCCCATAGTATGAAGAATACGATGACACTCCTCCAGAAAACCCAATGCATCATCTGAAGCCAAACCCACTGAACACTGGGGAATCATACTTCTTAAACCTCTCCAACTTGCGCTGCTCGTCCTCGGAGTCAGCTGACCCACCTCCAGGCTGTGCTGGTGCGGCAGGCGGTATGGGAATAACCTCTAGATCCTGCTCTATGGGCACTCGCTGATCAGGAGTGCGGGCTGAGGGAGTCCGGGCCTCTCCCCCGGCCTAAGATGTGGCTGCAGCGAAAGGAAGCAATCCCGCCCGAGCTAGAGTAGGGTACTTGCTCATAAACTAAGCCAGACTTTCCTGGAGTGCTGGAGTCATAGTAGTTGTAGTAGGTGTACCAGGTGCCTATACTCCAACCTGATCCACCTGTGGCACCTCAGCGGCAGCGCGCGCGGGTGCTGTGGCTGCACCTCGGGTGCGTCCTCGTCCTCCACCTCGGCCCCGGCCTCTGACGGCGGCAACAGGGGGCGCGGGTACCTGATCGTCGCGAGTAGCTCGTGTCCTCACCATCTGTGAGAGAATAGAAAGCAATAGTTTAGATTTTTGATGCCAAAAATGTCGCACGACAAGGAATCCAAAAGAAATGAAGAGTTTCCTAAACAGCTACATAGCCCCTCGTAGATAAATACAGACGTCTCCGTATCGATCAGCGAGACTCTAAGTAACCGGTCTGTGTCCCGTGACTCCTATGAACCTAGAGCTCTGATACCAACTTGTCACGACCCTAGTTCACCAATCGTGAACATGTCGTGATGGCACCCAGTCCCCACGACTAGGTAAGCCTAACACGTTGCGGAATTTACAAGCTATGAACACTTAAATAAGAAACAGCAGAAAAATAGCATAAAAAGATATGTAATCCGTGCCGCTTGGCACATACATCCGTCAACACACTGTATAAAAATGCTACCAAGATCCGGAATCTCACGGGTAACACGGACTAAAGAGAGTATACAATTGTGGCACTATATGTAAAGAGTATCTAACAACGAAAATGGAAATTGTCAACTAATACTATCAGAAAAGAAGAGAAGCCTCCGGATCCGCGGACATAGCAGATCATACCTCGAGGTCTCCCTGAAAGCTGCGGAATCACCTAGTATGAGCCTGTCCTGATGTACCTGGATCTGCACAACAAAAGTTTGCAGAAGAGTAGCGTGAGTACACCACGGCGGTACTCAGTAAGTGCCAAGCCTAACCTCGATGGAGTAGTAATGAGGAAGGTCAGGGCCCTACTGAGAGAAACAATAATATAATGATGATAACATTAATAAGCAGTTTAAAATATAGAAATTCCGAAATAACAACAATAAATTGATTACTGCAATCGTCTTCAATTAAGCTAACAACAAGTAATTAACTCAATAAAACAAGTCCAGGACCTGTGGGAATTGAACCCACAGTCCCATTGACAGTATCTCAGGATCTCCGGGAGTCGAACCCGCAGTCCACATCTCAATAAATCTCAGGATCTCCGGAATCGAACCCGCAGTCCACATCTCAATAAATCTCAGGATCTCCGGGAATCGAACCCGCAGTCCACATCTCAATAAATCTCAGGATCTCCGGGAATCGAACCCGCAGTCCACATCTCAATAACTCAGGATCTCCGGGAATCGAACCCGCAGTCCACAACAATATCACTCCGGGTCTCTGGGAATCGAACCCACAGCCCTGGGATCTCCGGGAATTGAACCCGCAGTCCACAAACACAGCAAGTAAAGGAATACACAGAGAGGATATAATATGCTTAACTATAACTTCACCGATAAATAGTGCTAATAATTATCAAGAAGCCCAAGTAAGACAATTAGGCAACTAGACAGTTAAATACTACCTAATCATGTTTTTCTAACTACTACAGGGTAAGAAAATCGAATTAACAACTAAAAGCAGAAATATCACTCATCGAACATTTTAAGTAAAGTATGTGTTCAACAACCAGCGCATGTACACGCTCGTCACCTCGCGTACAAGGCATTTAAACTATCACATAATATCCTAGGGGTGAAAGTTCCCCCACACGAGGTTAGACAAGCCACTTACCTCAATTCCGGTACAAAACCGCTAAGAAACGCCTCCACTTATCCGACTCCGAGTGGCTCAACTCTATCCAATTAAATTGCATCACATCAAAATAGGCCAATTGGGCATTACCCAATCAAAATAACTCAAAATACACCAAAACCCACAAGTTGCCAAAACCCGACTTCCGGTACGCTTATCAAAAAATTACGAAAATTATATATTCGGGTTCCTTATCTCAATACGAGTTCGTGCATATAAAATTTATCAAAATCGGACTACGTTTTCCCATTCAAATCAAAGGTTTTCTAAAATTTAGGCCTAGGGCTCAAACCCACCTTTAATCTTCCATTTTCAGTGAAATAATCACGGATTTCATGATAAACCAACGAATTAAGGTAAACTTACCCCCGATGATTTCCCGATGATATCCCAGCGTTTCCCCTTCAAAATCCTCTCTTGGAGCTCAACAATGGCGGTTTTGGTGTGTTAGGCCGCGACCGAAATGTTCTGGACTTAAAGTCACTGCCAGGCCATTTTACTCTACGCGATCGCAGCACTGGGCTTGCGATCGCGATGCACAAAATATGGGCGGCCTAATTTTCCTCTTCGCGATCGCGTGATCCTGGACGCGATCGCAGTGAACAACTCAGCGACCCTATGCGATCGCAATGACACGAACGCGATCGCGAAGAACAAACTCGTCCGGCTCCCCAAACTACCCTACGCGATAACATACTACCTCACGCGATCGCGATGCTTACTCTCCCAGGACTTACGCGATCGCACGCTTTACTTCGCAATCGCAGAGCTCGGGATTTCTCCCTTACGCGATCGCATGGCCATCTCCGCGATCGCGGAGAGCAAAATTTCTCTGCAATTATTGCAGCAGAACAGCAGTGCCTTTTGGCACAAATTGGTCCGTTTGGACCCCCGAATTCATCCCGAGGCTCCCGGGACCCCAACGAAAATCACCAACATACTCCAAAACACGATACGAATTCATCCCAATTATAAAAATACGTCTAACAACATCAAAACCCATAATTCACATTGAATTCAAGCCTAAATTTCTTAAAACTTTCCGAATTGCACATTCGATCAAAAACCCGACCGAACGACGTCCGAATGACCTGAAAATTTACGGACATATCTAAAATCACATAACAAAGCTACAGAAATTGTCGGAATTCCATTCCAACCCCCGGATCAAAATCTCACCTATCGTTCGGATTCGCCAAAATTTCACACTTCGGCATTTCAAGCCTAATTGAGCTACGGGCCTCCAAAATACATTCCGGACGCGCTCCCAACCCCGAAATCACCTAACGGAGCTAATGGAACCATCGGATTTCCGTTCCGAGATCGTCTTAACACTGTTCTGGTTACGGACCATTTTCTAACCTTAAAGCTCTCATTTAGGGACTAAGTGTCCCAAAATGCTCCAAATTTTCAGAACCGACTCTCCCGGCAAACCACAATAGCAGAAATGAACTTAGGGGAACAGTTAAATTGGGGATTGGGGCGAAATTTTCTAAAACGACCGGCCGAGTCGTTACAAAGACAAATTCACATTACTGCCACCAACATTCACTTGACCAACACCATCAACCCGACATGCTAAACACATAAAAATATTATCAACATAACTACTTAAATAAAAAATAAAAAACTATCAAGAACCTATCATTTACATACTAATTACAAAATTAGTAATATCAACATCATATCCTGTGGAGCAGTATTAGACTCAATAACAATATCTGCTTGTGTTTGTACAGGGATTCCTGATGGTAGTGGAGCAGACCCGACTTTTTAACATCATGAGATGACTACTTATATGTTGCTTGTTGTGTAATGGCGGTTATTTGATCAATTGTAGATGCAGACAGGTCAAAGTTAGAATCAAAGCCAAAATCATGCTCATTTACGAAGGGGGCTGAATTTTTTTTTTAAAAAGGTTAGTCAATGCACAAATACATAGAGTTAAATAAATAAATAAAAAATAAAAAAATTACATGTACAACATTGTACCAGAAGCCAAATCCTCATTAACTATGCCATCACTTGTTGTGACGTTCTTCACATTGACACCAATGGCACATCCATCTCGACCAACCCCAGCAAAACCAGGTACTAAACATATAAAAGTATAAGCAAGAGTACTATTTTCAAAAAATACCAGCAAAAAAAAAAATCAATCAAATCTGTGATTTACATACTAGAAGGTGTTTTGGGCGTGCTATATCCAATAACTACATGATCATTCCCAACATGGCCACTTTCAAATTGGTCATAATCATTATGCATCCCACGAAAGTCAGGATCAATATACTGTTGCTTATGCTGAAAATGAGAAACTAACAATTTTAATATTATGTATATTACAAGAATAATATGTGCACTAAAAGTAAAGAATGGAATAGTATCCTATAAGCATATATTGCATCTTTGAACAATATACTACAGCATTATATTATATAAAAGATGAATACCGCCAAATTTTTCTCTGGATTCATTGACTGCTTACCAACAGCTGCAAGCACCTCCTCAAACATGTTCTCTACAAAAAGCTTCAAAGCTTGTAACTCCTTCATTACCTCAGCATTGGTAGGTTCGGAATCACTTCGAGTACTTTCAGGCATACTTTGTGTCTTTGGTAATTGAGTGCCAAAAACCTGAAAGCTATCGGGCTGGCTGGGCTGGCTGTCAGTGCACTCAACTTCAATTTCAAAGCTTAGAACATGCACATCAAATTGTTTCTTATCATCAGTTGGGGTGATATTCTTTAGCTGCAATTATTAAACACACAGTTAGAAATAGAAATGATAATAAAGTATGAAGGAAAAAATATCCATATTACTATATGATACTAATATATTATACATGTATACCAACAGAGCATATCACTAAACTAGGATATTGTTACAACTGTGACTAAACTATTGTACCAAAATATTAAGAGAGGCAATAAAACTATGAGAAAATTACCTGCTCGCGTTGCAAGCTACACATTTGCAAAGCAACTCGCTCATTCGGGATTTGACCCATGACTACCCCAATTCACAATTCATGGAAGTTTGTTTCCAAGATGATCGGCAAAGTGAACATCCAAACTTGCGCAGCATTCATACAACCAAGTCTGTAAAGCCAATGGGAAGCCACCAAGTTTATATAAATAAGGCTTATCTTGAAACTTGTTGGAACACGAGTCAATTATAGCTTTATAAACATCTATACCCCAGTGATAATTATTAAAATCATCGGAATCAACCAAGTCAATGTAAGATCGTGAAACATCCTTTGTTTTGAGTTGAGAAAATAAGAAGCCGTTCACAAAATAAAGAACTGCAATCTTCAACGCATCATCATCCATTTCCCATTTCTTCTTCTTAAAATAGTCTGCTAGTTGGGCAAATGTCACGGATGCAGTCCCAAAATATTTTGAAATTAACCTATTCTCTACTATGCTCTCTATACTTTTATCACCCTTACATTTCAACCCAGTAACAAATGCAAATTCACCCAAGCCAAACCGCAACCTTGAATCATTCACTACAAACCATATCTCATTTTTCACCTCATGATGCACTTCTCTCATAAGCAAATGGTGCATAACCCAAATCTGCACAATCACTGGTGGCAGATCCAAAAAATAGCCAAAGCATATTTTCTTAAATAGTCGAAGTTGCCTCTTTGATAAATTCGCTTTCAATTGATGAATAACATGGCAGTTGGTATCCCAATCAACCTTTGGTTTATAATCCAAGTCAATAGGCACAAGAAAATCCCAACACTGCAAAACATGTTCATAAAAAATAATTTCAGAAATAGAATTCACTTAAAATGCAACTAAACCAACTAAAAATATCACAACTACCATACGATGCCAACACGACATATAATTATACCAGCAGGGTATACAATTATACTGACTAATTTCTGGCAACTACAAATGACTATACTACTATTACATAACATATAGGAATAAAGAGAGAAAGCAAAAATGAATGCAGCTATAAAGTATATTCAAGATACTGTACGATACTACTATTATTAAAGGAAAAACAAATAGCGAACACAGCTAAAAAAAGATCTAGAAGCATATGATAGTATATAGCTATACTAACATGGTAAATAGTTGTACGGGATTATTCTAACAACTGTCTATAACTATAAAAACTATCACATAACACACATACACTATGTCTATAGGCACAAAACTTATATGGGAAACATCATGCGTGCCATTGCCACTGCAATAAAATACCAGTTACGCAACAATCAGATAAAGGACATAAATGCAATTTTTTGGAAGAAGATCTCAGAAGTCAAAAGAGCTGTTGCATGCACCGAAAATTAATACAAGTTTTACAACCTTAGGGTGAGTGTCTTTCTCACAGATTTAGATTGTGAATAACAAAAAAAGCTCAACTTAGTCTGCCAGCTTCTTCATAAGGTGATTCATTATGTGCCTTAAACTCATCAGGTTCTCTCTAATACTACTTATTCAAGTTGCTAACTCTACATAACCAGCAAATTCTGGATGGGGGACATATAGCAAATTTGGCTGTAAAAACATTCATTTTCACTCACTACCGATTACCATCACATGATATCACCAAACAATCTGGTGAATTGCTATGAAAGAAACATAAAATTAGCAAGTATAGTTAATTGATAAAATAAGGGAACCCCTTTTTCCATCGGAATGACGATCTAAAGTAAAAAATAGAAGTTGATTTCGAATCTAAGGTAAGTGGGACATATTGGTTCTTAAGAAGTATCTAAAAGCTAACATCACATTTGGCTCTCAGGATATGCAAGGAAACCTTTGTCAAACAAACATAGGAGCAGAAAGACGCAGAGCTTCAAGATGATTCCTAACTAGCTGTGAAGAGCATCTTCAAGCTTTTGAAATAAAATTTTGCCTACCTAGTGACTGCTGATCTCCTTACAAAATTTGAAAATCATGGGCCGCTCATTGGTGGACATGCTTTCCCAGCAAAATATTTCTTTAACCCAATAGCATTTCCTCCCCCTTCTAGACTCAAGTACCATGTTAATCATGTAACTGAGTACCTAGCATCTTTTTGTCTACTACTTAGCACCAATTCAACAAATCATTTTCATTAGAAAATAAGTCAATCATGTCCTAACTTATTACTTAAGGTTACAGGAATCTTCAGATGGTTCAAAAGGGACAATGGGTGTTATTCAGAAAATGCCTCATATATGATCACTCTACCCTGATGCCTGGCTATAATCAATGCCAGTAGTGGTCACCAGCCAAGGCCGTGGGGCTTCTGCACATTGACCCCATCCACACCATGCCACATATAAAGAAAAGCTTATTCTGCACACATAACTTACACGATACCATTACTTCCATACTTGCTTCTCACCACCACTATCAACTGGCCTAAACACTAGATCACGTACAAAATCATCTAATGCAAAGCTGAAAATCAGAAATCACACAGAGCAACTCTGGCTTCAATAAATTTGGTTGACAACAACAGCTACTGATTGACAACACTAGTGAATCGGCGACCATTTTCTTAAACCTCAAGCAAAACATTAATTTAATCTAACTATTTAATTCAAAAAATTAACACAACTGACTATAACTATAATATAATACAAAAGCATAACAGGAAATTAAAAAATAACAATGTACGATACATTAAAAATCGCAAAGATCATAATTGTAAGAAAATTATCTTCTTGGGCGCGATACCAATTTTTATTTCTTTAAGTGAGAATCATTGCTACAATCAACATCTACTGGTTGAGTCTTTATTTCGGGCACGGATTCACGTCGGCTTCCCCCTAAATCAGAATCCTCAACAACTTTACCTTTTCTCTTATCAGTCATAAAAACACCTCTTATGATTGGTTCGGAATTTGTGTCGGGTATGACAGGTAGAAAGTTTCATCGACTGACGCAACATTAATATTTTTGTCTTTTCCACCATCTAATTCAACATTTTCAGTTGTGTTTTCAACATGACTACTGCTAGGGTTACGATTAAGTGGAGACTAAGAATTAGAAAATTAGGAAAAACTAGGCTCAGACATGGCTGAGGCAACATATTCAGAATCTACTTATTTTGAAGAATGATATTGTCCAAAGCGCCACCATCTACGCACACAACTCTTCCGACCCGTAGAGAAAATAACTCATAAACATTGATTCACAAAAGTACAAAGGAAAATATAAAAATTCTATGATTTTGAAAACTCACTTTCACTAAAATATACTTTCAGAAGCAAAAAATTCACCCAAAGCAAAAATGTCACCCAAAATTAGGTACTAGATGAAGAGATTTGACGGAATCAAAAGAAACAAATTACAACTCGAATGTGTTTCACTTTTGCGTTCTCATCGGTTGGCTAAGGAGTTATAGAAAGTGTACTCTGTTAACTGATAAAGAAAGAAGGAAAGCGTAGGAAGAATGGACTGGATCGAAGATACGGGAGAGATGGGTAGATCGTGGGAAGAATGGGCTGGATTGAATATAAGGGAGATATGGGTAGATTGGGCCGTGTGAAATATAGGGGCCGGGTAATAGATTGGGCCAACTGGGTAGGCAGGGTAAATAGTTTGGAGATGGGTATTAAAAGGAGTTTTTTACCTATCTATGCCATATATCAAACCTTATTACCAAAAATATTCTTAATTTGTTATTTACTCGTGTTGTCCACACTTTTACTACAAATTATACACCAATCCAAAAATAGGTAGAATTTACCATTGAAAAACGGGCTAAAACAAAGGCACCAAATCTGCGTGTGTTCTGTCAACAGTAAATACGAAATTTGAAACGGAAAGAGATCTCAAAGTTGAAAAAATCTGTTCCATTAGCCGAGGAAAGAAGTAGCAAAGGAATATCGCTATAGTGGGAAATATAACGTAGGATAGGAAGCTCTATTTGATCGAAGGGATGGCTAAAAGGCCAAATCCGGCTAAAAACAAAAAGAAGAGATCAAGGAGAGGGAGCTAGACGAGCACTTGCAAGAGAGCGACCGGCATATCTATATATTTTTCACCATTGATAGCCATTAAAATGCTTGAAAACTTTGAATTCAAATTTGGATTTTCAAAAATATTATTTGTTTGGATTGGGTGATGTTGTAAATAATTCAGAATATGTTTAGGAGTTTATATCTCAATTTTGAGGGGTTTTGGTGAAGATTAGACTTGGTTTTGACAGAATTTCACATTGAAATTCGTCAAAGAAGAAGAAGAAGACACATTTCCAGAAATTGTAGATAAGTTGCAGTTAAAGTGTAGACAAATTGTAGAAATGTAGATAAATTGTTGATAAATTGTAGATAGTTTGTAGATAAATTGTGGATTGGGAAGACTAAAACTTCTACAAGTCTTCTACAATTATGTCGAAAATGCCAATTATGCTACAATTGAAATGAGAATTGGGATATTAAAATTCAACGTATTCAGTTTGTATAATCTTGTAGTTAAAATTTCTACAAAACTACAAATCAATTTAAGTATTGTATAAAGTTGTATTATTTTTAAGAGTATCTACAAAATTACTACAATTAAACTATAATCTTATGTCAAAAAAAAATGTTGACAATAAAATTTGCTCTTCATCTACAAAATTTCTACAAAAAAATTACAATTGCACCCACACTGCCAACTTTATTATCTTCTCAATTGAAGATTCATTTCAATATAAATCAATTCCTTGCGATAACTCCAACAATTTCCAAATCACTACAAAAGTTGTGAAAGAAGCATATGAAAATGCCTAGAATCAAACATAAAAGTCAAAGGCTTGATTTTGACCAACCCATCAAATCCTTTAGGCACCACTTTGGACACAGACACACTGAAAAATCTCTGAAAAAATCGTGAAGGTAATTAAGTGTAGAAGAAAGAGATGGTAATTGTGGTGAAAAGAGATTATACGATAATGGGGGAAAACTAAAGGAAAATCGTGGGGGTGTGGGGGTGGGAGGAGAGAGGGCGGGTAAACGAAATAAAGTGAAAATATAATCCTGAAATCATGCCTAGTATAAATGAAGCAATAATTATACCCTTAATTTGAATTATGGTATATAAATGATAATTTGATATTCTTAAATGTAATTAACACAATCCTTAAACATGAATGGTAATAAAATTTGGCATATGATATAGGTATGTAAAAATCCCAAAAGTAAATAGTTTAACCCTAATAGGTATAAAGTGAGATTTTCTCTTTTATTACCCAAGACTCAAATCTATATTTCGGAGGCCTGAAATTTCACATTTTGAGTAAACCCAGCATATTAGCAAATATCAACCTGAGTCAGCATTATGTGGGAGTGAAGAGAAGAATAACAAGACGTTACATTTGTCATTTGCATTAAACCATCCGGAATTAAAATCCTCACTCCTCAGTCCTTACTGATAATCGTCCTTACAAAATAGAGGACTTCAAAATGATGCAGCACCTATACATATTTCCATCTACTCTACAATCATTGTTCGATACACATATAATGGCCTCTACTCTACCTTAAATGAGCACCTCCACCCTAAAAAAGATGAAGGAAAAATGAATTCGATAGAAGGGCCTGAAAGTTAAGATCACAAAAGCTTGGAAGGTTATAGCAAGCCAGACGCACGGTGCAGCTTCAAACAGATGCACGGATTTTCATCACTGGAGACCAAAGAAATAGTCTGTTATGGGATATCTTAACCAAGAATTTCCTTGATCTGTTTCTTCTGGTCCTCCGTCAATGATGTGGGGAAAAGAACCTCAAATTTCACATATAAATCACCCTTCTTGTTACTAAAATGCAATGGCATCCCTTCGCCTTTAAACTTTCTCACTTCCTTTGGTTTAGTGATTACCTAGGGTATGCATATCAATAATCATTTCAGTACACGGTCATATAGCCAAACAGGTAAGTATGGTTGGTTAGTCCGTCAGACATGTAAGGAATAAGTATACCTTTGAACTAATATCCACCAGATGATCATCGAGATGTTTAATGGTCTTCTCAAAACCAACCAGAGCTTGCACCTGAATCGAAGTGAAAGAATCACTTAACAACACCATTATACCAACAAAGAGCTTGCACTACCATCTCTACTAGCACTGTATCAGGTGTCAGTTTAGTTGAATTTATATTGATGTTTCTTGGATTTCAATCTCTCAAACAGCATAGCATCAATCTGTTACTTTAAATCTTCTTTAACAACCTTCATCTTTTGGTAAATTAAAATGTTTAATCCTACGCCAAGTGAATAAAAGGGCAAATTGCAAAGCAACCAAGTATGTCTAGGTTACCAGAGTTATAGTAACAGTGGTGCGAAGGTCGTTTCCTTCTCTTTTGAATTGGTCATGAGGAGCCGTGCGGATGCGGAACTGTTCCAAAGTATGAAAAGTCACAGTCAAGGCATACATCATAATGAAATAAGTCAATTGTTCAGCATGGAATAAATGTCTAACCTTCAGGTCTCCAGGTTCACCATCTATCTTAGGCTCACCATCCTCATAAAAGACCACTTCCTGTAAAAAAGAATGTTCTATTATTTAAGGGCTCCAACATATTCAAAGACTTACTGAAAAAACACACAACACAACCAGAAGCAGTTTCCTGCCATTTCGGCATCAAATCTAGCAAGACACGCATGAAGAGAAAGCATTTCTAGACAAAAAGAAAATGAATGCCCCTCAACATAATGATCTAATTTTCAAGCAAATATTTAGCCCACTTAAATAGGAGAAATGAGTTAGAAGATTACTCATGATATGACTAGCTCACAGTTTTAAACAAAAAAAGTTCGATAGGTCCAACGAATTTCTGAAAAGTTTCCTTGTATTTGAGAAAATTAAGAAAGGAACTAACAACGAATTAAGCTTCTTTACGGTGAAAGATAATATGTCATAGACAAGATAAATATTGTAAATGCTAAACTGTAAATCACATTCATATCAAAGTGCACCACATGGCTAGCCTAGTAGAGGTTTCAAATGAACCACCATCAGACTGTTCTTTGATGTGCACCTCAAATCAGCATCTAGTAAAGGCTATTATTTACTATAGAGTTAAAAAGTAAATGGCTTTAACAGTTTAGGTAGACTGATCTAAGGTGCCAGAAGGACATTTTAAGCGAATTATTCTGCTAGCCAAATGAAGCTCCTGAGAGTACTAGCAGTGAAAAGGTTACAAGGAAGAAACTATAGCAAAATGCATAAACACGGGCTTATGTTCAGTATCTACATCAGAAAGGGATCATTGCAAACAAATAAAGAATGTAAGTAGCTTAACAAACAGTATCAAGCATGCAAGTCAAAAATGTAGAAGAAAGCTCACCTGACCATCTTGCATTCCTTTCTCAATGTCCACAGTAATGTGATAGCCCTCCCTTTCAAACTTCACGTTGGGGCACTGGTCACAGACCTAAACAGCATAATTGCAGCGTTTAAGATAATCTAGATGCTGCACCAAAAAGCTTGAAATTGACATCTAGAAGTTTGGACCGAAGAAATACCTGCTCAGTCATCTGCTGAAACATTCCTGGACCGATTTGTCGATGATATACCTCATTTCGGCAGTTGCACCGCCTCTTACCCGGTGCCGGCTTTAAAATGTTTTTCTCCCTCCAAACCTGTATTTTCACCAAACACAGAGGAAAAATTTCTTGATAAGAGTACAACACGGTAGAAGAATTATGACAGTTGATATCACCAGAAAAGAAATTCTAGGCTTAGACAGTGGTGTAGCCAGGAATTCAAGCAAGCTGATTCAAGAAATGCAAGAATGTCACACTCTAGGATATAATATTATGACCTAAACTAATTTTGAACCCTCTTTGCCACTACAGCGGAATCTCCCCTTATGTTAAGGGGATTCCATCGTTTATATATAAGCAAAATAAATAGTTATTCCTCTATTTACACAGTATAACTTTTTGACAATAGGGATTCAATTGAACCATCCCCCCCTTGCGCGCGTCTACCAAGATCCACCCTTAGCTTAGAGACATATTTTGGTCACTGAAAGCTCCATCGATGGCGTTAGCATTAAACACAGTAAATCTGCAGAAATACATAAAGTAGCCACCAGAGCCTTCCTCCAAGACAAATATATCAGTGAATAACAACTATAATCATATACTCCCTCCGCACTTTTACTTGTCATGTATACTAAAAATAGATTTTCATTTTTACTTGTCACTTTACACATATCAAGAGAAGTTTATGCCCAAAGTATTTATGACTCATTTCAAATCAATTTCTAAATCCAACAAAATATACATCAATTAATATGGGTATCATGGTAATTATACACTTTATTTTTTATTTCTCAAGGGGCGTGAAAAGTCAAAATGTGCCAAGTAAAAGAGAACAGAGAGAGTACTATTTATGTGAAATCACAACTCCAAATGGCTGTGCCTGAAAGGACTGGTCCTCTCATAACTTCTTAGCCATAATTAGTACGTGAGAGTATCCCAATGTCAATGGGAGATAATTCTCAACTTAGCTTCCCAAATCTCTAATTTATGTCACTCATGAGTTGTTCGACACATAACAAAGGATGAGACAGCTCAGATCCTCTTACAGTGCATTGCCGAGTGAAATGGAAAAAGAAGACACGTGGAAAGCATATGATAGCTTCATATAACTGTCTGAAACTGCATATGTATATTTCCACAATCTAGATAGTGGTACCCTTCGCCGTAGTAGAGAGGCGATGATGTCAAACTTGACAAGGAGTATTTAGCAACAGATGTGCAGATTAGTTCACAGGAATTCACCTTCAAGGAGCCCCCATTATATAAGTCTTCCAATGTTGCATCCAAATCAACAATTACATCATCGCCTTTCGCAACCTTCTCTTCCTCCTCCTCCATTGAGCCCCCACCAAAAAACCTTCAGAGATTATTCATTTTGTCAGCAAGAAAGATAGCACATGCAAAACCTTTAATCATCATAAGATAACGAACCAACAACTTCAGGAGAAACCAGACAAACGAAGGAGAATTATTTCTTTAAAAGAAGAATCCGAAATCATGGCACTAGTAAGTGTGTGTAGGGTGTACTTCTCTAACAAGCAAGCAACAGAACCAACTACTAATTTTTCCAACCGGCTCAAAATATGAGGCAGAGGTAGCGTCATCACCTAGTAGAAATAGATGAGCATAAGAGTCATCTCTTAAAACGTACATGGGAAATCAATGTTTGCAATTAACTTACCAAAGATTAACATAAACATGCCTGACATACATGAATAGAGCATAACTTAGTACCACAAACAATGCAGCTAAGAAATATTTAACATAGAAAGAGTATCTTGGTAGGAATTTTTACTTAGCACCAGCACAATGTACTTTCAGTAGATGGAGCTTCTTACCATCATAATTGATGAAAGTGCTGATTACTGAGTCTATCAAAATATTTCTGTTGACTAACGTAGCTAATTCTTAGGGATTATAGCTGATTCTTAGGGATTATATTCTCGTATTTATTATTTATTTCTTTCCTAGTTTAGTCTACTTAGGGTGTATATAATAACATGTAATCTTCACTATTCAATACATGAAATACAAGATACATTAAACCTAATTCGTCCTCTCTCTTTCTCTCTTCTCTTCTGTTCTGTCACCGCCGCTGCACAACAGCAGCCGGCAGCACCTTTCCGCCTCTTTTCTATTTCTGGCCTACTGTTATTAGGCTAAATTCACATGGTATCAAAGCCTATTAACTCTCACCTCCCACACCACTGAACTACCCACCCTCCGCCGCACCTACCGTAAAAATTTCGCCGCCTTCCGCCGTCCCACGCGCCGCCACGCGCCGCCCCACTCTCCGCCGGATTTCTTCACGCGCCGGCGCGTGAGCCACCTTCCGGCCACCTTCTGCTCCGGCCGCTTCTTGACAGTTTCATCTCCTCTTCGCTCCGGTTCCAGTGGTGTCTTCGGATTAATTTTCCGACAACTTTTATTCCGGATCGTCTTTCGTCCGTCTCGATACGATGGCTGAATTATCAGGTGATGTCAAGCCTTTTTCTAATTTTCCAGCAATTACTACTGTTAAATTGCAAGGTAGTCTCAATTATGTTTCTTGGGCTGCCTCGGTTGAATTATGGTTTATGGGCCAAGGGCATTTGGACCATTTGGAGTCCGATGGTTCTAAAGTTGATGAAAAGAAGAAACATGAATGGGGGAGAATTGATGCACAACTTTGTAGTCATTTGTGGCATTCACTTGACCCCAAACTGCTTCCGATGTTCCGGTCTTGTAAGACATGCTTTAAAGTTTGGGCCAAGGCCAAATCCTTATACACTAATGATATTCAGCGTATTTACAAAGTTGTTTCAAATATGGTTCATTTGCAGCAAAACCAACAGGATATGGCGAGCTATCTGGGTCAAGTCGAGACCTTAAGAGATGAATTCAATGCTCTTATGCCACCCTCAGAGAACGTTTCTCATCAGGAACTTCAGCGGGATAAGTTCTTTATGGTTCTTTCTTTGATAGGGTTACGAGCAGATCTTACCTCTGTCAGGGATCAAATTCTCACCAGTCCCACTGTTCCTACTCTTGAAGAGGTATCTGGTCGACTTCTCCGACTTTCGACAAATCCAGATCCTGTTGTCGAGACAGAATCCTTTGTTCTAGCAGCCCAGAGAACAAGTTATCGAGAAGATTCCAGAAAAGGCAAAGGTTCTCGACCCTATTGCAATCATTGCAAGAAACATGGTCACGTTCGTGACACTTGTTGGATCTTACATGATCGCCCTCCTCGCAATAATCAGTCTACTGCCCATATAGCTCAGGCCCGAGGAGATGGTTTGCTTCCTCTCCCTACCAAGGAAGACAACAAATCTGTTACTCTA
Source organism: Nicotiana noctiflora (assembly GCA_032618575.1). Lineage (NCBI taxonomy): Eukaryota > Viridiplantae > Streptophyta > Magnoliopsida > Solanales > Solanaceae > Nicotiana > Nicotiana noctiflora. Next base: position 45,734 of record JASVEL010013726.1, on the reverse strand, counting down.
TCTGGATCTGATTATGATGATTATGTTCAATATCAAGCCTCAAAGCAACAATCTTCCATCATGGTTTCTGCTGCCTCACCTGGCTCTTCCTTTGCTTGCCTCACTCAGTCCTCCACCAATAAGTCTTGGATACTCGACTCTGGTGCATCTGATCATATATCTGGTAACAAAAATCTTTTTACTACCCTTAATTCTCCTCTTACTTTCTCTACCGTAACCTTAGCTAATGGATCTCAAACAGTTGTAAAGGGTATAGGTAAATCAAATCCTCTTCCTTCCATGCCTTTATCATCTGTCTTATATGCCCCAGACTGTCCTTATAATTTGATTTCCATTACTAAACTGTCCAAAGAACTTAACTGTAAAGTCGTTTTTGATTCCAATTCCGTGGTTGTGCAGGATCGGAGTTCGGGGAAGATGATTGGCGAAGGGCGTGAGTCACATGGATTATACTACCTCTCAACCGCACCATCAGCCTTTGCTTCTGCTACCTCCATTGATCTTCTCCATAGTCGCCTCGGCCACCCTAGCCTTTCCAAGCTTCAGAAGATGGTCCCCGGTCTTGCAAAACTTTCCTCTTTAGATTGTGAGTCGTGTCAGTTTGGGAAACACACTCGTTCTTCTTTCCCAAAACGAATAAATTCTAGAACTTCTTCTTTGTTTAGTCTTGTTCATTCAGACATTTGGGGTCCTTATCATATTAGTACAACTTTGGGATTTCAGTATTTTGTTACTTTTGTTGATGATTATTCCCGTTGCACTTGGTTATTTTTAATGAAACAACGTTCTGAGTTATTTGATATTTTTAAAAAGTTTTATGCTGAGACTCTTAACCAGTTTGGTGTTTCTATAAAAATCCTTCGCAGTGACAATGCCCCGGAATACAAAACTTCTAAACCTATACAGGATTTCATGAGTTCCCAAGGTATTATTCATCAAACCTCTTGTTCCCATACCCCACAACAAAATGGAGTGGCCGAACGCAAAAACCGTCATCTTATTGAAACCGCTCGCACCATGCTTATTCATCAGAAAGTACCTATTCGTTTTTGGGGGATGCTGTTTTAACTGCCTGTTACCTTATTAACCGTATGCCTTCTTCTGTTTTGCAGAACCAAAGTCCTTACTCTCTTGTTTACCCCGGTCAGCCATCTTATCCTCTTTCAATACGTGTCTTCGGGTGTACTTGTTTTGTCCACAACCTCACTCCAGGTAAACCCAAACTTCAGTCCAAGGCCATTAAATGTGTCTTCTTAGGTTATTCGCGTCATTAGAAAGGGTACAAATGTTATGATCCCACTACCCAAAAATACTACATCTCTGCCGATGTCACCTTTTTCGAGTCTTCCCCTTATTTCTCGTCTACACATTTTGATCCCAAAGATGTCGATATAGCCCTTCCTATTCCGATCTTTCCTACACCTGCTCCACCACCCCTTAAGGTTTACACTAGGCGACACCCTACAAATCCCTCTAATAATCATTCTGCAGGTACAGAACCAGTCCATGTTCCAAGTGCCACGCCAACTTCTCCACCATGTGACACACTTCCTCCACAATCATCTTCTCCAACGCCGGTCATGCCTCCTGATGACCCCATTGCCCTTCGTAGAGGTACTCGTACTTCCCGCAATCCTCATCCTATTTATAATTTCTTGAGTTATCACCGATTGTCCCCTGCCTATTATGCCTTTACCTCTACTTTATCCAATGTGTCCATTCCTAAGCATGTGAGTGCAGCAAAGGCAGATACAGGTTGGCATCAGGCTATGTTGGAAGAATTGGATGCTCTTCATGCTAATCATACTTGGGATCTTGTTCCTCTCCCACATGGCAAAAGTGTGGTTGGTTGTCGGTGGGTATACACAGTCAAAGTCGGTTCTGATGGTAAAATAGAACGACTTAAAGCCAGACTGGTTGCACAGGGTTTCTCACAAATTCCTGGTCTTGATTATGGCGAGACTTTTTCTCCGGTTGCCAAAATTGCCTCAGTACGTTTACTGATCTCTCTTGCTGCAATGAATTCTTGGCCGATTCTTCAACTGGATATTAAAAATGCTTTCCTTCACGGAGACTTATCTGAAGAGGTCTATATGGAGCAACCGCCAGGCTTTGTTGCTCAGGGGGAGTCTGGATTAGTGTGCAGACTTCGAAAGTCTCTCTATGGTTTGAAACAATCTCCAAGGGCTTGGTTTGGCCGTTTTAGTGTTGTTATTCAAGAGTTTGGGATGAAACGCAGTGAGGCAGATCATTCCGTCTTTTATCGACATACAAGTCATGGGAAATGCATCTACTTAGTGGTATATGTAGATGACATAGCTATCACAGGGGATGATCAAGAAGGCATTTCCCAACTCAAACAACATCTCTTCGGTCATTTTCAAACTAAAGACTTGGGAAGATTGAAGTATTTTCTGGGTATTGAGGTTGCACAGTCAAAGGCCGCGATTACTATCTCCCAGAGAAAGTATGCTCTGGATATTCTTGAAGACACTAGTATGCTTGATTGTAAGCCTGTGGATACTCCTATGGATCCTAATGTCAAGCTTGTTCCGAATCAGGGGGAGCTCTTAAAAGATCCTAGTCAATATCGAAGATTGGTTGGGAAGCTCAATTATCTTACTATCACACGACCCGACATCTCTTTCGCGGTGAGTGTGGTTAGTCAATTTCTTCAAGCACCATGTGATAGTCATTGGGAAGCAGTGATTCGTATTCTTCGATACATCAAAGGTGCTCCTGGACAAGGATTATTGTATGAAGACAAAGGTAACACGGAGATTGTTGGTTACTCAGATGCAGATTGGGCAGGATCTCCCTCAGACAGGCGATCTACTTCCGGATATTGTGTTCTACTTGGAGGGAACCTCATATCATGGAAAAGTAAGAAGCAAGATGTCGTAGCAAGGTCAAGTGCAGAAGCAGAATATCGCGCTATGGCTTTGGTTACCTGTGAGCTTATTTGGTTGAGACAACTATTGCAGGAGTTGAAATACAAAAATGTTAGTCCTATGAAGTTGATTTGTGATAATCAAGCAGCCCTGCACATTGCTTCGAATCCAGTGTTTCACGAGAGAACAAAACATATAGAGATCGATTGCCACTTTGTGAGACAAAAGATCGAGTCAGGATGCATCACTACAAGCTTTGTCAACTCCAACGATCAGCTAGCTGATTTCTTAACTAAAGCTCTTCGAAAACCTCGAATCGAATATATATGTAACAAGCTAGGAGCTTATGATTTATACGCTCCAACTTGAGGGGGAGTGTTGACTAACGTAGCTAATTCTTAGGGATTATAGCTGATTCTTAGGGATTATATTCTCGTATTTATTATTTATTTCTTTCCTAGTTTAGTCTACTTAGGGTGTATATAATAACATGTAATCTTCACTATTCAATACATGAAATACAAGATACATTAAACCTAATTCGTCCTCTCTCTTTCTCTCTTCTCTTCTGTTCTGTCACCGCCGCTGCACAACAGCAGCCGGCAGCACCTTTCCGCCTCTTTTCTATTTCTGGCCTACTGTTATTAGGCTAAATTCACAATTTCCATGTTAGAAATCGTTTTAGAGTATCTAGAATGTATCTTAGGGAGTATTTTTTAAGCATTCAAGAGAAAAAAGTCATGATAATGAGCCATATAATTTTCACTATAAATAAAAGCCAGAATACCAACAATAGGCATGGGACCTATTTTTCTAACATATAAGAAGTCTGAGTGCATCTAAACATCAATTAGACTACCATACAAATTTTAAAGACAAACAAACAAACCACTCTTACCATATTGCGGGAAAAATGGTCAGTCATTAAATATAAAAAATCCACAAACGGACAAATTCTTTAGATAGCTAAATGTAAGGGAGATAAATTCATATAGCAGCCTTGCAGTGCAATGAAATAAAATAAGGCGACCAGATGATGAGAACCAACTATGACTGTGTATATGAGAAAACTGTTGCAACCGCTGATATAACTTAAGCTTATGCTTGTAACCAGAATTATATAACCGGGACATGTGCCTACTTGACAGATCTTTACCACAACTAGCACAAGATAAGTGATTTAAAGCCATTTTTAAGTTAAAAGGTGCGACTTTCAGAGACGGATTTACGTGGAGGGGGTGGGGTACATGCACCCACGCTCCCCTCCCTATGTCATGTATAAAATACTAATATTTTCAATTATATGGTTAAATATATCTGTGACCACCCATGCTCAAGTGATTGATTGGGTGCATTGGTGACTAAGTGCCCCTCTTATATCCTTTTTGTCCCCAAGGTCAAGGGTTCGATCCCTATACAATTCTTTTTGATTAATTCCTTTTATTTTATAATTAATAACAATAAATAAATTTCCAATTTCCCACACCCTTTTCAATTAACAACATATCCCTATGCCCTTTCTTTCTTTTCAATTACAAACAAATACATTTTTTTTTTACTTTTTAAAAGAAATATTCCCTTTTGCGTATGTCTTTTTTATTGTTTTCTCTTAGTCATTCTTTTGAGTACAAAACTTTGAAATCCTTAAAAACAAAGTACTCATGACTCGTCTTTCTTGGCTCCAAGGCTCTCAGTTGATTCAAAGCAGGAAATTCTGTGCTCAATATTAAGCGCCGTTTTTCAAAACTTTTTTGAATGATTGTTTAGTTTGCTATACGGAGCATGAGATATTTAAATTTCTAAGTAATGATTAAAAACTCGTCGAAGATAATTGTAAAGTGAATGATATTTATTGCGAATATAATATTAATATAGTTTGCTCGTCAACTTGCCGCCATCATAAAATTTATATTATGGAACCAAACATCTATCATAAAGATAATAGTGCACCCATGATATTAAAATCTTGGATACGCCTCTGGCGACTTTATACCTACTTCTATCCTGTGGCATTACACTACTATTACAGAAAGATCACAGCCATCTAATCAATCAATCAGATATGGCTGAAGGGGTCTCTTTTTCCGGGTCCATTTCGTTCCAGCAAGAATATGCAACCGTTGAACGGATATGATTCTTAATGAGCAAAATGAATATCAACGGCGCAAAATAAAATTTGAGGATAAAGTGGAACTATAGGAATTCAACATACTGGCTAAAGATGTCTTGAATGTTCATTCCAGCACCTCTGCCTCCTCCGCTAGCAGCGTGTTGCTTAAGACCCTCTTCCCCATACCTGTCGTATATATTCCTCTTTTCACTGTCTGATAGCACTTCATAAGCTGAAAAATATCCCAATAAGATGAGTTATTAAACAAAACTACTACAACAACAACAAAAACAAACCTAGTGAAATCACACAAGTAGAGTCCGGGGTAATTAAACAAAACTAATATCCAAAAACTACCTAACGAGTCCAATAATTATCAAAAGAAAAGCGTCGTACCATTATTGATTTCAGCAAATTTCTTATTAGCCTCCTCGTTTCCCTGGTTTTTATCAGGGTGATACTTTAACGCAAGCTTCCGATAAGCGCGTTTAATCTGTTCGTCGGAAGCACCTTTTGGAACTTGCAAAATATCATAGTAACTCTTCCTAAAGAAGTAAACACACTCCATAAGAAAAATCGAAAATCACATCATCACACAGAAACATAATCACAGATAGGGAGGTACTAATAATCGGTACTCACGCTGCAATGGCAGTTGATAATGTGTATGATAAACAACACAACAAGAATAGCAACTTTAATCTTCCATGCGCCATTATCTCTTCTGGCACACGGATCAAATGAAATCAAAATATTTCTCACAAGTCACGACAATTGATATTTAATCGATTATTTCGCTTGAAATAGGGTTCGCAACTGGATGGATCTAGCAGAACAATCTGGAATTTCAGAAGAATTCAGCTGATTGGAAATTTATAGTCAATTGAATTTTATGTTACTGCAAAAGCTTAAAGAATTTGAACCGCGGAACGGGGCGGAACGTTTGAATATTGAACCAACGACCGACTTCACTGCCGCAACGTGGTCATGCGAAAAGTGACCAATAAGAGAGGACTCCAACATGTTTTAGCCAATAGGATAACGCCACGTAGTTTAATGCATCTTTTCTGATTCTAATACTTTTCGTATTTGATGGGAAAAAAAACAGTTAAAATAGCCCAGACTAGTCAAGTTTTGGACGGCTAATTGAAAGATAATCACAGTTAACAAGTCATTAAAATTAGTCATTATTTTGCTGCAACACTAAAAGTTTTAGAATAATATTAAAGATTATAGCGTTTGTATATGAATTTTCAGCATATAATTTTAGATAAGTATATTATCTTGAAACTCCAATATATTATGTTGGAAGCCCAGTATATTATGCTGGAACTTCAATATATTATACTTTAATATTTTCAGATTTTAAATAGTATATTCGTTCAGATTTATCTTTACATAAAAAGTAATTAAATTTTAATTAGTTTTGAAATTGTGATTATTTTTCTGGCTATTTTTGAATTTCTCCCCCACAGAAAAATGTTATTTCTTGTTGGACAATCTACATTAGGCTGCTAGGAGCCTAGGATAAGGTAGAAATGACACCAAATAGCCCCTTTAAAGGGCCGATACTTAGGAACCAGTTTTCAATTTAATTTTTTCAGGACAAAAATATTCTGAATTGTCTCGAAGTTAAAATTTTTAATTTAAAATTTCATGACAAACTAATTATTGACTAATCTCTAAATAATATACCTAAGAATAACTATTTGTGCACTTACCCCTACAGCAAGTTCCTAGGTTGTTCGGGTATATGAGTCGCGTGATGTGGGAGCCCAAATTAGCATAATGTTGTATATTATGGTAAAAATTTTACGGGGCGCCTTATTTGGTCGCCCCATTTAACTTGTACCTATTTTTAAAAAAAAAAATTAATTTGTACCCACTTTTTAAATAATTTCAGCCCATTTCTCCTTCTTTATTTTCTTCTTCTTCTTCTTTCTTCTATTGTTGTTAGTGCTACTATAAATATACAATAATATAAATATTTACAGATACAGCCTGTAAAGTTTCACATATTCCTGAAGTATATTATACGTATTGTTGGGACGGTTGTTGGATGGAACATTCACTAAAGGAGAAGTGCAAAAATGAGACTTCTAGCCATTTTGGAGCTGTCACTCGGACCTACGGAAGGCGAAATTCTCTGTAAATTTATTCGTTCACTTTAAGAACGTGAAGTTCTATGCTTCTCACACTTTCTCTGATCCTTCATCAGACTTGAGAATTAAAAATACCTTGATGTTGCTGTTGTAATAAGTTGTATATAAATTTGTTATGTTCTTTTTACATAGCTGAATTTTCTTGAATTGTCTTAAAACTTTCATTTTTATAAAAACTTCAGCACTAAATAAGCTAAAGTTTTTATAAATGAACTAAATAACGTCAGTATCTCTGCTAAAATTTTTGAAAAAGTGTATCCAGGACAAAAAAAACTTCAGCTTATTTAGTGCTGAAATTTTTATAAATTAGCTAAATAACTTCAGCATCTTCTGCCGAAGTTTTTGAAAAAGTTTATCCAAGACAAAAAAACTTCAGCACTAAATGCTTAAGTTCAGCAAATGGAGAACAAAATTTCAGCACTAGAATGTTTAAGTTCAGCAATTACAAACAAAATTAAGTTTATCAAATAGAGAACAAAATTTCAGCACTAGAATGCTTAAGTTCAGCACACTTGGTCTACTTCAAGCCCGACTATTAGAACGCTGAAATTTTGCGTGATTGCCTTTATTATTTCAGCTCCGTATGTTGAAGTACCGCGAAAAAGTAGGTACACTTGTAATTTTTTTTGACAAAACGGACACAAATTAAAACGTGACCAAAAAACGATATAGATGCAAATGCCCCTATATTATGCCTTTAGGCCCAAGACTATATCTCGTATGAATGATTTTTCACATAAATACACTTTTACGGCTGCTGTTAATATATAAAGATAACGAAGTGCTAAGCTTGACATAGACCTCTCTGCCTTACAAGATAACGAAGTTAGAACACCACTATAGTAGGATATTGTTAATGGACGAACATACACAATCAAACATCAGAAGAATAATCTGAAGTTCGTGTAGCCATCTTTCAACAAGTTTGCCGCATTTTAAGTTGTGACGATTTTTGAACAACATTACAATGCTGACTATATTTTAAACAGCATCTTTAAAGGTGGCTATTGGTGTAATTTGTTTCCGTCCTACAACCTGCTAATACCATCATGGCTATAGAGCCCAGGATGGCGTCCAATTTCTAGTTTTACCTAATGCTAAATACCTGCTAATAGTATCGTCAATTATAAAGTCCAACCAAAATTCCCATTTCTTCTTGTTTACATATACTTAAAATTAGAGTAGGGTTATGACTTATGAAAAATAAATTACAGTCAGGAATGTCTAACCAGGTAGAGTGACTGAGAAGCAAGTCTTAAGTGGAAGTTATTATTTTATCAAATTTAATAATTATCCTGTGCTTAATTATTATTAGTCGCTCTGAATTCTCACGAGCCATGACATTTTTTTAAGTTAGTGATCACGCCCAATTATGCCTTAAAAAAAAACTATGCGGATATTGTAAATATAACCCGAGTATTGTGCCCAGAGTCGAATTCACGGAGAATTAATCTATCAATCACTATCCTTAGACCTACTAAACTCTTTAGAATTTATTTCCCCAAACGTTGAGAATCATAGTTGATGGTGTTTTTAATAACTAAGATTAACCGTAACTAAATAACTGTAAACTAAGATGCTAAGTTGTAAACAATAATTGTGAGCACGTGATTTTTGTCCTAAGTAAATTATTCCTAAAATCCAAACAAAATGATTTTTCATTATTTTTATAATTTTTATTGATATTTGTGGCATTTTTGTGTTAATTAGTTGCATAACAATTCATATTAAAAGTACAAAAAATATGCATATGCATTAGGATGTTTAATTTTACAATTCTAGTATTAATGCATTTTGGGAACAAATTAAAGAAAAATCACAAAATAGCCTTTTTAGTGTTTTAATTGGAAAATACTATAAAATAGATATTAAATAAATTAGAGAATTTAATTAGTTTAATAATTTAATAAAAACATACAAAAGAAAAATAAAATACAAAAGAAAAATAAAATACAAAAATACAAAAGAAAATAAAATACAAAATACAAAAGAAAAATATAATTGGACTAAGAAAGAAATTGGGTTAATAACCCAAACCCAAATGAAAATACCTAAGCCAAAATTGCCCAGGCCCAAAAAATATAACCATACCCGGTCTGCCCAGAAAGTCCAAATGACCCCATTTAATACCGTTTGATCTGAGGCGTTGAAACAAATGATCTAATGATAAAAAAACTAATCTCATTAAGATAATAAAACGATGGTGTTTTGTATTTTTAAATCTGAGCCATTCATTTGATTAATCCAACGGACAGGGTTGAATCTTCATTAAAGGCGAACGGCGTCGTTTTAAGTCTCAAAGAATCTGAGCCATTGATCTATCTAATCCAACGACCATGGTTCATCAAAGGTCTTTTAATATATAAAAAATTATAACCCTAATTCATTTTAAACTTTTCTTCTTCTATTATCTCTCTTAGCCGCCTCATCTCCGCTCCAGTCCCTGCCAAATCCCTACCGATGGGAGACACCGCCTCCACCAACCACCACCCAAATAACACCCCTGAACCGCCTCTCAACCTAGATCACACCCCTGTGTCCCCCTTCCCTCGAATCCTTCTGGATCTCTTCGAATATCTCTAATTGTATCGTCGGAACCCTAACTTTAGCGAACACTAGTTTGTCCAAATAAGCCCAAATCCACGTCATACCACCGCCTTGATGCCCTTAACCTATTTTTGAAAGTCATGAGCCCTAAAAGTTATTAGAGTAGGTCAAAAGTCAAAATCAAGGTCTGTTGGTGACCAAAGATTCAAGAAATTGTCAAGACTCTCCAGATATTGAAAATACTTGAAGAAAAGAAGGAAAAAGAAAAGAAGAAATAAAGGTTGTCCGAATAAATAAAGAAAAGGAAAAAAGCTAAGTTTCTTTTGCTCTTTCCTTTGCATGTTTTTGATTCTTTTCTTTTAATTCGTGTTCTGATAAAAAAAAATATAGTACTTTAGAATTTTTAATTGTTACTTTTTGTTCGTTAAGAAAAAGTATTAAATTTGATACTTTTAGACTTAATTTCTTGATATTAAAATAGAATTTTTATAATATTCTGATTGCTAACTTGGTTAGTAAATTAGGCTTTAATAAATATATTCGATTAGATATTAAAATTAGTATAAATAAATTTTTAGTATGATTTTTATTTGTTGTTTGTTTCATTTAAAATTAGTTGATTGTCAATTTTTTGATACTTGTTAGAGCTAATCTTTTTAGTTAATTCTGATATTTCGTAATGTTAGTCCGTGGTAATAACTAGTAAAATTTTGGGTTTGTTAGGATAATTAGTATTAACAGTAATTAGTGATTTGATTATAGCTGATTTGATTGTTAGATATTTCTTTTTAGTATTAATAATTAATAGTAATTCGGCTTTTTTAAAATTCTGAAAAATAGTTAGTAATTCAGGGTAAAAGGGGTATTAGGTGAACTTAAGTAATGAACATGGGCAAAAGGGTAAAAGACGGTAAGGTATTTGGTAAATTCAAGTAATGTTCGGGAGTTATTTGGGTACAATGAAAGGTTTAAGGGTAATAAGCCTCAGGAACTGGGGGTAATATGGGCACAAAAAATGGTAGTTTAATGAATTCTGAATTGAAGTGAGGGCAAGATAGGAAATTTACCAAAATAGAATATTCTGGATGAGGTAACAGGTGTAATTCTTCATAAATAAAGGGTTAGTAATTGAATAACTAATAAAAATAAAGATTAAAATATAAAATAAAAGGGACTAACTCATAACTTATGAAATATGAATTTTCCTCGCATTTTAAATCTATAAATAGGCACACATATGCTTCATTTAACAAGTTTTAGCAATCTGAAATCTCCTTGAAATATTTCTCCTATTTTAGATCTCTACTTTTGAAATCTACCATTTCTAAAACTCAAAAATACCAAAAACAATAGAAAAAGTTCAAAAAATCTTACCGTTCCATTATTGTTAAATCAATTTGAAGGTTGTTTGGGTGATTCTAATTGTTTCCGGTGATTAAATATTATTGAGGGTGCATTGAGTTAGTCGAGTATTGATTTTGTTGATTTCTACCATTGCTGTGATTAAAATCTGGTGTTGATTTGTGGTTGAATTGCTGTTGAATTTATGTTGTTGATTCTTGTTATTATACAAATTGACCTAGAATCTCATTGATTTCATTCATTTTACAGGTACACTGATGCTTCTCTTGCTGTACTTCAAGATATATGCAATAAAAACAAATCCGATTGATACTGATAAATCTGTTAGCAATAAATACGTTTATGTGTAATTAAATTTGAGCAGATATAAATCTATTTAGAGTAATATATATTCATTAGGAGTAGCCAATTGTAATAATGTTTTGGAATGTTCTATCGTTACATTCGAACTTTCATTGTGTTATACGTGTAATAAGACATTATAGAACTTAGAATACATAGTATTAAAAAGTAACTATTAGATCTAAGGATTAGTTTTATGAACTTAGAATATATAGCATTAGTTTTATAATGTATGATTAAATATGGATTAGATTTCTAGCTAATATATATGAATTAATAATTACTTTGCTTTGAAATTTTGGTACAAGTGAGGTAACTGAAAATTAAGCATTAGGCATTGTGTTCTAGATTAAATGTGAATTGATTAATAATTTGATAGTTAAATAGACAAGTTTGGACATGAAATTTGCTCACAATAACATCCGCAGATTCATGTGTTTCTTCTGTTAAAAAAATGTATTAGTTCACACTTTCATTTGAAGTTTAGTTCTGCAGATTTCATTTTGTTTTTGACAATAAATAAAAGGAATTGTAGAAAAAGAGAAGATATAGGGTAGCTATTGAAAATAATAAGAAATAAAAAACACCATTTGGAATTGGATTTGCGGGGGACTCGAAACCAGCTGGGCATTAGAGCCACTTGGCCCAGTTTTCATTAACACTGGGCTTGAGCAATTGGGCCATATTATAGCCAATCATACAGGCCAGTTTGGGATTAACGTAAATCTTAGTTTGCCCTGATATAATGCAATTCGTAATTAATCAAGTTTTTATTTCTTTACTAAAAATATATAGAAAAATCGCAGTCAATTTAGTTTGGCCTTTAAATAAATGGAGGTGAGCCTCGTCCAAATAAATCAAATACATAATTGCGGGGCCCTCAATAAATGATCATTTCAAAATACTTAGAATTGGAAGGACCGTTTAGCGAATTTCACGGTCTTTCCCAAAACTAATAAACCCGTAGATGCTTTAGGCGCGATTGATAATAATATTACTTTCCGAAATATGGGTGCACATTTATGTGACCAAAATCCAAATCTCAATGAAGTCAAAATGTGTTAAAAGTCATGGACGTACTGGTACGGCGTGGTTCGAGATACATTTTCACGACGTTGCAATTCTTTGAAAAAAAAATTAAACAATAAATACAATAAAAGCGGGTTATTAATAAAACGCACATAAAAATAGAATATATATATATATATATATATATATGTGTGTGTGTGTGTGTGTGTGTGTGTGTGTGTGTGTGTGTGTGTGTGTGTGTGAAAATTAGATAAAATTAAATACGAAAATTGAGCGATCGTGCTAGAACCACGAAATTTGGGAGTGCCTAACACCTTCTCCCGGGTTAACATAATTCCTTATCTGGATTTCTGGTTCGCAGACTGTTAACAGAGTCATATTTTCCTCGGTTCGGGATTCAATCGGTGACTTGGGACACCATTAATTCCTCAAGTGGCGACTCTAAATAAATAATAATAAATCTCGTTCCGGCTGTCCTATAATTGGAAAAACTCCTTTATTACGCCCTTCGCGGGGTGTATCAAAACTTCGTAAAAAGGAGGTGTGACAATAATGAGAAAGCGCTAAGGTGATGATTTCCCCTATTGATGGAATTCCTTCTATTTATGTTTCATACGGATTCACCAACACATTCCTATCAATCATGAACACTCTTCTTACTATAAATCTCTCCCGAGTAATCACAATAATGTACTAAATGCAGTCTTCCAAGATACACTAGCTAGCTTTGTTTATCACAGCTCACTTAAGATTGCACCCAAGGCTTTGTTATTCCTAATCCCGCCTTTAAACCCGCAGTTATAGATTTCTCTTATACTTTGGGAGTGGTGTTATTCAACATACACCTAAATATGCACTCTCTCCCGAGTTATGTACATTAAATAGGCACAGCTAACTGAGGATCCTGTCAATTAACTACAACAAACACATAGTTGAACAAACAGAAATTAAAACAAGCAAATTGTATTCACATAAATAAGAAGTTCATCCTTCAATAGGTTCCATCAAAATCTTAGACAAAAGATTTAGCTACTCATAACTATGGGTAAATCAAAAACTAAAGGGTTCATAATCATCAATTTCAAGAAAATAAAGAAGAAGAAAAGAAACAAAGATGTTTTGGATGATCTAATCACAATTATTTTTCTTGCCAAAGTACTCTCAAAATATGTTACATGCCTCCTTTGGGTGAGTTCTAGTATTTAAATGGGGTTTTGGACTAAGAATTCCGGAATTTGCGGAATTCAGTCCCTTAAGTTTTCGTCGCCTGCCGCGGTCCTACCACGCCCACGCTGGGACCGCGGCCAAAAGGCCTCTCTGAATCTCATCTCACCGCGGTCCGGCCATGCCCATGTTGGGACTCCGGCCAAAAGACTTCTCTGATTCTTGAATAGCAACTCACCGTTGTCCGGTCGCGCCCACGCTAGGACCGCGGCAGTCCACCTCCAGACCTCGTTTGTGTATTTCAAATGGTCACTTGGCGACTTTGATGCGATTGGCTTTTTTTTCATAAGTGATACAAAACCACTCCATAGCCTTCTTCTAATGCATGAAACCTGAAAAAAATATGAAAAGCACTCATAAGGGCATTTTTCTATACTTTTTACAATAAAAACTCTATAAGAAAATGGTTCTTTTGGGGCGACTTAATCATAGTTGAATTCACCTATTATCAACACCCACACTTAAAGATTTGCTCTTCCTCGAGCAATTTAAACTACACTTTTATGCCTAATCGCTCAACAAATTACCCAATTTATGTCACACTTGCCATTATGAAGGAACAACCCAAGCAGTACATTTTCCACCCCTCAGATGCAGACTTTAACGCCATGTTACACACATGCTCACTCTAGTTACTCTAATGGAGGTAAAAACTTGTTATTTCTTCCTGAGTCACATGCCCTCACATCAATAACTTGAGAGAAATTCCACACATATAGAATCAAACACAAAGAACTATATATAGAAAGAATTCACTCACTCTCAGCAAGAACATTCATATGCCACATAGATACACCATAAGCTTGCCCTTAGTATAATACTCTACTAATCGAGTTCATTCAATCTTTGATCAATTAGGACTTAAATTGGTTGTAATGTAGGCTACGAGATGGGTAGGATACATTAAGATATAAGAGTGACTAAACCTCCCTAAGCACTTTAATACATACATTTTAACATTTAAACCCTATACGTATGTCAAACCAAACGCCACCTTCACATCAATTTATATTATCCCTTACTTCTTGAAGCACGTAAATCAAGAGCCACCACTTTCAAGGATTATTATCTAATTTTTTTTTAATTTAAGTGGCTCTTCCCTTTTCAAACATTGCGTCTTTCTTCTTATTCAGTGAGCTCCACTAGAAATCCAAACCACCCATCCCAGACTTTGACTTTTACAAAGTTCATACATTCAAGTGCTCATGAGAGGTGAAAATGATCAAATAGATGGTTAATTCAAATAAATGGGTAAGACTTGTAATGTGGTTGCCAAAAAATATGATTACAGGCTCAAAAGATTAACTATGATACATAATAATTAGGTGGGTAAAATATTTATATATGTGGCTCAACAAGAAATGCCTATATCACTTCCAAGACTAAACAAGACTACTATTTCACTTTGCGAACACACCAGGCAAGTTCTAGGTATCACATGCAAGCACAGAATGTAAGTAATTCTCACAGACACATGGCAAGTAACTCATCCTGAATAAGTTTGTCAACACACTCACATGAGCATTCAAGCAAGACAAGGTGTACACAATTAAGGAACAATTTATAAGTCTACACATGAGCCTAGACGTCGCACTCTCAAGTTTGTTTAGTTGTTAGAAGGTGCATACATCAAAAGGGTGGATTCCTGCCCTTACCCCTCCTATTCTAAGAGAGTCTTAAGAGTCCTAAAAAAAATTTACATAACCTGGTTCAAGAAAAAGCACTTGGAAAAGAATTATGGTCAAAAGAAAAACTGAGGGGAAATTATTACACTACCTAAAAAGGGAAAAGAAAATAAATAAATAAATTTATCTACGTGGACTACTTCCCTCAAGAGTACTGTCCAACTAGTCCGTCCTCAAGAAGGATCCTTTACCCTCTATCTATTTTTTTAACAGCCGACTTTGACCCTCAAGAGACCGTCAACAAGTGTCCGTCGTTGGGCCAAGTCAGTTATATTTAGGGTGATACAACATTTTAGCTATAAAATTTACAACATGCTTCATATATAAAATATAACACATACAACAACAAGTCTCCCACCCCACACTTAAAATCATGGCATGTCCCCATGTCATACAAAAAGAGTAGTAGGGTAAGAAGACTTTCCTGAGTATCACTCATAGTCGGAGACCGTGAAGGGGTCCACATGACACGCCCATCCCAGTGCACGAAATCACGCCATCATGCGGTTCTCAGACCTGGCATGGCACTGAGACATAGCATTCATCCTCACATGCAGGCCATCCACCGAGTTACGAAGGTCCTCAAGCTCCTCCTCCACTAATCGTAGCATTGGTCGGGTAGATTGTGATGTAAAGAGTCCAGCTCCAGTGTGGGGTCGCTGGGAAGATCTGACTCCGTCAGATGACCTCCTGGAGGGTGCCATTGGTGTTGGGGCATCTTTCTCATCATCAATATCTATGATTGTGGGCACATCTCTGCCCACGTTGATCCTTGAAGTTCTGAAGGGTATCTTTGCTGGCAATGTGCCATACCAGTGAGCCCAGAGGCGGTTGACATCAATGGAGTTGCTTGTAGGCAGTAAGCAATTGCAGATGATATTAAACCAGCACTTGGCCTCGTGAGTGAAGGACTTGGGGTGGAGAGTGATGTTTTCCTGAATCCAAGTGGGTTGGCCATTCTAGCAGATTGCTTAAATAAAGGTATCCCAATTAACCCCATGTACATCGTGGTAATGATCAACACCACCACATCGTGATATAATCTTGGCATAACTTTGTTTTCAACCAAACAATCAAGATTAACAATGATATGTTTACAGCTCAGAGAGAGAAATAGGAGCTTAAATTCTGCAACCATGGCTATCTCAGTCACCTCCAAGACCATCTCTCTTATAGCCTGTTTGGCAAAGATACAAAAAATTAACTTATTTTAAGAAATGCTTTTTGTAAAAGTACTTTTGATGAGAATCAATTTGTTTTTGGCTAATTAATTTGAAAAGCACTTCTCTGCATTGGAGAGAATTTTTTTTTTCTGATTCTCCAAAACTGCTTCTACTTCTCAAAATTACTTTTTTTTTCCTTCCAAAAGCTTAGCCAAATACTTTAACTTTAAAAAAACATAATTTTCTTAAATTAAGAATTTCTCGTCTCGCCATGAGTCCACACATATCAAATTTACTAAAATCGGAGTTCAAATGTCCCATCAAATCCCAAATTCATTTAAAAAACCAAGCTCTAGTTCTTCCAATTTTAGCCTAAATTTCCAAGACTTAAAGGTTGATTCTTCAATAAAATGATGTTTCTAGGCCATAGAACTCCAATCGATTCCCAGTCAAAACTCTCTAAAATCCCCATCAAATGCTCCCAAGCTCGCTCAACAATGGTGGAAAATATATAACCCTCGCGGAACAAAATGAATATAAACCCCTACTAGCCTTTAGGGGTTTCCGCTTCTGCGATCCCCACGCCCGCTTCCGCGTAACCACTTCTGCGATTTTTATCCGCTTAAGCGGAATTTCGTTAAACCTCAGCGGTCGCTTCTGTGATTCAGATTCATGCTTCTGCGGAACCTTACCTCCATGCAAACTACTTCTGCGACCTCACGTTCATTTTCTGCGGACTCGATTAAGTGAAACGACTTCCGCTTCTGCGGAACTTCGCAACTCAGCCCCAAATCGCTTATGCGACCAAAATTGCGCTTCCCCGGAACCTCTTCTGCGGCCCATTTCCGCAGAGGCAAAAATATCTAATACCAGCAATATGAACCTGCAACAAACTTCAAAAACTCCCCGTTTAACCACCCGAACTCACCCCAAGGCCCCTGGGACCTCAACCAAAAATACCAACACATCCTAAAACCCCATTCAAACTTGTTCCAATCCTCAAAACACATCAAACAACGCTAAAACTATTAAATCTCATCGGATGCAAGCCTAAGTTTCTTCAAAACTTCCAAAATATGCATTCAATAAAAAATCGAACCAAAACATTCTCAGTGACTTAAAACTTTACACGCACATCCGAAATCACCTAACGAAGCTACTGCAACTGTCGGAATTACATTCTGACCCCAGATCAAAATCTCACCTACCAACTGGAATTCGCCAAAATACTAACTTCGTCAATTCAAGCCTATTCTACATCGGACCTCTAAAATCACTTCCGATCACGCTCCTAAGTCATAAATCATCCCCTGAAGCTACCCGAATCACCGGAAATCACATCCGAGCCTCTAACTCAATAGTCAACTTCCGGTTGACTTTTTCCAGAATAAGCTTTCCTTAAGAAGACGAAGTGTCTCATTTTTATCTAAAACCAATCCAACAACAAGAAAAAATTATCATGAAGTTGGAGTATTTCCGAATGATTTTTCTCAAAATCCTTTACGCCTTTATATAAAGCAATGCCCAACACGGGACGGTCAAATTTTTTGAAGTAAAACGCGGTATAAAGGGCATTTTACATATTTGAATTATTGTTATGTCACTTAAGCATATAAGAGTTATTGGTGGGCCCACAAAACATGTAAAATGCGAATTAATACCATATTTTTTTACAAAATGCGGTAATAAACCACACTTTATATAGTTATCTTTTCAACTACTACATAAAATATAGTTCATTATTATGTTTTATATAAAATGCGGTTCATGACCGCGTCCTATATAAAAAGTTTTTTTTACACCTAAAAACGTGTTTTGAGTTATAAAAAAAAAAAAAAAACAAACAAAACACTTCAGTTCGGGAGCCTTAAATTATCACCTACTTTCGTGCCTTCCAAGATCTTTGGACCTTAGCTGATACCTCTTCTAGATTTTTGTTTAGTGTCGAAATAGACAAATGAAATCGATATGATCCTCATGGTGTTGTCGCTGTCATTTTTATGTTTTTATTTGTACAATAGCTACTTTAGCACCCACCTCCCTACATAAAGTCAATTATTAAAATATTACTTAACTATTTCACATTATGTCCTAAAATTATTTTACTTTAGTTTATAATAATACAGTCATCGAACTATATCTATTTTACTCAGAAGGTCACCCAACTAGATTTTGCAAATTTGAAATTGACAAAATACCCCTCCAAATTATAAATATTTATCTTCATTATTTATTTAAAAACTTTTTAGTATTAACAACAAAAATTTAAAAAGTTTATTTATACAATTTAGAAAGAAAGAAAATAAAGGTAGTAAAATATATATTACATGCATGTAATATAAAAATAAATATTTAAATAAATATTTTTTTATAATATACATTATATATTCTTTGAAAATTATGCACAATTATATTATTAGGTTTCAACTAACTTTTCAACGGCACCAAATTATGTCACCAGAAACCAGGGGGACTATCTGTATACTATAAAATATGTTATATTAAGTCGTGTATTAAATATATATAATATAATTGAGCATAATTTACAAGAATATATAATGTATATTATAAAAATACCTTTATATAAGTAATTATTTTTTTATTACGCGCATAGAATATATATTTTAACCTTTATTTTCTTTCATTCTGAATTAGGTAAATAAAATTTTGATTTTTTGTTCTTAATATTAAAAATATTATTACTAATAAATTATTCTAATTAATTTTTTTACTATGCTCATTATTTTTTATTCCGGCATTATATATGCTTAAATACTTTTATTTTCTAATTTAAAAATAGTATTTATCTATTCTATAGTAAGTCTATAATTTAAATTAAAAAGTTTTAAAAAACTAAAAAGAAGATAAGTGTTAATAATTTAGAGGGTAAAATAGTTATTTGACATTCCAAAATTTGAAAAATTTAGTTGAGTGACTTTTTGAGTGCAATAGGCATAGTTCAGTGATTTTGTTGTTACAAATGAAAGAAAAGTAACTTTAAGAGTTAATTTGGAACCATTTGAATAATGGACTCCCCTAAATAAGAGTATCTAACAAGTTCTGTCAAGTAAAAGTGTTCAAATGATTATTGCGAAAGTTAAAGCTAGAGTTTGGACGTAGATTTGGGTGAAACTTAAAAACGAGTTTTTGAAGTTCGTGGGATCAATTCCTACCTTTGGCAGAGTTTGCTTATAATAATAGCTATCAATCGAGCATTCAGATGGCTCCTTATGAAGCCTTGTATGGTAGGCGGTATCGTTCTCCGGTTTGATGGTTTGAACCGGGAGAAGCTCGGTTGTTGGGTACGGATTTAGTTCAGGAGGCCTTAGATAAGGTCAAGATCAATTAAGATAGGCTTCGCACATCTCAGTCCAGGCAAAAGAGCTATGCAGATCGCAAGGTTCGAGATATAGCTTTCATGGTTGGGGAGCGAGTGTTGCTCCGAGTATCGCCTATGAAGGGCGTGATGAGATTTGGAAAGAAGGGCAAACTTAAAACTAATATTTGGGAAGTTGAAAAAATTCAATATTTTTTTAAAAATTACTGATAATGTTCTACGAACAAATGATATTTTCAAAAAATTAAAAATAAAAACTAAAAAAATGTACTCAAAATTTATGACCAAACGGGTAAAAATATTTAATTTATAAATGGTGAGAAGTTTAAATGATTATCTGTTATGAAATAATAAAAGAAGAAGAGCAATATTGCAGAGAAAGAGAGAGAGGAAATTCTTATTGAATTTTGGGATGATTTACAATGGGGTAAGACCCTCTATTTATAGGAGAAATTATGACTTAGTCACAAAGTAAAACTCTCCACAAGATAGACATTCACTCCAAGTAGAATTCTATTCTTAACACTCCTCTTGAATGTCTACTCAATAAGTAATGTGCCTCATTAAAACCTTAACTAAAATAAAACCCAATGGGAAAAAAATCTAGAAAAGGAAAAGAGTACACATATCTAATAATCCGCCTTTTGGTTGCCTCGTTAAAAACCTCGCAAGGAAAACCCAGTGGGACAAAACCTTGTAAGGGAAAAAGAGTGCAACGCGCATTAACTCCCCGAGAGCATCAATTCACATCCTTAAGCCTTCGCATCCCGATCTTGTACACTAGCTTCTTGAAGGTTGACGTCGGTAGAGATTTTGTGAACAAATCAGCCATATTATCACTTGAGCGAATTTGTTGCACATTAATATCACCATTCTTTTGAAGATCATGTGTGAAAAATAACTTTGGTGAAATGTGCTTTGTCCTATCTCCTTTTATGAATCCTCCCTTCAGTTGAGCTATGCATGCTGCATTGTCTTCATACAAAATAGTGGGTAACTTGTCACATTTCACACCACATTTATCTCGAATAAGATGTATTATAGACCTCAACCACACACTCTCTCGACTTGCTTCATGAATAGCAATTATCTCAGCATGATTAGATGAAGTAGCCACAATTGATTGCTTAGTCGATCGCCAAGATATGGCAGTGCCTCCACAGTAAACACATAACCTGTTTGAGATCGAGCCTTATGTGGGTCGGATAAATACCCAGCATCAGCATAACCAACAAGATCGGGACTGCAATTGTTGCCATAAAATAAGCCCATATCGGTAGTCCCTTTTAGATACCGCAATATGTGTTTGATTCCATTCCAATGTCTCCTTGTGGGAGCGGAGCTATATCTTGCTAAGAATTTAACTGAAAAAGTTATGTCGGGCCTTGTAGTATTGGCAAGATACATTAGTGCACCAATTGCACTAAGATATGGTACTTCGGGACCAAGTAGCTCTTCATTCTCTTCTTGAGGTCGGAATGGATCCTTGTTCACATCAAGTGATCGAACAACCATCGGAGTACTTAATGGATGTGCTCCATCCATGTAAAACTGTTTCAATACCTTTTCTATGTAGGTAGATTGATGAACAAAAATTCCGTTTGCCAAATGTTCAATTTGCAAACCAAGATATAATTTTGTCTTTCCGAGATCTTTCATCTCGAACTCCTTCTTTAAATAATCAATTGCCTTTTGGAGTTCTATAGGAGTTCCAATAAGGTTTATGTCATCAACATATACGGCAAGTACAATAAATTCCGATGTTGTTTTCTTTATGAAAACACATGGGCAAATGACATCATTTATATAGTCTTCCTTTAATAAATACTCTCTAAGACGATTATACCACATTCGTCCTGATTGCTTTAGACCATACAAAGATCTTTGCAATTTGATTGAAAATATTTCCGGGATTTTGAATTATTAGGCATTTTGAAGCCCTCGGGAATTTTCATGTATATCTCATTATCAAGTGAGCCGTAAAGGTAGGCGGTAACCACATCCACTAAATGCATGTCAAGTTTTTCATGGACAGCAAAACTAATGAGATAACGGAATGTTATAGCATCCATAACGGGTGAATATGTCTCTTCATAATCAACACCAGGCCTTTGTGAAAATCCTTGTGCAACAAGGCGTGCCTTATATCTTTGCACCTCATTTTTCTCATTTCTCTTGCGTACAAAGACCCATTTATAGCCAACGGGCTTAACACCATTAGGTGTTTGGACTACAGGCCCAAAAACTTCACGTTTTGCAAGTGAATTCAACTCCGATTGGATTGCTTCTTGCCATTTTGGCCAATCAAGTCTTTGTCGACATTCTCCAACAGATTGAGGTTCAAGATCCTCATTTTCTTGCATAATGCTTGGATGCAACATTATATGCAAAGACATAATCCACCACTATATCCAATCGATTCAAATTTGTCTCAATATCGATTGGATTTATTGATAGTTCCTTATTTTCTTGAGTCTCGGGCTCGGTGGATTCCTCATGAATCTCAGAATTTATTAAGTCGTGGATTTCTTCATGAGATTCTTTCATAGTGTCATTTTGATCATTTATTTTCCTTTTTCTAGGATTTCGATCTTTGGAACCTAATGGTCCGCCACGTTTCATGCGTGCTTTTGACTCATTAGCTATGACACTAGAAGATTGTCCAATAGGGACATCAATACGGATTGGAACATTCTCCGCAGGGATATGTGATTTTGTTATCCTTTTCATATCCGTAAATGCATCGGGCATTTGATTTGCTATTCTCTGTAAATGAATCATCTTTTGTACCTCTTTTTCACAAATAAAGGCACGTGGATCAAGATGAGATAATGATGGATTTTTCCACAAAATTTCCCGTTTGGTTTCACCAACTTCTCCCCCTAATTTTGGGAAAAGTGTCTCATCGAATCGACAGTCTGCAAATCGTGCAGTAAATAAATCTCCCGTTAATGGCTCGAGGTAGCGAATAATGGAGGGTGATTCAAACCCAACATATATTCCTAACCTTCTTTGCGGACCCATTTTGGTGCGATATGGCGGTGCTACAGGCACATATACTGCGCATCCAAAAATTCTTAAATGGGATATATTAGGTTCATGACCCAAAACTAATTGCAACGGGGAATATTTATGATAATTTGTCGGTCTGAGACGAACTAGCATTGCTGCATGCAAAATGACGTGACCCCAAACAGAAGTGGGGAGCCTCGTTTTCATGAGTAACGGTCTTGCTATCAATTGCAGACGTTTAATTAAAGACTCTGCAAGACCATTTTGAGTGTGAACATGAGCTACAGGATGTTCCACTTTTATCCCAATTGATAAGCAATAATCATTAAATGCTTGGGATGAAAACTCAGCAGCATTATCAAGTCTAATTGACTTAATTGGATTATCGGGAAATTGTGCCCGTAATTGAATTATTTGTGCCATTAATTTTGCAAACGCGAGGTTGCGAGATGACAATAGGCACACATGGGACCATCTAGAAGATGCGTCTATCAAGACCATAAAATATCGGAACGACCCACTAGGTGGGTGAATAGGTCCACAAATGTTCCCTTGTATACGTTTCAAAAACGCAGGGGACTCAATTCCAACCTTTGTTGGTGATGGTCTAATAATTAACTTGCCTTGATAACAAGAAGTGCAAAAAAATTCATCATTTAAAAGAATCTTTAAATTCTTTAATGGATGCCCATTTGAGTTTTCTATGATTCGTCTCATCATAATTGATCCAGGGTGTCCCAATCGATCATGTCAAAGTACAAAAGTATTGAAATCGATAACCTTTTGGTTTACAATAGAATGTGCCTCAATTGCACTAATTCTTGTCCAATACAGGCCACAAGACAAAGATGAGAACTTCTCAATAGCCCTTTTCTGGCCAGAGGCATTTTTGGTAATGATGAGATATTCAAGATTATTCTCATCTATTGTCTCAATATGATATCCATTTCTGCGGATATCTTTAAAACTCAACAAGTTCCTCTTGGACTTGGAGGAGAACATTGCATTCTCTATGATAAGTATTGTTCCCTTAGGCAGAGTCAAAGTAGCTCTTCCAGGGCCTTCAATTAATTTACTACTACCAGAAATTGTAGTAACATCTACCTTACACATACTTAAATGGGAGAAATATTTCTTCTCTTTGAGTATTGTATGTGTTGTACATGAATCAACTAAACAAATATTTTCACAATTGAAATTTGATCTAAGTTTGCTTTGTGAGATATCCATAGTTGCTTCCCATATTTTGACATACAAAAGAAATATATGAATAAATATTAGTATTTTGAGGGAAAAAGAAAAGAAATAAAGTTAAATCAATAATTCAATAATGACCTTTTAATGCAATTTCAAGCAAACTCTGATTATGAATCAATAATATACTAATTTGCTTAGATTATATTACACCAATTTCTAGAGAATTAGATAAATATTGCTAAATTCCAATAAAGTAATACATGTATAAACGCAAACACACACAAGTCATTTCCTCTATAAAGCAATAATAGATTGTTATTTATGCTATTATTCTTCAATTAAAAAAATGTACTTCTCACAATAAATATCTTAATAGGTTACGTCTAAACCTTCATGTAAGCCTTCTAAAATTTCAATTTGATGGTACAAAAAAATCATATGAATTAAAATCTTTGAATTTACATAAAACGAAAAGTTTGGTAAACAGTTATCATACTTTCTGTTTCGTTTTCGTTTACTTACATGTCGTTATTTGAATATCTGCAATCTATAAAAAAAATATTGCAAGTACTACAGATGATGACGTCTATGATAATAAGTCATATTATTCCATTGATAAAACAATTTCTAAAATAATACTAGAACTATATTTAATTAAAACAAACTAACAATATTCCATAATAATACTAATTGGTACTAATGACTACCACTCATGTAAAGAATTATGATTACACGATGTTTATTCAACTAACTATCATAAATAGGCAAAAATAAATTTTAAACTACTCAATCATCTTTAATCACGGATCCATCACCGATCAAGTGGTCTATTTTCCCATCAGGGCGCTCAAAGAAGTCTGCCACATCCAAGTGGGTGATGTCAAAATCATTATCAGAGACAAAATTGGCTTCAGGGCCTTTATTCTTTAGAGATGCTTGATAAAGATCAACCAAATGTCTTGGTACACGGCAAATTTTTGCCCAATGCACTTTTCCACCGCAACGATAGCATTCAATTTCTGAATCATTTGTTTTTGGCTTCTCATCTTTCCCTTTCCACCTTTTGTGGTTATTTCTCTTTGGGGGATGATTAACACCAGGAAAATTTCTTCCTTGTCTACGGCCACGGCCGCGGCTACGTCCATGATCACGATCACGATCACGATTACGGATAGAGTCACGACCACGACTATGATCATGATTACGACTGCGATTAGAGTCACGGCCTTTTTCACGCTTAGCATAATGGGAATATACCTCATCCGCTTCAGGCAATGGTGTAGACCCAGTGGGTCGATTTTCGTGATTTCTCATGAGCAAGTCATTGTTTCGCTCAGCCACGAGAAGAAGAGAAATCAGCTCAGAGTACTTCTTGAAACCTTTCTCTCTGTACTGCTGTTGCAGAACCATATTGGAGGCATGAAACGTTGTAAACGTTTTCTCAAGCATATCATAATCACTGATAGTATCTCCACAGAGTTTCAATTTAGAAGTAATTCTGAACATCGCAGAATTATATTCAGAAATAGACTTAAAGTTTTGGAGCCTCAGATGAGCCCAATCATATCGTGCTTGTGGAAGGGTGACCAACTTTAAGTTGTCATATCTTTCCTTTAAGCCATTCCACAAAATAAGTGGATCTTTGATTGTGAGATATTCAATTTTCAACCCTTCATCAAGGTGATGGCGCTTGTCACAATTATCTTGGGTGGATGCTTTATTTTCGTCTTTAATGGCGTCTCCAAGACCCATTGCATCTAAATGAATTTCAGCATCCAACACACATATCATATAGTTATTGCCCGAAATTTCAAGGGCAGCGAACTTTATTTTCATAATGTCAGTCATAATTAAAAAGAGGAGAAAAATTACCTTAATCTTCTGAAGGAGCTTCTTGAGACGGTAGAGTCTCGTGCTGATAACGTGTTATGAAATAACAAAAGAAGAAGAGCAATATTGCAGAGAAAGAGAGAGAGGAAATTCTTATTGAATTTTGGGATGATTTACAATGGGGTAAGACCCCTCTATTTATTGGCATCATAAACTTATTTTTACAATATTAAATCACTTGAAAAGTATATGTAGGTATTACTCTTAATCAGTGAAATTAGTATTTTAAGAGATAAGTTAGTAATCAAATATCGACGGTTAAATTTCAGATAAATATGCATCCGTGCTTTTCGGTGGATATAAGTTTGACAATATACTTTTCAAACGTTGAAATCAAAAATCACAAAAAATAATGATGAGTTTAAATTACTATCGGCACTGTTAACATTAAAGAGTTACTTTACCTGAATAAATTATACTACTACTATCACATTTTTGATGAACTAGGCACGGGATACTCCACAACAAAACTTTTACCTAGCCAGTACCACCAATACCTCACTTTTATTAATTAGTCAGTACCCTGATACTTTGTTTCTTCCTTTGCATGATTTGTTGTTCATATCTTTTGTTCTTGGAAACTAAAGTGGGTGTAAATTTGCTCTCTAATTGCATCACTTGAGATCATGTAATCGCGGTAAAGTCAGAAATTTTATTCATTTTCCTCTTGGAAAAAAAAAAGGAATCTATTCTATTGTATTTTATTTTAAAATTCAATAAGAATTACTTTTTTTTTCTCTGTAATATTGTTTTTATTCTTTTATTATTTTATAACACGTTATCAGCACGAGACTCTAAACAATTGAATAGAAGCTTTGGGATTGTGCATAATGGTTGTCAATAATTCTATGAACTTCGTTCATAATTAAATTCTGGATTTAAGGTAAGCATTTTACCTTATTTTTCTCTTTTAAATTCTTGAAATTCTATAATTTGATTTAAGTACAAGGAAAGACAATAAATTTTAATTATAACTCTAATAGAGTTTATAAGAAATTATAACCATCCAAAGTGGTAAAATTTTTACGCTTTGCTACGATCAAATTCATATATGACTGTGAGCAAAGAATTGAAAACATTTCCCATTGAATTTGCTTAATTCTCATTCCCCTAAGAGAATGCGTGTTTGCCGTGAAAATGATAACTGATGTTCTAAATGTCAGTACCACACAAGAGGGGGGAGGGGGAGTGATTTGTGTGGTACCTAATTTTCGCTCTAGAAAAACCCGGCTCTTCTAGGTATTCTTACAACTATTGTTTGCGAAATTAAGAGTGCATAAAATAAAGAACATATAAATTTTTACGTGGAAAACACCTAGCTCAAAAGTTGAAAAAACCACGACCTACTACTCAGTAGGATTTTCCCAAACTTCCACTAAAATAACTGAGCCAAAACAACATTTACAAAACTCTTGTAAACCTAAGGATTAAACTTTAATCCCAGTGTGGCCCACAGCCTCAACTGGTGCGGCACTTTCAAGTTAGCCTATAACTTGAATACTCAAAGTACCTATTACAATTGCTTCTACAAAAGCTAAAAAGGTACAACTTTAAAACACCTACCACACTTGAGCTAGAATAAGAATAAACACGATGGAATTGGTTCTTCTATCTTGTCAAAGTAGTTTCAGGAATGCACACTTGAATCTCACATAAATTGCTTGTAAAATTGCCCCGCTCTTTTTCTCTCAATTTAGTTTAACTTCTACATTTGTGCAATACCTATAAAAGAGAATAATCACTGTTAGTTAAAGAGTTAGTAATCAGAGTTTGATTTAGACTCAACTGTTGATCTTCCATCGAAGTTGAGTCCTTGAACACTCCAAATTTCAATCCTATCCTCGATCCGCATTGTGTTCTCTTCATATAAGGAGACTTCCTCTCCTTATCCAATATGCAACATTTTCGATCAATTCAGGAGATATTGTTGCTTTATCCTTAAGGCTTATCTCCTTCACGTCCATCTCACATGTATAGGTAGATAAGCATTGTGTCTCACATGATGGACCTGTTCCATGACTGAGTGCATTTATCATTCTTTAAAACTTTACCTAAACTTGGGCCAATAGTAACAATAATTAAATTTATAAATAGAATTCTAGAAATATGTGATATATTTCTGAGCTAGTTTGCAAGGGTGGTAATGCTAAGAGGTGAAGTAAAGATTGAGTTAATCAAAGCAGTAATCGAACCAGTAAGGGGACATTTCCCGGGCGCAAAGCAAGCCAGCAGTTACCTCGTGGCCGAGCCTGGAGCCTATGTCAGGCTTATCAAGGGTATTTGGGAAGGGGATAACAGATAAAGATATACGTAAGTAAGGCTCTATACTATCAGTCTTGAACAGAATAATGAAAAATGAATGAAGAAACAATAAAGTGCTAAGGCGACCTCGAGAAAGATGAAGATAGATAATTTAGAAGAAAAGAGAGAGAGAGAGAGAGAGAGAGAGAGAGAGAGAGAGAGAGAGAGAGAGAGAGAGAGAGAGAGAGAGAGAGAGAGAATATTACATTGTGGAGAAGTGGAGCAACATTAGTCCCTTACAAGATAGGATAAGCCCCTTTATATAGGTGAGGGGACTCGATATAGTACAGGGTGCATTAAATGTAAAGATATAGGGATGAGAGGTTTGGAAAAGACACTAAAACCTATTGGCTCAAGCTATCCCCTTGGCGGTTTACTGTCTGCGTGACTTCTGCTAGGTTGCAGACAGATCCTCTAACCTTCGAGCCACTATAGAGCCGCAGATTATACTCGAGATAAGTAGCTTGATCACGACCTTATGACCTCGACATACCGTTAGGGTACTCCGAACGTACCTCGATGGTGGGAAATAGACTCCTTCAATTTTACCGCACACAAATACTCTCCGCGTTTCAAATATCGAAGTGATAGGAAATGATACTGAATCGTATCCTCGTGGCCATTACTACCATGATGTCATCCATATAAGAGCATTAAATTCCTTAGTCCCGATAACCATGCGGGCCTATCATCATATACGACAATCGAGGAGTTCAAGAAACCGCTGCAGGTTTGTCCCTTCTGCTTCCCTAATCGATTTCTCTAAAATGCTCTAATCTCCACATGCTCTTTATTTTCGCCCTTCCTTTAGGCTTGTGAACCAGAATCTCAACTTATTTGACATATTTTCATCTTTCTTTTTTTTTTTCAGAAAGTCTTCACCATTATTCATGGCCAGGACTTCCAGGACGGTACGCCGTCATAACGACACAACATAATTGTAACAATCGGTTAATAAGGAGAATAAATCGGTTCTTTTTTTAGAGCAGTGGACCCCTCCCAAGCTTGATACGTTTAAGGATTTTGACACCGAGACTCCCGCATCTATGCCGGGCCGATGCGAGCATATATCTCGATACATTAACATCGTGACTAATGTCAACAATATGAGGAGTGACTGTCGATGGAGTGAAGCAATGACAATGGAAATTCCTACCTCCGGTGACGATATTACTGGTTTCAAGGAAGGCTTTCTTTATGTATATACCTATCCGCTCACCCTGGGTCCCGATCAATCCATGGAATCTCTTCCCTTTGGAAATTGATCTGGTGATCCTTGACTTCTGCATTTGGTATCGAGCGACCCTTGGCCAGATCTCCCTGTCTTTTTGGAGGATTGTGCTAATGCTTAGACACTTGAGGAGACCGCATGTGAAGTTTTCACCCTCAATCATCTAGTAAGATTATACCGTCCTCGGCTGTACCAAGGCTTGATCAAGCTTTGGCAACAGTCCAATTTTGTTTTTACAAGCGTTGATGAAGGGAAGGACCGGGGGTAGATGAGCAGGTTTATTTAGGTGCGAACCTCGGATATCATCCCGGTCCAATGGATGTCCTTTCCCGAATGGTGGAACTATCAAAGTAAGTATATTTTCTCTCTAATAGTTTCTCAATTTTTCTTTCGAGCATCGTGATAACCCTTTGGCGACTTTCTCTAGCTTTTCCTTAGCATCCCTAGGAGATCCCAAACTTGGCGAGGTGGATCGAGTGCTTGGACAGGAGGTTTTCGTATCATCTCCGGTCCTGGACCATCATGGCTGGAAGCGCTGGGTGGCCAAGAACCATGGTGAGGTGTTTTTTCTACATGTGTCTCGTATTTGTATTCCTGTTGAGAGACGCTGGAGGATGGTTGGTGCCACGGCCAGACTTCCTTCGGAGGGGAAGGCTTTATTGCAAAAATTCTTGATGGCATACCGGACGGAGTTGACCTCGACGTATCTGACGCCGTTGATGCAGCCGAAATATCCCTACGGCAGGTGACAACTTTTCTTCGACTGTTTCTTTTTGCCCTAGGCATTATTGATCATTTTCCTTAATTTCCCTATTATGTCGTAGTGCAAAGAGATATATGACTATGTCATCTCTCGGTTCTGTAGGGAACTTGCACGCCACGAGACGGAGCGCGATGCCGTTGCTTCAAAACTGCATGACTCGAAGTCTCGAGGCACCCGAGAGATAAAGAGTTGAAGGAGCTTTGAGCCTCTTTAGAGGCGGCACTTTGGGAGAAGACTGCTCTTGTTGCACAAGTATTCTTCTTTTTCTTTTATATCTGCTCCTCCGTTTGATATCTATATGTGTTTTGTGTTCACATATTCGCCGTGTTACTTCTTAATGAAGGTTGAATAGTGAAGCTC
This sequence comes from Nicotiana noctiflora, assembly GCA_032618575.1. NCBI lineage: Eukaryota > Viridiplantae > Streptophyta > Magnoliopsida > Solanales > Solanaceae > Nicotiana > Nicotiana noctiflora. The sequence continues at coordinate 15,128 of JASVEL010013726.1, read as the reverse complement.
GAGGATCGCAAAGTTGGAAGCAGAGGTCTCCGGGCTGAGGGAGCGGAATGAGAATGCAATCAGGGAGTTGGTGATATCACAGGGCCTTCTTTCAGATGCCCTCAAGGATATTGTTGCTTTGGCCGCTGCTATGCTCGATATCGAACAAGATGCTGCTGCTTACAAGGCAGACACATCTACGGCGCTCGTGGCATATCCCTGGCGGCTGAGCTGAAACTGGTTTGTGTTGTTGATCATGCCAAGGCCAAAGCAAAAAGGGAGGACCTAGAAGAACTCAAGGCCCGGGGCTTAGGGTTATCTGTTGACCTGAACGAGGCCTATGTGACATAGGAGAAGCTAGAGCTTTAAGTTGTTCTCGACGTGGGCAAAAAGTATAGCGGTGAAGAGTAGTCTCCGAGCCTCCCTTCTCTTTTTTGTTTGCCACTTCTTCTTTCTTTTTTGTTTAATATGTTCTCCCCTCCGGGAAACGAATACTACAAAGATGTACGACTATTTTTTTAACATATGAAATGAGACTTTACTCTGGTAGTTCTTCTTGCTTCAAAGCACCGAGTATCGGGCCTTCAGAGCCTTTTATATTTTGTAGCCGAGGTTGAGTTGATAGCTCCTCAGACAGACGTCGGGTATTTCCCGGGGCCCTCCTGCTTTCATGAATTACATGGGAGCCTGGAGTAATTCCGTCATTGCATCACCCAATGGGAGGGTAATGTTAATGCGGCCAAATTAATTGGCTTGTTTGGGCAATTGGTCTGTTGTTGCTTGGCCCTTATATATTCATCTATCCCTCCTTTAAGTAATGATTCTGCAGTTTTTTTTTTTTTAATAAGTTCATCTCTTTTGTAGAGCCAGGTGCCCTTTGCGAGCATTTTCACTTCTCTGCTATAGGTGATTTTTGCTTTGATACTCCTCTTCTTCCCATTATTTGTTGTGGCCATGGCCACCGCTTCGACGTCTAGTGCTCAGACGAAGGGGACTCCTTCCTGTATTCTGCCTTCGGTTGGCGATAGTGGTCCTTCTCTGACATTAGGGGAGCGGTAAATAGAGCTCACTACCTCGAGGATCATTGCTATGCCGGGAAAACCTCCCAATATTCTGGGCCACCGGGGGCATGTGTCGAGAATTACCTCTTGGGTGGTAGAATAGGACCTCAAGGCGATCAAGAGAAAATGTGGATGGGGGAAGGCGTGGTCCTGCAAGCCCCTTCCCCCGAAAAGAACATCACGATATGTGTTGAAGGTTTCTTGAGCGTGTATACCGGCGTTCTCATGCCAGGTTCCCTGGAACGGGCTGTGTTTGACTTTTTTAAAAGGTATCAAGTAACGCTGTCGCAGGTTCATCCCTTCTTCTGGAGCATAGTATGGTCGATGTGATACTTTGCCGACAAGGCTAGGATAGATTTTACTATTAGTCATCTCATAAGATTTTACTGGCCATTATGCTTTCGAGGCCTGGTTGCTCTTCATCGTAGGTCTACTTGAGCTCCTATGATCAACGGTCAGGAGGATGAAGACCATGGATGGATGAGCCAGTTTGTTCAAGTTCAGACGACTGGCGTTATCCCCAGAGAATTCTTATCATTCCTCGAGAAATGGAGCTCCAGACATAAGCACTCCATTCGAGTTGTCTTTTTCTTCATATGAGGTTGGAGTCACAGTGATTTCTTCCCGTCTTTTGGTTATAGCAACTCATTAGTTGCCCGATGAGGTTTCGTACTTAGCCGAATGGTCTCGTAAGCTGGAAGCGTGCTAGACTCATGATAGGAGCCGGTGGCGAGATCTTTTGAAAAGGAGGTAGGAGGTAAATTATCGCGGTACGAGCCTGGCGTTCTCTTTCCACTCTTCTTTTTTCTTTTTCAAGGGAGGCCTCCTCTTTCCTGACCTGCTTCGTTACCATATTGTAGTCACCGAGAGTTTATTCGAGGCAAGACTGTGGTTCAAGAATCGAGGAGTGCTGGAAAAAGAAAAGATATTTTGTGGTGTACGAAGGCTTGCGATGAGGAAACTTCTCTGCAATGGCTGAGAGGAAATGACTCAGTCGGTCAGCAAGGTTTCGGGACTGAAGATTTATTAGACATAGCTTTGACCCTCGTTGAGGCTCATCGTTTGGGCCTTGCGGTGAGTTTTCGATCGTGATAAGGATGTTCTGGTCCGGTACTTTCTTTCTTTTTTCCTCATAAGCTTGGCTTCTTGTTTTTGGGATTTTGAAAAGCTCAAAGTCGAGCTGCTTCGTCACGAGTCCCAGCTGCAGGAAGCTCGGGAAAGAGGAAAGTCCCTCCAGCTTCTATGCGCGGTAAAGGAAATTGAGCTAATTTCTTTAAGGTGCGGGGAGGATCGAATCCGTTCTCGGGAGGACTTCTTGGAGAAACAAGTATTCTACCTTTTGTGTTGGCTTCAATTTCCTTCACATCCCTTTTTCTATCTCTACCAGCGTTTAAAACGTTGTTGTTCCAGTTGAAGGGCATAGAGGATGAGCTGGAGCAACGCTGGGTCGAGGTTGGTGCTACCAATCGTGACTTTACGGAGCTGCGAGCGCGCCTTAACACTCATTCAAAGGCCAAAGAGAGAGCTCAGGCTGTGACATCCATTTTTGAGGCACAACTTCAGGCTGCTCGTGTGAATGACTATGCTCGGGTGCAGATGATCGTGAGGCTCTCATCCATGCTATCAAGGGCAAAAATTGAGGTAGCGAATGTCCGGACCAAGGTCGTATTAAATAACATCGGACGGGGCAAAAGATAGCAGCCTATTTAAAGAGCGCTAAGGCGACCTCGAGGTCGATGAAGATAGATAATTTAGAAGAAAAGAAGAGAGAGAGAGAGAAAGAAAGAGAGAGAGAGAGAGAGATTGAGGGAGAGAGAGAGAGAGATTATTGCATTGTGGAGAAGTGGAGAAATATCAGTCCCTTACGAGGTAGGGTGAGTCCCCCTTATATAGGCGAGGGGACTTGATATAGTACATGATGCATTAAATGTAAAGATACATGGATGGGACGTCTGGACAAGACACTAGAACCTATTGGCTCAGCCTATCCCCTTACGAGTTTACCATTTGCGTGACTTTTGTTAGGTTGCGAGATCATCTGACCTTTGAGCTACTACAGAGCCGCGGATTATAGTCGAGATAAGGAGCTCGATCACGACCTTATGGCCTTGACATGCCGTTAGGGTACTCTGAACGTATCTCGATGGCAAAAAATAAACTCCTCCAATTTTACCGCACACAATGTGATAACAGTATGTGATAAGTCTGAAATAAGAAAATATTATTACTATGATTTTATCAATGATGTGGACGTCATAATATACAATATTATATCATCATCATGTGGTAATGAGAATAATAAGGATTCTCAAAACAATCATTCACTGTGAAAAAATAATAATTGTCATCGCAATTTGACATGAGATATTTGTCAAGCACATATAGATTATTATTCTCCATTTATGATGTGAATGTGACAACATCTGATTTATGAATACACATCCATTCTTGAGAGAATACGAACATGATAGTGGTATTAAATATACCACATCTAGAAAGAAGTTTGAGATGAAATAAGAAGATAATTTTATATTATAACATGAATGGTCATTGATCACATACCTATTGTGATTATGCAAAAATATTAAGGCTTGTGATTATTATACAGTAAAAGTAATAAAAGCAACATATCTTGCCTATAATGATTTTGACCATGACCATAATGATATAACTTTCTCTTTAAAAGAAATATTCACCATATGGATGTTGATAAATATGTAGTAGTACCAAATTAATTGAGAGCTCTGGAAGAGCCAATTATTACTACTTTGGAGAAATATAATTGGTTATCGTGTCAATTTATTGTGTCGTAGTAAGTCTCAAAGAAACTTAATTGAGTTTCTAAAGTATTCGTGAGTGCGGTTGGTTATATTGAGACTATAAATAAAGGAAGGATTTAATATCTTTTATTACTACAACTTGTAGCGTTGAAATATGTATGTGAAAAGTTATCTACTTTATTCTCAAGTTTTTACTACACAAATAAAATAATACCACAATAAAGTAGATATTTATTGATATAAAAACATATATCACAATAAACTTAGAGTTTATTGATAATTGCACACATAATAGTGTAAATCTAAACTTTATCAATATTGATAATTTATTAAGTTTGTATAATTGGTTTAGCCATGTTAATTTAAGTATGATGTGAAAAAATAAAAGAGAATTCATATGGTCCAATTGTATTGAAAAGAATTAAGTTAGTATATTAACTTAATTATGTGGTGATATGTCAATGACACGTGGATCAATAGAAGAATGACAACTGTCGAGTTTGTTTGAAGAGGCGCGAGCTTTTACAATCGCGGGCAACGATCCAAGAAACCCAAAAGGAATAAGTGCTCGAACCTCTTGGTAATTTGAATAATCACCGGAGAAACGAACCTAGTTAACTGAAAAGTATAGATATGTATTATCGGTAGTTAATGAGCATTAATTATGGGAAAATGTTATGGAATATGTACTGAACGATTATGATTGACCAAATATAACGTTACAATAAATATCATTAATTGCTCATAATGACTCCATTATGGGAGAAATGAAACATACTACTTAAAGGGGGAGTATTATAAATAGAATTGTATTTAATATGAATCTCTATATATAGAGAGATTCTAGGTTTTGTTACTTGGTGGTTAAGTCACTTTCCCCCGGAAATAGAAGGAATCTATTCCATTGTAATTCATCCCAAAATTCAAGAAGAATTATTCTCTTTCTTTGCAATATTGTTGTTCTTCTTTTATTGTTTTATAATAGTATTTCACTAAAATCTAATATTTTTACCTATATATACCACGTAAATTTTCAAAGAAGGGTGGTCAATTGACCAACCATGGGCTACTTAGCTTCGCCCAGTGACCTTACAATTTTTTTCTGTTAACATATTAAGATCCACGGAAAAGGCCTAAAAATGCCACTTAACTTTCAAAAATTGTTTATCCATGCCATTCGTTAAAAAATGTTCATTTCATGCCACTGCCGTTACACATTTGGCTCATCTATGCCATTATTAACTAACAGCTCAATTTTTATTTGGCCCATGGATGAGCCAAATATGTAACACCAGTAGCATGAAATGAGCATTTTTTAATGGATGACATGGATAAACCATTTCTAAAACTAGAGTGGTATTTTTAGGCCTTTTCCGTATGATCAATTGATTAGGAACCAAATTGAAACTTCTCTTAAATATTCATCCAGGACCAACTGGGTGGTTCTTTTTCCTGAATAAACTAGTAGCACGTGAGCTTATTTAATATACTGTCACAGATAACGCCATGATAGATTGTCTTAAAATTAACGGAAAAAGGGCCTAAAATGCCCCTGAACTATCCATTTTGGTACAATAATGCCCTTCATCCATCTATTGGGCCAAATATGCCCTTCCGTTAATGATTTTGGCTCACAAATGCCATTTGAGTTAATGGAGCGACACGTGTCATTGTCCTATTGGCCCATTCTTAACATTTCTTAATTAATTAAAAGGATTCATTATTCATACCCGAAAAATAATTTTCTGTAGCAATTTTTCTAAAAAAAATTTTTACTAAAAATTAAAGAAAAAAAGGATTTTTTTTCCAGTTTTTACAAAAAAAAAAAATTACTAAAATAATATTTTTGTAAAAACAAAAACAAATCTAAAAAGCAATTTTATAAAGCAATATTTTTGAAAAAAAAATGGAAAAACAAGTAGAATAATGCTTTAGAAAGTATTGCTACTTTTCTACTGAAATTCTTTTTTCTACTTTGCTCTGAAAAAAAAATTAACGTTTTAAAAAACATTAACCCTTAAAATTTTGATACCAAACATTGACGTCCTACTAGAAAGTAATTTTTTACTTTTCTTAACAAAATATTGCTACTTTTCTACTGGAAAAAATTGGAAAGCATTTTCCTACTTTTTTTTTTTACAATTTTTACAAAAATATTGCTTTAGAAAATTGATTTTTAGATTTTACTTTTATTTTTACAAAATATTATTTTAGTAAAAAAATCTATTTAAAAAAATGGAAAATAATTCCCCTTTTTTTCTTTAGTTTTTAGTAAAAAATATTTTTAGAAAAATTGCTTTAGAAAATTATTTTTCGGGTATGAATAATGAGTCTTTTTAATTAATTAAGAAATCTTAAGAATGGACCAATAGGGCGATGATACGTGTCCCTCCGTTAACTCAAATGGCATTTGTGAGCCAAAAACATTAATGGAATGACATATTTGACCCAATAGGTGGATGGAAGACATTATTATACCAAAACGAATAGTTTAGGGATATTTTAGGTTCTTTTCCGTAAAATTAATTACATATTAAATATGCTGATTTGACTAGCTGATAGTCGGTTATGATTCACGAATTTATATAATCGTAAAAGATTAAGTAGTAGCCTATCCTTCATTGAATGAATGTGTCTTTGATTTTAAGGCGTCGTGGCATTAATTAGAACCGTATATAACATTCATGTTACAGTTTGAACCACGAATTATTTAGTATTCGTTTCATTAATAATTGTGTTATTTCTAACAGTGACATGATCATATATATATATATATATATATATATATATATATATATATATATATATATATATATATATATATATATATATATATATATATACCATAAGAACCAAAGAAATCAGCTTAGAACCCGGCCGTGAAATATTTTTCATTTTTTTTTTTGAAATTGCGTTTTTTCGAAATTAGTATTTGGCCATAAAAATTTTAATTTTCACTTGAAGATGAACTTTAGAACTTTTCAAAATTTAAAAAACTCCAAAAAACTGTTTTTCAAAATTTTCACACTGATCACTGACAAATATTTAAAAATTATCCAAAATTATATTCATATCCAAATACAACTCTAATTTTCAAATATCACTATCATTTAATTATTATTTTTTTGCACTCCGAAATTTTACAATTCTTACGCCCAAACGCCTACTTAGTTATTTGACTAATCTAATTTAAATAAATGGTTTTCCATCAAATTTAATTTCATTTATTGCTTTAATATTTTGTTACTATTAGTCAAATACAACATTCAAGTTGATATAATACTTAAATCCACGACGAATCAAATATGGGGGTGTTACAATTGATTCTCAATAAATAATGTTAGACATGAAATCTAACTGCATGCATACAAAGCTGGACATTATTATTCCGTAAATTTAATGAAAAGCGAAAAATACTTATGTACGCACTAAATTTGAGGTCGGATTAGAACATGTGACATTGAAACTATGTAAGGCCATTCCAATGTTAGCGTTATTTTTTGCACTAAATTTCACATTAAAATGATATAATAATAAATTTACTCCAATTATTACATTATTTTTTACATCAAATCTTCTCTCTCTTCTATATTATATTATTATTTTTTATTTACTTTTTATTTTTTATTTCCTTCAAACTAATACTATTTTTTTTCTTTTTTCTATATTCATTATATATAATTCATATTCACCACTTATATAATTATTTATTACAAAATTATTTTAAAGGATAAATTAACAAAAAGTGAAATCATTGACTATAATAATAATATAAAATTAACTTCTAGTTTTATATAAATATAATATATATACAAAATTAATATATCAAATAGGATTTAAAATTAAAATAATAAAATTTTTAATATAAAAGTTAATTATATACACAATATATGATAAACTAAAAGTTTAAAAATAAAAGAATTGAATTAAATAATATTAAACCAAATATAAAGTGATGAATAATGTTGCATCAAGTTTGGTGCACCACTATTCATGCTCTATAATAGAGCAAAAAATGGTGTTGTATTTAAGCAAAAATACACCATTTTTTACACCAAATTTAAATTGGTACAAAATATATAGTCACATTGGAGATGCCCTAACTACATTGGTCCCTTAGAGACCAAAAAGCGTGAAGCCAAATAAGTAATGCCTAACATTAGGCAAATGCCTGAGGTGCAGGGGTAGATACAACACTTTTCATAAGCGGTGTCGTATTTAATGAAGCGAACAAATAAATATATTATTATTACGATATACATAAAAATAATATAAATTTGAATGTTATTAAAAAATTATACTACAACCCTTCTTTTATAAGTTTTTATTTTTTAAAATGTATTCAGAATATTCTTGCCAGACATAATAGTAAATGCTACATTTTCTATATATGACGCTAAGCAATCACTGAAAAACTCTTTCATTATTTGACTTTACAATTTGGGTTCGTACCAACTTCATCTTCTCCCAAGAAAAAGATAGAAAGAAATAAATATGTAGTAAGTAACAAACATACTTGGAGGGAAAAAAAGTTTTTTGGCAAAAAAAGCTGATAATCTTACTCAGCATAAAGGTGCTCAGGTTCGAACCCAAGGACCTCTCTTAAAAAATAAAAGCACCTAACCAGCAAAGCTAACAAGAAGTATATGTAAAGTTGTGTCCTTTTTGTTAATTTAACAATATATATTTTGTACACATTAATAATTTACAAATATTTAATGAATTTTTCTGTCAAAGTGGTGTCCGACGATACCGCTTGCACCAAGGTGCATCCGCCCTGCTCAGTTGCTTAATATATCTCCTCTCGTTATATAGACCTTATTGATGGTTGGTGGAGCATGTACACAGGGGCGGAGCTAGCCTAGTACTTGCGGGTTTGGCCGAACTTGGTAACTTTTGTCAAAAATCTATATTTGTGTTAAAAAATTTATTGAATTTGTATAAATTATTAATTAATAACCCAGTAATATAAACGAACTAGAATCCCGAACCCACAAATTTTAAGTTCTGGCTCCGTCTCTACCTGTACAAGTTGGGTTGCGACGTGAAGTGCAATATCTCCCTTAGCAATTGTTCTCTATTATGCTTCCTCTATTTTTCTTGTTTTTCTCTTTCATTTTTTTCTCTTAAATCAATAAATGTGATCATTCTACTCTCTATTTGTTTACTGTGAATAGGCGAGTATTATCGAAGACCAAAGAGAAACATGGCCTTTCCATCAACGATGTGGGACATTAACACCCTCGCATGCCCTGATAACTGAAACAAGATAATAGAGATTTTTACACAGGTGGTCACGTTACAAAAATTATTTTCATAACTAATAGTAATTTTTGTTTATTCCAAATATAGCATATTTTATTACAGTTATAGCATTTAAAAAAAACATAATTGTAATCCCTTAAATACCGCTATAAGAGGCACCTATTTAATAGCCAAAATGCTCACTCAATGTTTAAGGAAAATGTTTCAATCATCACTAATACCGTGTAAACGGGTTGCATATTTTCTCTCTTTCCATAAACCAAAAACAGAAAAATGAAAAATCTCAAAGAATTTGCTATTTCGTTGATTTATAGCACTTCTTCAAATAGGATTATTATATTATTGTAAATTTATACACCATTAAGTACCATCATTATACTGTATATACACATTTGTACATAACTGTATACTACTATAATATTATGTATAGATGTATTTCTTGTATATATTTATAGTCTACTATTATTAACATTAATAATACACGATCAATATACACAAATAGCTGAAACATTTATGATAAAATATAATCAATCTATACTTGGTTTTTACTTGGTATATTATCTGGTATAATTTATACATGATTTACAACGTGTATAATTTATCTATTACTATAATTTATATATAGTTTATTAAAATTTATACATGATTTATACAACATATATTATTGTAAGTCTGAGGCTATATTCCAAGCTTCGGTGTGTATATTATTATACATGTTATATTTTAAATTAATTAATTTTATTTTTGTAAATGAGAACATATGGGTTATGTAAGGTGAGCAATAAGTATAAGTCTTTTTGTATAATATAACTTGATTAGCATTTAATTTTTGTATATAAAAATGATAAATGACTATTGTATTAAAAATATTCCCTAGCAAAGAAACGGAAGACAAATGTTTGAAAACATGTGCAATATATATGAAAATGAAGGGATTCAACCGTTATGAAAATGATGTCGGGAGCTAAATTAGGTCGTGAATCAATTTAAAAAGAAGATTACGAGATAAATTAAACCCCTTTTAACTTTTTGTTAGAAAATTAATGATTAAATTTCATTAAAATGTGATTAACGATTCAAATTGATAGTTTTCTGCTAGAGGATGTAATTATTTTGTTGCCACGTATGTAAAATACCTATTGCTGATAGGATTATGAAAAAATTTCTTAAATTTTGGCTCTTTATGTATTCTCCTCAAGATAATATGGGGGCCTAATTGGTTGAAACATGAATTGGGTAAGTAATGAGTGTTGTGATATATACTATTAAATATGGATTTGGTTTAGAGATTATATTGGTCAAAATCTAACAGTTACGGTCAAGCTGACCGATATCTCGTCCAAGCGGCAAGATAGCGAAAGATGATATAGTTTATTTCATATCCCGTACTCATGATATTCATCGAGATGAAAGTCATCTTTTCTTGGTCCTTCTCGGCCATCATGATTTGGTTGTAGCCGGAGTAGGCACCTAAGAAGCATAGCAGCTCATATCCTGTTGTGGTATCGATCAACTAGTCGATGTGAGGTAACAGGAATGAGTCCTTCGGGCATGATTTGTAAAGGTCGGTAAAATCTACGCACATCCTCCATTTCCTATTTTTCTTTTGACCATTACGACATTGGCGACCCATTAGGGATATTTTGATTCCCTTATGGACCCGTTTGCTAGTAGCTTATCTACTTCTTCGCTGACGGCCTCGTTGATTGTGGCATTGAACTTTCCTCTAAATTGCTGCATGGGTGGATATAGTGGGTTGATGTTCATCTTGTGGGTGGCAATGTCTTTTGGTATCCCCGGCATATCTATCTCTTAGTATCCCCGGCATATCTATCTCTTGGTATTTTCGGCATATCTGAATGAGAAAAAGCAAATAGATCTGCATGGTTAAGTAGGAATTCATGGTACTTACTTGGGTCGTAGAGGTTGTGTCCGATGTAGGCTTTCTTTGTGTGGTCGGTGCTGTCTAGTTGTACTGGGTCGAGATCCTCGACCGTTGCTTTGCAGACTACTTCGAAGTCCGGATCTTTGATGGCTTCCGTTGTTGGGTCGAACTTAGTCCCTGATACGGCTGATTGCTATGCTTTCGCACTTGCTCCTTTCAACTGTTTTGTGTGTGAGCAGTTTTGAGCAATTTGGTAGCATTCTTGTGCAGTGTGTGGCTCGCCCCGAATGCTAAATACTCCCCAAGGGGTGGGAAACTTGATCAATCGGTAGAAGCTTGAGGGGACTGCCCGCATGAGGTGTATCTATGTGCGTCCTATGATGGTGTTGTAGGCTGTTTCTTAGTTCATGATGTGGAAAGTGGATTCCAGTGTAACTCCTCCTGCTAAAATCGGTAACGATACCTCCCCGTAGGTTCGTTTCACTGCATTGTTGAAACATGTCAGTGTTATGCAACGCGGTTTTATCCTATCTTCGAGCCTCATTTGCGCGAGGACTCTTGGATGAATAATACAAGCACTGCTTCCGTCATCAACCATGATTCTCTTAACATCAATGTCAGCAATATTTAAAGTTATGAACAAAGCATCATAATGAAGGAAAGACAAACCGTAGGTGTCAGACTTATCGAATGTGATACTCTCTTCGAAGTCTTCATACCGTTCGTGGGTGATTGTTCGTTTTAGTTTGTGCAAGGTGGTGAGCTTTACATGGTTGATTGTTGAATTGTCGCCTCCTCCGACGATCAGGTTGATGGTGCGTGCTGGCGAAAGTGGCTTTGGCGGCCCTTGAAGTTGTTCTCTCCCTCATGCGAAGTTGATCTTTCCCCTATCGCTGAGCAGCTCCCTCAAGTATCCTTGGTTCAGCATTCTGAATACCTCATGTCATAGCCCTATGCAATCTTCGCTTTTGTACCCTCGTTCTTGGTGGAACTCATACAGGACGTTTGACTTCCTCGTCGCGGGGTCTGATTTAATTTTCTGCGACCATTGTACCCTAGTGCCCAGCTTCTCCAAAGCGTACACTATTTCTGAGGGAGACATGCAAAAGTTATGGGTAGATAATAAAGGGGGCATACCTCTTTCATTACAGAGTGGGGCCACATGTCGCTGCAGTGCTTCTGTGTGTCTTGGTGGTGGTGGATGCGAGGATCTGATGTAAGGCTGATGCCTTTCTTTGTTGAAACGCGAGGGTTGTTCCCGCCGGCCCTCGCTACGTCGATCCCTCCTTGCTTTTGACGGTATCGTTGTAAGCCGCTGGGTTGGTCCATTGAGGTCATCCTCATCTGCTCGTACCTCGGCATAGTAGGCATTGTGGATCTCCTCCCATATTGTGGGAGGATACTTCATGAGTCGGTTTAGTAGCTTTTATTTCCTTTTGAACCATCTCTGCTCAGCCCAGTTTGGAAAGCTGGGACCGACATGCCTTCCAATATGTTTGGTAGGCTCGTCCTTACTCTGTTGAATCTGGCCAGGAATTCCCTGAGTCCCTCGCCTGATGTTTGTTTTGACAGTGAAGATATCGTTGACCCTGGCCTCTGCTTTCTTTGCTCCTGTGTGGGCGGTGGCAAACTTATCCGCCATTTTTTCGAATGTTGATATCATTCTGGCTGGCAATTGCGAGTACCATTTTAACGCCCCCATGTTAACGTTTTTTCTGAACTTTTTCAGCAGTGCGAATGGTACATGTTCCTTTGACAGATCGTTACCCTTCACAACGGTCACATAGTGGATCAGGCGGTCTTCGAGGTCTGTCGTCCCATCTTATATCCTTAAGTAAGGTGGCATTTTGAAGGTTTTTGGGATCGGGTGAGATGAAACTTCTTCAATATATAGCTGTTCGACGAATCTTCCCACGTCGCGTTTCGGTAGTAACTTAGGAGCGTGTGCAATTTTGTCTACTCTTTCCTGATACTCTTTTATTTGGTCCTGGAGTGTCTTGTTTTCATTCTCCATTTCCTTCATTTTTAAGGATGGCTGCAAGTATGCCATCGCTGGTCTGGTCGTTGGTGTGGTTGTTGTTTGTATGAACAGTATCGAGTTCACTGGTGGTAATGATGTCTGTTGTCGTCGGGTTCTTAATGTTGCTTTGGGGCGATTTTTCGAGCAAGCAGCCTAGGGTGTTCATCAGCCACTCTTCCAGCAGCTTCTTGACCACCGGGGGTGGTGTTTCTTTGACTACAGACGTGGAAGCTCCCTTTTCGTGCAAGATCGTCAGATCTTGAGATGAAGAGGGTGAGATTTCTCCCTCTTGTGTGCTATCACGTGTTGTGCTCAAGATGTTTTCTCTACCGGCCTCGTTGAGGGGGCCTATGAGGTTGGTTGTGATGCCTGCTATTGCTTTCAATCTTGCGTCATTTTCTGCCATTTTTCGATTTCAGTAGGGTGTGAAGGAAGGTGGTTTGTTTTTTATATTCTAGATGAACTATGATTTCGATTGTCGAAATCCCCACAGGCGGCGCCAAATTGTTTGACTCGAAAGATAACAAATACTTTACAAGTGAATACAATCAAAATAAATCAAGGATAAATCATAATCGAAAATAATGAGACCTTGCTAGAAATGTGAATTATTTATCTTATTGCTTTTGATAGATTGAAAATTCTAGAGAAGAAGAGATAGAGAGAGATAGAGGGAGAGAAAGCTTGTATTAGAAAAGATCTGATCCCCTTTACTACATTAGGATCCTCCTTTATATAACAGGAGAACCCCCTCGAAATAATAAAATAATACGCGGATAGGTCATGTGCTTTCGAGGAGACGACGAGACCAAAGGGCACGTTTTCACTCCGACATTCTTAGGTCGTACCCTCACTTTGACTATTGCTTAGTCGTGGATTGTTGCTACTGTAGTGGGCAGAATTTCACCCCATACATACATATAATATACTTCTAAAATATTTGCTTTCTTCACAGTTTCATCTCTGGTGTACCTACACAGAAAATAAACTCAATTAAACATAATTTAATATGGTTTAGCATTAAAGCTCCAAATTGTAAGGTATAATGCATAAAAAATATGAAATTATAATCAAACATCAATACACAAAACCAGTGTATTTTAATTTATCATAGTAGGTAATTTACCTTATTTTTTATGTTACTAATTTTAATTATTACGGATTATTATATGAATTATCTTTTAGCAAGTGAATTAATAATTTAAAAATGGGCTACTATCAATATCTAGACTCTATATAGTTTAAGCTAAGATGCAAATGCACTCATCTGGCTTGGCTACTATATTGTTGTTTCTTTTATAAGGACTACAACTATTTATTTTCTCCTGGACGCCTTACCTCGTTGACAAAATAAAAGTTATAAGCTACAATTAATCTACATATATGTAAAAAAATTTACCATCCTCGTCTGAAAATGCAATATATCTTCACTTGTGTAAGTTGCAAAAAACCGCAATCTATCTCGAGTTGATTCTTAATCCTGATTATGTAAAATAGGTTAACTCTCACTACATTAAACTGAATCATTTCTCAAATGATCATCTAAACGCTGTTCTATTTCAAAATTGTTTCCCAGAAATTTTCTGAATTTAGTTTGGCAAAAACTGAACCAAAATTAAATGCAAATACCACTTGCAGGGGCAGTAAAAGCAAAGAAGGACCACAATGAAAGGACCAAAATATGGAGTACCAGAAAAACAGATCCTTAAATTCTCTGCGCAGCAATCTCCATCCCCATGAATCGGCGGTCCTACTAGAGTTAGTCAATCAGTAATTTATGCTCCCTCCAGTTCTTAACATAAAAAATAATACTAAAACGATGTGGAATATGATAGTTTAATTATTTTCACACATAATAAGAAATTTACCTTTTAATATTAATTATAATAAAATTAATCGTATTAATTTTAATTTATTTATTAAAAATGTAATAAGCACTTGTAGGCTTTTTACTTCAAGGACATCTTTGAAAAAAAAATATTAATTCTTTCTTGATATTAGAAAAAATCAAAAATTGCTACCACAAAAAAAGACTAAAAAATCAAGTAAAATTAACGGGAGAGAATATTTTTTTATTATTCACCTTAAATTCATTGATTTTTAGGACTAAATTAAATGATACGTACTACAAACTACAA
>JASVEL010013725.1:0-50164 GCA_032618575.1 Nicotiana noctiflora | reverse complement strand
GTATAGTATATGTATATTGGGTACACCGAATTGCTATGGCGTTATATACACACCATCACTTGATCAGTTGTTATGACCACATAGGATGAGATGATATCATGGGATGCCCTTAGATGCTTGATGATGTCATGTACGTGTATACCTATGCATGATGTGATATTTTTACGCATATACATGATATTATAAATGTTTCATGATTCATAAAGCTATTCAAACTTACAAGTTGAGTTCTTTACTCCATATTCTTTCATGTCTTTTATATACTGCTTTCATGCTATATATATACTCGACACTTTATTCGTACTGATATCCTTTTTACCTAGGGACACTGCGTTTCATACCCGCAGGTTCTGATAGATAGGTTGGTATTCCTCCTAGTAGGCTATCAACTCGGCGGAAGGTGTTGGTGCACTTCACTTGCTCCGGGGTTGCCTATTTGGTCAGTATAATTTGGACGTGTATTGATTGATATGGCAGGGCTCTGTCCTGACCTTTATAATTTTATGTACTCTTAAAGGCTTGTAGACCGATTTCATGTGTATGGATACTTGTATGGCCTTTTCCTCCTATGTTTTGAGTTTACAAATGATCATATAGGCTTTGTAGGTCCGTATGTCACAATTATAAGTTTCTATATCATGTTGGGTCATCCTGTATCTAGTATTCCTTATGTTTTATTCTAGTTATCTCATGACGGCCCTTCTGGCCCATTTACTCATGATAATACGATAAGAAAGACATGTTATGTTGGTACTCAATTGAGTAAGGTACCGAGTGCTTGTCGTGACCCTCCGGTTTGGGTCGTGACACCATTGTTCTCTCTTGGATCAAGAACAATGTGGCCTCAGAACTTTTAGGTGGAGTTGTATATGCATCTGATGCACACCTCGTGTGGGAGAATTCGCGTGAAAAGTTTAACAAGATAAATCGTGTTATGGTTTCTCAATTGCGACTTTGTCATAATGAACTAGTTCTATTTATGTGTATTTATTGAAATTAAATGAACTATGGAATGAATATGATGTTTTAGTTCCATTTACTAATAGTTGTGAGAAACCGAAGGATCGCATGGAGCATTTGCATCAATAGAGAGTCATATAGTTTTTATCTGGTCTGGATGATTCGTATAATCATGCGACAACATAAGTTCTCATGAAAACCACTTCACCTAGCCTAAACCAAGCCTATGCCATGACTATTCTAGATGAAAGCCAACAAATAGTTGGTGTGAACATAGTAACTAACCGGACAGAACCACTAGCTATGCAAGCAGGAAGAGTTAGAGGAAGAAAACTTCTTTGGTGTGAATATTGCCATTTGAAAGGACACACCAAAAAAAATTGTTACAAACTTATTAGCTACCCTGCTAATTTTGTCTTAAAGAGAAGATATGGTGAAGAAATGAAAATCAAAGAGGTTGGCAGCATAATTATGGTACTAGAAATCCAAATTGATGGAATGGTATTAGTCATGGCAAACCTAGTGGTAATAGTACTGGTAAAGTATGTGGTTGGAGAAGAGAACCCATGACAGTGAGATGTGTCTTCATCATCTATGCAAGGGAATGAAGATAATTCTTATAGAGCTGCTGAAAGTACCAGATATCACTACTTCACTAATGATCAATATAATCATATATGAAGTTTGTTGAACAGAGATGACAGAGAGCATCAATGCTAATATGGTGGGCATGGGTTCAATTAACTGTTTGATGACCATATTCACACAAAAAATCAAAAGGAAAGGAGGGAGGTCAGAGACTCAAGTTCTACCCATCACATTACTTTGATTTAGAATTGTTATCAAATACTAAATGCATAGAGAAGACTAACAAAGATAGAGTACACATCCCTGCTGGAGAAAAGTCTGACATTACTCATATTAGTAGTGCAACCTTATTAGATAGGAGGACAATTAGAGATTTACTTTATGTTCCACTATGTTGCTCGGACTCTCTGAAAATATGGCCGGATACGTGTCGGGTCCTCCAAAAGTAAAGCATTTTCGAAGGATCCAACACGGGTGCGGCTACATTTTGGAGAGTCCGCGCAACATAGATGTTCCAGTTTCAAGTTTAACCTATTGTCAGTAGCAAAGTTAACTAGGGAGCTAAATTGTAATGCGATTTTCTTTCCTGATTTTTGTGTCTTTCAGTATCTTTGAAATGGCAAGGTACAGGGGATTGGTCGAAAAAGAGGAGGATTGTATGTACTCACTTGACTGGGTAGTAGAATAAAGGCACTCAATGTTGTGAGTATGATGAACAAAGGATCATATAGTTTATGGCACAACAGGCTGGGCCATCCTTCCTTGTCAGTAATGAATCATATAGTAGGATTACATAATAAAGAAAATAATATGTCATAGGATAGTTGTTTGGTATGTCCCTTATAAAAAAAAACTTATAAAATTCCTACCTTTGACAAGAAGCGATATTTCTTAACAATTGCGGATGATCATTTGGGTATACATGGGTATTTTTTCTGAAGTTAAAATCTGAATCAGTAGTGGCAATACAATAATTTTTTACTACGGTTCAAAATCAATTTGGTATTATGATTAAAGTGATGAGATCAAACAATGGGTTTGAGTACTTTAATGCACAATGTTTAGAGTTGTTAACTAGTCTTGGTGTAATTTATCAGAGTAGCTGCCCTTATGCTCCACAATATAATGGCATAGTGGGGAGAAAAAATATACATATACTTGAGACTGCAAGGGCTTTAAATTTTAGGTATCAATCCTAATCAAATACTGGAGAATGTGTGTTAAAATATCAATATATCTTATTGGTAGGCTATCATCCAGTGTTCTAGAGGGCAAGACTCCATATGAACTTTTATACCACAAGAGAGCTAACATTGCATATTTGAGAGTTGTATGATGCCTTAGCTATGTAACAAATTTAGTCAAGGGAGAAAAGTTTGCAGAAAACGCCAGAGCACGAGCAGCACTTCTTACGAGGTGCCCTGAAGCACAAAAGAGTTATATTGTACTTGATCCACTCACAAGATAATTCTCTACAAGCAGAGATGTTGTGTTAAGAGAATCAGAGTTCCCATTTGCTAAGAAGAATTAGAATAACTCTGTTACTAAGGAGTGTGCAGAGTTGGGTTCATTGCGTTTTTCTCCCTTACATACATATCCACTCAATGTCCTGCAGGCTACAAATGCTTCAACCTCAATAGAGGAAGAAGTGGGTATGCAGGATAACAGGCAGGGTGGCTTGTAGGAGAACTCATCAGCTCTACAGGAAATGAACACTAATAGCAGGCAAAATGGTTTACATGAGAGTTCTTCAGCTATGCAGGAGATGAACACTGCAAGAATTCATGAAGATATGCAGAATGATACATTGGAAGTTCCAATAACAAATAACCAATAGGAAGGTGAATGTAACATAAGCTTCCAGCCTGATAGGAAATCTACCAGGTAGGCAAAAGAACCGATATGGATGAAGGATTGTGTAATACTCCCTCTATTTAAAATTAGATAAGGTACTTTCCTTTTTTGTTTTTTTCTAAAATAAATGACATATTATTAAATTTGGAAATAATTCAACTTTAATCTTTTTGTTATACCCATTTTACCTTTAATGAGAAACTTTCATAACCACGTAAATGTCATGACCCCGCAAAGCTTTTACCCTTTAAGATTTTGAGATCAAAAGTTTTAAGAGTCTTTTTTTAAACTCTGTGTCGAGTCAAACTACCTCATCTAAATTGAAACAGAGGGAACAGCTAAGAAGAACACATGATGCAACTATCCTATCTCAAATTATTGGGTTATAATCATAGTAGCTTAAGTTATCAGTGCTACTTAGCTAAGTTCTCTCAGCTGAGAAAGACAATAGGTGGATAGAATTCATGAAGCAATAAGTGAAGGCATTAGAAGGCAACAACACATGGGAGATAGTGGATCTATAGGAACGAAAGAAATTGTTGGTTCAAAATGGGTGTACAAGATTAAGTTGAAAGCAGATGAAGAAGTAGAAGATTTAATGTTAGATTAGTTGCAAAAGGACATAGCCAAAGGGAAGGACCGGAGGAACATGATACGTTCTCACCAGTGGCAAAATGGTCATTGTAGGGTCTCGTATTTTATTAGCTGAATCAAGAGGTTGGGGGTTGTTTCAAATGGACGTTTGTAATGTATTCTTACAAGAAGATTTGTATGAAGAAGTATATATAAAGTTACCTGAAGGGTTCAGAAGAAAGGGAGAGGATAAAGTGTTCAAGCTTTTGAAATCCCTATATGGGCTTAAGCAGGCTTCACGATATTGGAATATCAAGTTAACTGAAGCTCAACTAAAAGAAAGTTTTGTACAAAGCCATCATGATTATTCACTATTCACACTAAGGAGACAAGAAATGATAGTGGAAATTTCTTGTACATATGGATGATCTCCTTATCACAGGTAGCAGTCCAGTCCTGATCAAGAAGGCTAAAGACATACTACATTAGAGTTTCAAGGTGAAAGATCTAGGAGAGCTTAAATACTTCCTAGGAATTGAGGTCCTAAGATCTAAAAGTGGAGTTTTGCTGAATCAAAGAAAACATGTGCTAGAATTAATATCATATATGTGACTGAGTGGAGATAAACCTGCATGTACACCACTGGAAGTGAATTCAAAATTGGCGTTAATAGAATATGACCAAGCAAATGGAATTACAAGAGATGTGCCTCAACAGAACATCAATGCATGTCAGAGAGTAATTCAAAAGCTTTTATATGTTACTATAACAAGACCTAACATCAACTACGCAGTGCGTGTATTAAGTCAGTTCATGCAAGCACCAAAAAAGTCTCACTGGGATGTTACCTTAAATGTTGTGAAGTACTTGAGGAATGCTCCATGACTGGGAGTTTTGATGAATTCTGATTATGTAGAAAAACTCACATGCTGGTGTGACTGTGACTAGACTGCATGCCTTAACACTAGAAGATATGTTAATGGTTATTCATAAATTTTTGAGATTTAATGATCACTTGGAAGTCAAAGAAGCAATAGATTGTTTCAAGGAGCTCGACAGAGGCAGAGTACAGAAGTATGACTGCATGAAATGCTAAAGTAACATGGTTACTTGGTCTATTCAAGGAGCTAGATGTAGACATAACACAACTAGTCATAGTTTTCAATGATAACAAGTCAGCTATTCAACTTGAGAAAATCATGTGCTTCACGAAAGAACAAAGCATATAGAGATTGATTTCTATTTTATGCGAGACAAAATCAAGGAAGGAATAATTAAAGGTAGTGCATGTTAGTACTAAGGAGCAGTGGGTAGACTTATTAACCAAAGCATTAGAGACTACTCAACATGTTCATTTACGTAGCAAACTTGAAGTGTTCAATATTTTGCACCTTCCAGCTTGAGGGGCATATTATGATATGTCATGTGTTGTACATGTGACTTAATTATTTAGTTAGTTAGAGGATGGTTAAATTTGTTAATTGTAAGTTAAGGGTAGTCATTAGCTTATTTCTTCTTCATTACACTCTTGTATATATCGATTGTTACAAAGGGATAGAACGGTAGATTTGCTCCTTTTCAATCACATCTTTCCTCTCTAGAATAGTCTGTTATTTATTTGTATTGCTGTAAGTAAATAAAAAAGTAATCTTTCTGAAAAATAAAATAGAAAATTAGTAGAAACAATTCTGAAAAAATAATATTTGAACTTCAAAATAAATTTGAAACGTTAAAGGAATAAATCGAGCTCATTGAACACACAGTATGTCCTTAAGGAAATTATTCCCCTCAAGTACCCGAGGTTATAGAATATATCCTCCCAAGATAGAACGATTTAACTCACCGCAGTGTTGGTACCAAAAACACCGATGATCAGCGAACCACTCAATGACAACAAAACACACTGGAATTTTAGTGCAGAAGAAGAAGAAGATAATCAGGAAATTTCGTAGTAAATATTCTGGGATTTGAAGGTCTATTTATAGCCAACTTGGTGATGTTTTTGAAGAGGTTTGCAACCTTTCAGAATAGTCATGACTGTTGGAATATGTGTGACCCTCTGAAGAGGTTTACTACCTTTCAGAATAGTCATGGATGTTGGAACATGTGTGACACTATTTCAAAATAGCCATGGCTGTTGAAAATTTTTGCGGAAAATTTAAAACGAATTTAAATTAACCCGTGAAAGAAAAACGGGCTAGACCGGATCGGGTCGCGGGTCATCCCTCTATTTCTTTTCCCAACATTTTCCATTCACACCTCTTTTGTTGTTATTTATTAAATAAAAAACCCAATAATCGCCCACATGAATGAGGAATGGCTATAAACTTAAAGGAATGCACGGACGTGTGTGTTTTCTACAAACAAGAATTTATTGCATATGGATAAGTAGGTTTACCTTTGAAGTTTCCGTAATGAACTTATATCAGATATAGTTGGTCAATCGGTAGGTTTAATATCTTTGAACCGTCGATCTTTGTTGTATACCTAGACAACATAAGTCACACAACCAATCCTTAACCATATATAAGTCTCACGTTTGTGTCCGTTTCAGCCATGATCACCACCTGGTTTCATGAGTGCTTAGAAAATGGGCCTTTTCTTTCATTCTCTTTGAAGCGGCTTACACTTCACACTCACATAGGTGATTCCTAAACATGTAATCCTAAAGACACACTATCTAGTCATATACTGCCAGACTTAGTAAATCATTAAAAAGCTTTAAGCTTTATTAACTCTTCAAAAACGCCTTAATGCTTTACCTCATTTTTTGAACATTGTCTTCATCACGAGAATGGGTTGAGTTAGTTGACAATGTTGAACCGTCATTCATGACTTTGTTTGATCTCTTTGAACCTAGCTCTTGGATCTCAGTCTGCTATGTAGAGTTACCACCAAAATGACTTGTCCTAGGCTTTTAACCCCATTCCCTTTGATGATCTTTCAACTGCCTCTACAGATAGGCCTTTTGTAAGTGTATACGAGATGTTATCTCTTGAATTTATGTAGTCAATTGTGATAATACCACTAGAGCGTACTTGTCTAGCGGTATTGTGTCTCCGTTAGATATGACGAGATTTTCTGTTATACATAACGCTCCCCGCCCTACCTATTGCCTCTTGAGTATCACAATGTATACATATAGGTGCCAAATATTTGAGCCAAAATAGAATATCTTTCAAGAAATTCCAGATCCATTTTGCTTCCTCACCGACATTATCTAAAGCTATGAATTCAGATTCCATTGTAAAACGAGCGATGCACATTTGTTTAGATAATTTCCGAGATACTGCTCCACCCCCAATTGTGAAAACATATCCACTCATGGATTTAACTTCAGATGACCCGGTGATCCAATTTGCATCACTATATCCCTCGATCACGGAAGGATATTTGTTATAATGCAAAGCATAATTTTGGGTATGTTTCAGATATCCCAAAACTCATTTCATTGCCATCCAATGTATTTGATTGGGATTATTTGTAAACCGACTCAGTTTGGTAATAGCACATGATATATCTGGTCGCGTACAATTCATGATATACATCAAACTTCCCAATACTCTTGCATAGTCCAGTTGTGAGTCACTTTCACCTTCATTCTTTTGAAGTGCATAACTCACATCAATTGGAGTCTTGGCAATTTTGAAATCCAAATACTTGAACTTGCCAAAGTACTTTTTCAATGTAGTGAGACTGATAATGCTAGACCTTGTGAAGTTTTGCGAATTCTGATTCCTAAGATCACATCAGCAACTCCTAAGTCTTTCATGTCGAATTTACTAGCCAACATGTATTTTGTAGCATTTATATCTGCCATACTTTTGCTTATTATCAACATGTCATCAACATAAACAAACAATGACTTCATGACCTGGAGTATTTTTAATGTAAACACATTTATCACACTCGTTGATTTTAAATCCATTTGCTAACATTATTTGATCAAATTTTGCATGCCATTGTTTGAGTGCTTATTTAAGTCCATAAAGCGACTTAACAAGTTTGCACACTTTCTTTTCTTTACCAGGAACCACAAACCCTCAGGTTATTCCATGTAAATTTTTTCCTCCAATTCTCCATTTAGGAAAGTTGTTTTAACATCCATTTGATAGATTTCAAGATCATATACGACCGCTAGTGCCACTAACACCCTAATAGATGTTATCCTCATTGCTGGCGAGTAAGTGTCAAAGTAATCAAGGCCTTCATGTTGTCTATAATCTTTGACAACAAGTCTTGCCTTATATTTGTCAATAGTGCCATCAACTTTAATTTTTCATTTAAAGATCCATTTTGAACCTAAAGGCTTATTTCCTGGAGGAAGATCAACCAATTCCAATGTATGATTATCCAAAATTGATTGAATCTCACTATTGACTGTCTCTTTCCAAAATGCTGAATCAGAAGACGTCATAGCTGCTTTAAAAGTTTGGGGTTCATTTTGAAGCAATAATGTCACAAAATCTGGTCCAAAGGACGTAGATGTTCTTTGACGTTTGCTATGCCTTGGATATTCTATACTTGGAGTATTTTCCTTTGGTTCTTCCCGAGTTCACTTAGGTTTTTCACTTAACGACTCACTTTTAGTTTTATACAGATTGATTCTTTTAAAGAATTCAGCATTATCTAATTCCACCACCATATTAACATGAATTTCGGGATTATCATATTTATGAACCAAAAATTGACATGCTTTACTATTTGTAGCATATCTAATGAAAATGCAATCTATTATTTTTCTTCCAATTTTAATCCTTTTAGGTAAAGGAACATGTACCTTTGCTCGACACCCCTACACTTTGAAATATTTCAAGTTGGATTTTCTTCCATATTTCGAA
Organism: Nicotiana noctiflora; assembly: GCA_032618575.1. Classification (NCBI taxonomy): domain Eukaryota; kingdom Viridiplantae; phylum Streptophyta; class Magnoliopsida; order Solanales; family Solanaceae; genus Nicotiana; species Nicotiana noctiflora. The sequence continues at coordinate 41,348 of JASVEL010013725.1, read as the reverse complement.
TATATTTCTGCAAACGGAGATTCATATTCTCCACCTCCATCACTTATAGCCATTTTGATCTTTTTATTCAATTAATTTTCTACTTTATTCTTGTATTGCTTAATTGCTTCAATTGCTTCATCCTTACTATTAAGCAAATAAACATAATAATATCTAGTGCAATCGTCAATAAAAGTAATAAAATATTTTTTTCCACCTCGAGATGGTGTCAACTTCATATCACAAATATTTGTATGAATTAAGTCTAAAGGATTTGAATTCCTTTCAACAGACTTATAAGGATGTTTTACAAATTTAGATTCAACACACATTTGACATTTCGATTTATTACACTCGAATTTAGGCAATACTTCTAAATTAATTAAATTCTCGCAAGGTTTTATAATTGACATGTCCTAAACGAATATGTCATAAATCATTTGACTCCAATAAATAAGAATAAGTTGAAATTTTATTCATACTGTCAACAACTATTACATTGAGTTTGTAAAGGCCCTCCGTGAGGTAATCTATTTCAACATACATTTCGTTCCTACTTACAATAACTTTATCTGAAACAAATACACATTTGAATCCATTCTTTACAAGTAAAGAAGTAGAAACAAAATTCTTCCTAATAGTAGGAACATGAAGAACGTTGTTGAGCGTTAACACCTTACCGGAAGTCATCTTCAGGAATATCTTCCCATAACCTTCAATCTTGGTTGTTACATTATTTCCCATGGAAATTTCTTCGTCCGAACCAGCAGTAGAGTAAGTCGCAAATGCTTCTTTGACAACACAAACATGTCTAGTGGTTCCAAAGTCAATCCACCACTCATTCAGATTTCCAACTAAATTGCATTCCGAAAGCATTGCACAAAGATTATCAATCTCGTTATTCTTCTCCACTATGTTGGCTTATCCCTTCTTTTTATCCTTTTTTCGGGAGACGACAATCTAGCTTTTGTGACCGACTTTTCCACAATTGTAGCAGTTGCCCTAGAATTTCTTTTTGTTCTGCTCCTTAGTGTTTCTAGAAGACCTATTCCTCTTCTTACCTTTTGGAGCAGTCTCTTCAACGATATTAGCTCCCATGATCGTTGAATTTCCACGAGATTTCTTCTCGACTGTTTTGTTGTCTTCCTCGATCTTTAGGCGTATCACAAGATCTTCCAACTTCATTTCTTTGTGTTTGTGCTTTAGATAGTTCTTAAAATCTTTCCACGAAGGAGGCAATCTTTCAATCATAGAAGCTACATAAAATGCTTCATTCACGACCATACCTTCAGCAATAAGATCGTGAAATATAAGTTGAAGCTCCCGAACTTGGGTTCCCACAGTTTTGCTGTCTATCATTTTATAGTCTAGAAACTTGGTAACCACGAACTTCTTCAAGCATGCATCTTCTGTCTTGTATTTCTTCTCAAGTGCATCCCATAATTCTTTCGAAGTATTCATTGCACTGTACACATTGTACAAGTCATCTTCCAAAGCACTTAAGATATAGCCTTTGCAAAGAAAATTTGCATTGCTTCCACGCCTCAACAACCATAAACTTTTCAATATCCGGCATGTCCACAGCATGCACTGGAGGCTCTTCACCGTTGAATTTCTGCATGCCAAGTGCGGTAAGCCAGAAGAACACCCTTTGCTGTCATCCTTTGAAGTTGGTTCTAGAAAATTTCTCCAGTTTCTCAGCCGGAGGAACAATAGTGCGGCTACGAGGTTATCATCGTTGCACCAACAGTCGCAGAAGGATTTCCATTTTCATTTGCTATTTCTTACTATCAACAACAAAAGAAATTAATTAATGGAAAAATCAAAATAGTAATACTATAATCAATAAATAGTACGTAAAAAACAACTAATATTTTTATATACTATTTTACAGAAAAACGAGAGGTTTTTATGTTCTTCAAATCATTTTCTAATTTCAATAGCCTAATGAAGTTTTTATATCTTCAAACAAGAATAGTAAAATTCGGACAGAATACAGAATATATTAAATGTAATTTCCTTATTGTTATTTATCTGTATTGCTGTAAGTAAATAAAACAGTAATCTTTCTGGAAAATAAAACAAAAAATTAGCAGAAACAATTTTGAAAAATAATATTCGAACTTCAAAATAATTTTTGAAATGTTGAAGGAACAAATCGAGCCCATTGAATACACAGTGTGTCCTTAAGCAAATTATTCCCCTAAAGTACCCGAGGTTATGGAATATATCTTCCCAGGATAGAACGGTTTAATTCACTAGAGTGTTAGTACAAAAAACGCCGATGATCAGCGAACCACTCGATGACAGCAAAACACATTGGAATTTTAGTGCAGAAGAAGAAGAAGAAGATAATCAAAAAATTTCATAAGTAAAATATTCTGGGATTTGAAGGTCTATTTATAGCCAACTTGGTGATGTTTCTGAAGAGGTTTGCAACCTTTCAGAATAGTCATGGCTGTTGGAACATGTGTGACCCTCCGAAGAGGTTTGCAACCTTTCAGAATAGTCATAACTGTTGGAACATGTGTGACCCTTTGAAGAGGTTTGCGATCTTTCAGAATAGTCATGACTGTTGGAACAGGTGTGGCGCTGTTTCAGAACAACCTTGACTGTTGGAAATTTTTGCGGGAAATTTAAAACGAATGTGAATTAATCCGAAAAAGAAAAATCGACTAGACCGGATTGGGTCGCGGGTCATCCCTCCATTTCTTTTCCCAACATTTTTCATTCACACCTAACACAACATAATTCACCCTTGAAGACCTCGAGCACTTCTCATATTTTAGCATACTTAACTAAGAAATAATTACATTTTTGGTAGTACTTAATTTATGGATAACATGTGGTTGTTTTTCCTTTTTGTCTTAGTATAGTAGTAATAACAACACTACCAAGTGCTTTGGCCCGGTTTAGAAAACTTCGTGTTTTCCTTACGCATTCGTTATTTGCGATGTAATATCGGACTAATTTAAATTCGAGTCAAAAAGCAAAAGGAAAATAAAGTGTTTCATTCATTTTTAATGGTAAGACCGGAGAGATTCCAAGGTACATTCCTCGGTGTCCAAAGAATGCATCACCATAAAAACTACTCCTCGCTGTGCCTGCTGGCACGTACAAGCCAAGACCGGTGGTTACAAGAAGTTTTATTTTATGTCTCGTATAATTGAAATTAATTGTACGAGACTTCTTTTTGTCTCACAAAATTATGGATCCCAATTACTTTTGGGTATATAGAATTCTGGGTCCACAAAATTGTGAAATAAAAAGTTGCCTCATACAATTAATGTAAGTTGTATGAGATACAAAATAAAATTTTTTAGTGGTTACACTTTTGCCACGTCAGCCACGAGGTTTCCAGCATAAAAATTAATAAACGAGTGATGTGATTTTTATAAGTCACTTTGAAGATTTTTGTTTCATTTTTGAAGATTTATGTTTGATACCAAGCTTATAAAAGAATATTCTAGGCGTGATAGCATAACACATAGTACCAAATGCCACTGTCCTACATGTGTTATTGTACATATGATCTGCGCGCTTCATGAACATGTGGCATGGGACCTTTCTTTCACGCCAACTATGGAAGAAAGTTAACCCTATTCAGTACTACTTTTTTGTTTGTCTATACTAATTTCAAACGGGCCCGTAAATACAACTCAGGGAGTTGGCGCAGCTAAAGCAGTACCCTAGAAATAAGACGACACCTATAGCCAGGGGCAAATTTTTTGTATACGAATTCATAATTTCTCCGTCAAACAAGATATTTTGCGTACCAATTTTTTTAAATTTATCTAATTTTATTTATTGACATCCATGATCTAAAAAACTGAATGATGTACTTGATTGAATATTGAATTATTTACCTTTAGAGGAATAGACATTAATTTCCATTATACTTTTTCTACTTCGATGCACCCACGTTGAAGAAATTCTAAATCCATCTCCGCCTATAATATAAAAATATTTATGATCATATCTAGGTTAAATCCAAAAACAAAAAAAAAGTGGTTAAGATTAGATATTTACAATCGAGATAAAATTCAGTAAAAACTAATCTGCACTAAGTTACAACTCAAATTCACTCCATCTTCATGCTCATATGATTTCGAAAAGTGTAGCTAACTGATATTTTAAAAAGAAATTAAACTGAAGTTCTTTAAATTAAGAAACTGCATAGAAAGCATTGAATCAAACATTGATTACACACAACAATTAAAAGCTACAACGACATGAGTGCATTGCTGGCACATTAGTTAGGTAAGCAATTTAGAATATCACTACTTTAGTATTAAATTGGTCAACATTGAGATTGAATAATAGTTTATGTAACTTGTGATCTATATGCCACGGGTTTGAGCAGTCACTATAAGAAATTGTCCCTATTGCAATAGTTATTTAACAACGGTTATGGTACCGCTACAATAGACTAGCTACTGCCACGGTTATAATCGTCCTCATAGCCTAACGAACCTATTCGTACCGTTATAAAAGAAAACCGTTGCAATAGTCATATAGCCGTTACCATAGATTACTCTATAGGGACGATACGTTAAACTGTCGGAATAGATTTATCTACCGGGACAGTTTCTTGGGAGAAAATGCTATGGGAACGGTTGCGGTCCCCCCCCCCCCCAATTTTCCTTCTCTAATTTACTAAACCCGTGCTACATCTTTCAGTTCAACTTTTTTTTTTAATTAATATTTTTAATTTTGATTGCTAATAATTGGTCTTTGTTCAGAATACTCTCACTTAGAGAATATCGAAAGCAACACAAGCCCTAATATTTTCCCACCCCAATTCCTCCGTCAAATCCAATCTCCAGCGAGCCTCCTCCTCTGGCCACACCTTCATTGAGCGCGCCTCTAGGTCTGTTTACTCTAGTAGAGAAATTTATTTTCTTTCCTTTGTGTGTAGGCTTTAGATGAGGAATCTCAAGAGTATTTTCATATTTCTTCAAGTTTGTTGCTTTGGTTCTGCTTCTGAATTATTTTGCTAAAGCCAAAATAACATCTCTCGACACTATAGTGTTTTCCCTAAGTTTGGGAATTTGGTCATATTAATAATCAAGAGATAAGTAACTAAATGTTGATGGCTGATGGTTCAAAATTTTTGATAGGAAATGGAGTTTCGATCTACTGGAATGGGCTTTGATTATGATTTATGAGGGTTGAGCTTAATTTCTATAGCTTGTTTGTTTGCTGAATAACTATAATTGGTGTTTCTTTTTATGATTGCTTGTAAATTGGAAAACGTCAAGCTAAGATTAGTTAGAGGGAATGTGGTAAATAGAATTGAAAATTGAAGCTCGTCAAGAAATCCTTTTGAAAATTATGCTTATTTTAGTTCTTTACCTTTCTTATGTGGAATTTAAGGTCATTTTTGCATACACTGATCTAGCATGTATTCGCTCTCCATTTCTTCCATCTTTCTGAGGATGGCGGCCAGCGTGTCATCATGGGTCTGTGTTTCGGTAATTGGTTATTTGTTCGCGTCTCTTATTGTTCGTCCGCAAAAGTGGCGATACTCATCATTGGTATTGTTTTGATGTTACCTTGTGGTGATTTTTCGACCAAACCACTCAGGGTGCTTGTTAACCACTCTTCTACCAATTTCCTGACTGCCGAGGGTACTTCTTTTGCAGCGGATGTGGAAGCTTCCTTGCCATGCAAAGTCGCTAGATTTCCGGAGGGAGAATGTGAGGTTTCTATTTCTGGTGCGGTGCCGGGGGTTGTATTGGTGACGGCGTCGTCGCCGACCTCATTAAGAGAACTCAGGGGATTGACTGTGACCCCATTATGGTTTTGGATCTGGTGTTGTTTTCGGCCATTTCTGAATTTTTGTGTGATATAGATGAGATGGTTGGTTGATCTTTGGGTGGATACTATTGGTTTGATTCTCGAAATCCCCGCAGACGCCGCCACATTGTTTGACTCAAAAGTTATCGGTTACTTTATGAGTTATTGACAATCGAGAATATAAAAGGGGGTAAATCATAATAAAATATAATAAACCCCAAAGTAGAATCAGTGTAGTTTCAATACGGATATATTTGCAAGAATGGAGAAATTATAAAGATAATCGATGATCACAATAGAGAGAATAGTAGAGAGAGAATGATCGAAGTTGTATTATTAGAAAATAACACATGATCCTTTACAACAAGGAAACCCCCCTCCCCCTCCCCCCCCCCTTTATATAGAGGTGAGGTTTTCCTTATTAAAATTACAATCCGTCGAGGGGTCGCTGGCGCCCTTGAAGAGGGAACGTCTAAATATATACCTCGACGCTCGTACCCTTACGCCTATGCTACGCTCTCGCTGTAAAAAACGTGAGGAAAGGTTGTTCTATTAAATGGGCATGGGGAAAACCGCTCGGTCCCTAATGGTTAAACCCTATTTGGCCCATACAAGAATTATATTAGTGTCTTCGGGGTTTTGACCATCTACTTATAGAAACTGTATCTTCTTTATTTTTCAAAATGAAAAATGAGACGTTACTTTCGTAGTCCATTCAATCTATCTCATGAATATGTACTGTACTTGACTCGTGAAAATGTGAAATCACCCTATATCTATTGATAGTTAAGTTCCAGCATTATATTCCACGAGGTGCAGTAATCTACCTATATAGTCATGCATGCAATCACGGCCAACATTTGTACACATAAATCATTTAAGTTATTATTAGTTTAAGGCTTTAAGCATTATATACACCATCAGTTAAAAGATTTATTTTAAGTATCAAGTCAGCCAAAAAGAATATCTACTTGCACGTCTCTTTAAAAATTAAAATACTAGAGTTTTGTAATTTTAAAATTATAAATTAGAACTTGCTAGCTACAAGATGTAAAGGTGACCTCATTGTTAACTTAAACACTTAAGTTATACACTTTGGAAAAAAATGTTTACTTTATCAGTGTAATATAATTTATTAATTAAAGCAGGTTAATAATTATTATTATCAAATTATAGCAATTACTAGTGTTTGTTAAATAGGTTCATTTATAGTTTGAAAATATAAACTTTTTAAAGGCAACATGCACGAAACTTAAAAAATGTACATAACTGGGCATTCCACATTAAAAATATGCTACACAAAACCAAAAGACAGTCATGATCTATGCTACTTACAAACTGATAAAAAACAGTGCCATTTCGCATCAAATCAGAAGCAGCTAAGACAAAAGCCAAGCGACAAGGGCACTATGGTTTTGGTTGGAACCCATTTCCACCGTTATTTCATTCGTGCAATTTTGAAGTAACTCACTCTCAATATTTTCCCATAGCGGCCAACTGTGATTAATGTCTTGCCTTGTTTCTTCCCATGACCATACTTCTCTTCTGTCATCAGCTATCTCTTGCCAATCCCATTCAACTGTACCATCTTCCATAAATAATTTCGTTTCGTTGCTATTCTCTTGTACATCTTTCAGACTAATAAATGATACAGCTTCACTCTCTGGACTACTCTCCAGTTGTGTATCTTCACTTGATACCATTTTATTATCGTGATCTTTGTCAATATGTTCATTGATTCTGTCCGTGGCCCCGCAGTTATTTTCTGCCTCGTTGGTTACTTTTTCTCCTTGCCCGTTGTCTAAACAAGTCAAAATGAATTCATTTGGATCCATATCTTGATCGTCCATGACCATTGGCATAATTTCGTCAAGCCATTCCATTCCATTATCTGTTAAAGACAAAACATAATTTAACATGATACGAGACAACAGCTCTTAGATATTTTTACGTGTTTGACTCATGAGAAAAGCTTAAGTTCACGTGTTACGAAATAAGTAGTTAAAAAGTATATTCCCTCCGTCTCAAAATAAGTGATTTTTTTGCTTTTTTTATATTATCATAAGTAACTTTTTTAGATTTTAAAAATCAATTAATTATTTATTTCCTACATTATCGTGTCAGAATATGTGTTTGGAATGTTTATGTAAGATAATAAATGTTAATATAATCAATTATATTACTAATTAATGCTAAAAAATAAATTTATTAATATGTGTGAAAACATAAAAAAAAACCTTTTTGTACAAAAGGAGTAATATTTTATCAAATAGTTTAAGTACTAACCTGAACTAAGGTTGCTCTGGACCACTCTAGACCCTGACCAAGGATTTGGCGCAGCTACGTTTGCTACCTCTTCTTGCATGGAATCCATGGCAATTCCGTCTAACCATGAGCTAATAGAGCTAGATAAGGCCTCTTTTTCCATGTTTGGAGTTGAGGGCATAGGAACTATTGAACTTAAAGGTTCACTACTTTCTGTAGGCTTCTTAGGCTCTGACGAACTTGAAGCAGACTTTTTTAAAGTTCTGTTTTTCTTTATTGTGAGTCGGCTCTTTGTGCCAACTCTACATTTGATAGGGTTCAAAGTTCCTTTATTAGCCAAATCAACTACAGCTTGAGGCAACTTTTCGTCGCTTGGAATCCTTAAGCTTTCAACTTTTCTGCTTAGATGAGAGTTCCAATAGTTTTTAATCTCATTGTCTGTTCTACCTGGTAAGTATGCCGCAATTAGAGACCATCTGCAAATATAGTAATAATAGAATTAGCTGACACTAGAAAATATTAGAAAGATAGTATGTTCATCATCATATTTAATGTCTCAACTAACAAACGTAGCTTTTTCTCCTTTTTCTTTTACTATCTTTCTTCTTTATAGTAACCATTTTTCTAAATGAAATTGTCACTGCTAATTTTAGACACACCGACTTAGACCAAAGCTTCTATAGAACTAATAATAGAAAAGGTTGAAGAAAGGGTCGAAAGCATGTGTCATACGTCATGTGAAAACACAAGGATTATTGAACTGGCGGGGACCAATTTATTTAACTTATTCATCAACACACCAGGCAGGGACGGATCCACATGGAGTCAAGAGGGTTTTTATGAATCCGCTTCGTCGAAAAATAGCACGGTGTATATTAAGTATATTTTTCTATCTTCAGAAAAATAAAAGTAGAAATATAATTTTGAACCTGCTTACTGGTAGAAAGGGTTGAAAGGGTTGAAATTTTCCATATGGTCTTGAGTTTGAAACCAGCTAGTTGCATATGCTAATTTTACTTCTTTTGCATTTTGAACGCTCTTAATAAAAATTCTAGGTTCTCCACTTGACAATGTAATATACAAAAAAATGCAATATAAGTGTCCGGAACTCTCAAGCCCTTCTTTTTTTCCTTTTTTCGAGCAAAAGAGTATAAAATGGAGCAACATAAAATGAAAGAAAAAAAGTACTAATGATCTCCCTCTCTGTTTTATGGACAAATTGTAGAAAGAAAAAAAAAAGAAAAATTATTGAAACTCTCGTTTTAAACTTGCCGTATTATCGGAAAATATAAAATTAAATTATTTTCAAACGAATGAATGAAGCTCTTATTCTTTTTTTGTATAGACTAAAATTAAAATAAAGTCATATATAAAATGAAATAGAGGTAGCCTTGATTTTTTCATATACCAGTGTGTAGTTGCTATCATTGAGTCGTTTACGTTGGGGAAATACCTGTTACCCAAAGTTGCATGCAACTTGATGATTATGTCTTCCTCTTCAGAAGTTATGTTACCTCTCCTCAAATCAGACCTTAAGTAATTAATCCATCTCAGTCGGCAACTCTTTCCACATCTAAGTAAGCCTTCAAAACACAACACAAATTATAAACTTAAAATAAAGAAAATTTAACTGCAGGATGTAAGGTTCATTAGAAGAAAATGGTATAGAAAAAGCTAAGGTCGTACATACCAGCATTTTTGGGTAATGATCTCCAAGAGCCTTCGCCGTTAGTTTGAATATATTTAGTGAGAATTTCATCTTCTTCTGCAGTCCATCTGCCTCTTTTTAGACCCACTTTCTCACAACAAGGTGCTCTTCCCATTGGTAGTATGACAGGAGAAGAACACACTCTAGTTATTGGCAAGTGGAAACAAGACAATTAGTCCCAAAATCAATGCCAATAAATAGACAGACGGCAGAAATAAGTGAGCCCCACACCTCCTCTCCTCCCCCCAACAGCTTACCCCAAACAGCTTACTCTTTACTTTTGCCCATATTCTAGTATTGTGTGGACTTTTACGTTGGAAAGGTTGACTTATTACAGCTTTCATGCATGTCACTCTTCGCCAAATCCTTGTGGACGCGAGTGCTGGAATAGCCTAAGCTACCGTTTGGTTTGAAGATCATAATATGTTTGGATATATATTTTTATAATATATTTTCCAAAATTTATTTTAAAAAAATATGTATATTAATAGAGCCCATTTGGTCATACAAAGTTTTTTCTGTTTTTCAAAATTTTTTGTGAAAACAATGTTTGGTTATCCCATTTTTATTAACTTTCCCTTTTTTACTTGAAAATCTATTTTCAATTTTTAAAAACTGGTTCTCACCATTTTTTCAATTGAAAATGAGAATTTGCTAGTTTTTAATTTTACAAATTACCCTATATTTTAAAAATTTATAAAATGACTCCATCAGTTTTTCATCTTTGACAAATACATCTATGACGGTTGATTGTGGAACATCATTCCTAGTTGATACTTGAACTCTATCTACTGGAAGTTTAATTATATATGATTATGAGATATACGTGGCATGTTTGCTTTTGTACCTTCTCTGTGTGTTAGTAGAACTAGAAAATGTTATATTGATTTTGCATCTTATGTATATTGTAGTAAAGCACAATATGATAATAGTTAAACAATAGCATTTTGATTGTTTATTTCAAGTAGGATAATCAAAATAGAGTGATTTTGATATTTTTTACAAGTTGTTGGGTATAAATCATGTTTTGTGGTTTTGAAAAAAAAAAAGACATCCAAATATGTTGCAAAAACTATAACCAAACACAACTTCATCTTCAATCCAAATTTTAGGGAAATTCCAAATTTGAAAAGAAAAATTAGACTTCATGTCCAAACGCCTACTTAGTGTTTGTAAATATTTTAGCCCAAACCAACTATTGAGCTAGTTTGGGATTTGGCATTTTGCCAAAATATGGGCAAAATCTATGGCCAAATATATATTTTTCAAATAAAACCCAAGTTTATTTTGGAAAAGAGATTTTTTCCTTCTTATACCATATATGAAACTTTATAACCAAATATTTATATAGTTTCTAATTTACCTGCTATTTTACCTGGGAGAATGCTCATGTTCCTATCCCAATCCAAAAAAGAAAAATAACAATTTAAAGTCAAATGAAATCGTGTGATACCTTGACCTGATTGGTTGACGAGGGGGGATGGGCGTTGTAGAACGACTTGTTTTGTCCCGTACTCGAATGACGGCTTCAAGTTTGATAGCCTCATGTTTAGCTTCATCGTTAGTCGCGTCTAGGCTTCTTGTGGGCTGACAACTTACTTTGCCCGTTGGGATCTCGAGCTCCAGTCCCAGTCCGATCTTGTCCCAGGTGCATAAAAATAAGTACAACATAAGTTATACTCCGTACAACATAAGTTATACTCTGTACATACGGGTACAAAAATAAGACAAGAAAAGCTTGTTATTTCAAATAATAACGTACTAGGTTATCGTCCCTTCCTAAGAGAGAGGGGGCGGTGTGCACGAAGTATAGATCGGTATCTCACTATATATAGCAAATAGGATTGCGGACGTGCTCAGTGCGTGGTGGCTATAATCCCACATTGACAACTCATACTACCAAATTCATCGGTACATCAAGACGTAAATTTCATATAAATATTAGACATAATTTTGATTTCATGCAAAGATCTACCCTGGTTGGTTCGGTTGTTTCAAGAGCTTGCCTACAACTTTTTCAAGTTGGTGTTTATAATGAGAGTGCAAGGCTATGTCAACCGGAAAGTGAAACTCTTGCTGACTTTAGATTTAGAGGAAACTAATTAAAATTTTAGGTAGAAATCCCCACAGACGATGCCAAATTGTTTGAATAGATAAAAAGTGTTAAGTCTTTTTATAAACTAATTAAATAGAAAGATTTAAGGTAAGTCCTAGACAAAAATAATTCACCCTAGATTTAAGACAGAGGATAAGAACAATAAAGCATAACTGAACATAAAATTTAATTATAGCCATAACTGAATCCCGTAATATAAGAATAAGATGGCGATTTCCATAATATTAAACAATAACGAATAATACATAGATAAAAATTATCACTGATCTTTAACAAGGTTGAACCCCATACGTTTGATATGATGAGACTAACGTTATATATTGAGGAAATGAGCTTCCTTTTTTCTTTCTCTTTAGCAAAGAGAAAGAGATGAAGATCCTTCTTCTTTGAAAATATGTCTGTGTGAGTTAGTGTTCAACCACCTTTCTTCTTCTTCTTCTCACTTAGCTTATGTACTAGGTATTCTCATTTATCCAACGGTTATTGGCCATAGTACCTAAGTCATTTGACAGTATTCCTAGTTGACCATCTGAAATGTTGTAACATCCAATTCGCCTTTCAGGCATTCTGAATACACGACCTCCACTGTAATTGAGGTGCGTGTCGTTATAGCGTTGTATGAATACGACTTCGGCTCAAGTGACTTTTTATCGTACCTCTTCACGCAGATTCTCGTCTGGTCAGATTTCGACTTATACAGTCTTATTAAAGAATACATATGCAAGATTATACACTAATTTAACCTTTTATAAAAAAGTTAAGCAATCTAAGAGGTTATTTGGTACGATGAATAAGCAAAAATGGTTACGAGAATAAAATTTCATACCGTTTTATCTCTTGTTTGGTTATTAATCCTAGAATAAATTATTTTATAATGAAAAATAGTAGCGGGATAACTTATATATGTTAGATGATAGAATTATAATCTCATGATAAATTATTTCGAAATAAAGCAGTCAAATTGATAATTTTAAAATTAATACAATATGTCAAACCATCAATAAAAAATAAAATAACTAATCTTAACATTGTTAATTCAAACATAACTTATCTTTCACCCAAACGACTCTTAAGTGAATAAATATTTAACAGTAGCTAATGTTAAAACACCATTTAAAAAAAATATTGGATGTCTAAAGAAGTGTCAGTGACATAGTGTGGATAGTCTGACGGGGATGGGGAAAGGTAAAATTTGTACATAAACTTCATATGAAAGACGTTGAAGCGAGAGAGTACGTAGGAAGTCGTGTGTGGTGTTAAAAGAAGACACGCAGTGAATAGCCTGAAAGCTGAGTCGTGGCACATCTATCGTCGAGAGCCTTGTGACGGGGCTTCAATCTCCCACGTTGATTGTCTCTTGTACCACCACTTTTTGGTCTTTTGCTTTTTTGTGTTGTCATTTGAAAACATACTGATGTGATTATATATTACTGTACTAATAGCCCCTATACCATCAGCGCTTTTATTGGTTTCCACCTACCTCTGGCCACATCCAACATTCCTTTTTTCGGAGAATTTTTATTTTTATGTCTTATAAAATCAACACTAATTATATGAGGTTATTTTTTATCCCATAAATTTGTAAATTTTAAATTTTATATTTTTGGATCCATAATTTGAATTTAAAAAATTATAAAATAAAAAATTATCTCGTATAACTAATACCAATTATCCGAGACACAAAATAAATCTCTTTTTTTTTTTTCGCTTTACAATTAATTCTCTCGCTTGAGACTTTGGGCTTCTTTTCCTCTTGTTTCAGTAGCACTTTCTTTTGTCTTTTTGCCGTCCTACCCTCCTGATGAATGACGGGAGCCAGATTTTGAAGATCAACAGTGAAAGCGCCGTCATAAAAGAAAGATTTATCTTTTTTAGAAATTTTTGTTTGACCATAAAAATTTTAAATTTTACCCGAAGTTGAATATTTCAGAAATTTAAAAAACTTCAAAATTTATTTTTTGAAAACTGCACTTCAAACCACTCATACAAAATTCAAAAAATAACTTCAAATTAAATTTATGTTTAAATATAATTCTAATTTTCAAATATTATTTTTATCTAATCATTTTAAAAAATTTCCGAAATTTTACAATACTTATGTCCAAACGTCCGCTTACTCTTAACACTTTCAGTACTTACCAGCACTTTCTCTATTCCACTATTGTTTAGAACGTTAAACAACTTATACAGAAGTTTTTTCAACATTTTTATATATAAAAGGTTGTAGTTTGTAGTACGTATCATTTAATTTAGTCCTAAAAATCAATGAATTTAAGGTGAATAATAAAAAAATATTCTCTCCCGTTAATTTTACTTGATTTTTTAGTCTTTTTTTGTGGTAGCAATTTTTGATTTTTTCTAATATCAAGAAAGAATTAATATTTTTTTTTCAAAGATGTCCTTGAAGTAAAAAGCCTACAAGTGCTTATTACATTTTTAATAAATAAATTAAAATTAATACGATTAATTTTATTATAATTAATATTAAAAGGTAAATTTCTTATTATGTGTGAAAATAATTAAACTATCATATTCCACATCGTTTTAGTATTATTTTTTATGTTAAGAACTGGAGGGAGCATAAATTACTGATTGACTAACTCTAGTAGGACCGCCGATTCATGGGGATGGAGATTGCTGCGCAGAGAATTTAAGGATCTGTTTTTCTGGTACTCCATATTTTGGTCCTTTCATTGTGGTCCTGCGAATTATTGTTCAATGTTCAATTTTTTTTTTATTTATAAATTTTGCATTATTATTGCATGTTATTAAAAAAAATTAGTAAATTTTATCGTTTTCACAATTAACAAATTTTATTTTTGTTGTGTTATTGGTTGCTAATGTTTGAGTTTATTTTCATTTGCAAAATCTTGTACTTTTATCATAACTAGTCTTTGTATACGCGTGTTGCGCGTGTACTCTATATTTTTTAATTTATTCTAAAAAGATAAAATTATGGTTGATTAACTTGCAAAAGATTTTTTTCTTCTTCTCATCATAATGCAAATTATTCAATTGCTTTAATAAGTACTACATATTTATTGTTTGCAACATATAGAAAATAATAAATTATTTTTGTAAAAATAGATTAATTCAGGCCGTTATAGTATGATTAATCTACAATTCTTCTTTTTATCTAAACACATAATCATGCATATCAGATTCTTCATCTGGTAGTATTTCTTCAATCGTTTGATTATGAAAATATTACTTTAATATTGTATTGGAAGGAGTTAGAATATAAAATTCATGTTGATCAAAATTAGAATTTATTCTTCCCACATATGTAATATTTTTATTTTCTTGTATGGCTATAATCAACTCTCATATAAATAAAGACTTTTTAAAAATGATTAAAAAATTTACAAAAATAGTTAAATAACTATTTATAAATATTAGGAAATAATTAAATGGATATTGCTAAATATTAGGAAAATAACTAAATGACTAATTTGTCTAGTGTGAATTCTATTTTAAAAGGGTAAAAAAGGCAAACGATATTTCGCTAATGACTAGTATTAATTTAAAGCAACATAAGCGGCATTCATAAGATTATGAGTTACAAGTAGTTTTGCATCAAAATACTTGAGAAGATAAACAATTTTCCTAGCAATAATTTATTAGATAATTTTAAAAAAAAATAACTCAGATTTCGACATATTTTAATTATGATAAAAGTACAAGATTTTGCAAATGAAAATAAACTCAAACATTAGCAACCAATAACACAACAAAAATAAAATTTGTTAATTGTGAAAACGATAAAATTTGCTAATTTTTTTTCATAACATGCAATAATAATGCGAAATTTAAAAAAAAAAAAATTGAACAGTAATTCGCAGTATTATACTGCGAATTACAAAAAAAAAAAATTTACCAAAAAAAAAAAATAATGCATTTCGCAGTATAAAACTGCGAAATGTACAAACGTCCGTTTGTACGATTAATTTTATTATAATTAATATTAAAAGGTAGATTTCTTATTATGTGTGAAAATAATTAAACGATCATATTCCAGATCTTTTTAGTATTATTTTTTATGTTAAGAAATGGAGGGAGCATAAATTACTGATTGACTAACTCTAGTAGGACCGCCGAGTCATGGGGATGGAGATCGCTGTGCAGAGAATTTAAGGATCTGTTTTTCTGGTACTCCATATTTTGGTCCTTTCATTGTGGTCCTTCTTTGCTTTTACTGCCCCTGCAAGTGGTATTTGCATTTAATTTTGGTTCAGTTTTTGCCAAACTAAATTCAGAAAATTTCTGGGAAACAATTTTGAAATAGAACAGCGTTTAGATGATCATTTGAGAAATGATTCAGTTTAATGTAGTGAGAGTTAACCTATTTTACATAATCAGGATTAAGAATCAACTCGAGATAGATTGCGGTTTTTTGCAACTTACACAAGTGAAGATATATTGCATTTTCAGACGAGGATGGTAAATTTTTTTACATATATGTAGATTAATTGTAGCTTATAACTTTTATTTTGTCAACGAGGTAAGGCGTCCAGGAGAAGATAAATAGTTGTAGTCCTTGTAAAAGAAACAACAATATAGTAGCCAAGCCAGAGGAGTGCATTTGCATCTTAGCTTAAACTATATAGAGTCTAGATATTGATAGTAGCCCATTTTTAAATTATTAATTCACTTGCTAAAAGATAATTCATACAATAATCCGCAATAATTAAAATTAGTAACATAAAAAATAAGGTAAATTACCTACTATGATAAATTAAAATACACTGGTTTTGTGTATTGATGTTTGACTATAATTTCATATTTTTTATGCATTATACCTTACAATTTGGAGCTTTAATGCTAAACCATATTAAATTATGTTTAATTGAGTTTATTTTCTGTGTAGGTACACAAGAGATGAAATTGTGAAGAAAGCAAATATTTTAGAAGTATATTATATATATATATGTATTGGGTGAAATTCTGCCCACTACAGTAGCAACAACCCACGACTAAGCAATAGTCAAAGTGAGGGTACGACCTAAGAATGTCGGAGTGAAAACGTGCCTTTTGGTCTCGTCGTCTCCTCGAAAGCACATGACCTATCCGCGTATTATTTTATTATTTCGAGGGGGTTCTCCTGTTATATAAAGGAGGATCCTAATGTAGTAAAGGGGATCAGATCTTTTCTAATACAAGCTTTCTCTCCCTCTATCTCTCTCTATCTCTTCTTCTCTAGAATTTTCAATCTATCAAAAGCAATAAGATAAATAATTCACATTTCTAGCAAGGTCTCATTATTTTCAATTATGATTTATCCTTGATTTATTTTGATTGTATTCACTTGTAAAGTATTTGTTATCTTTCGAGTCAAACAATTTGGCGCCGCCTGTGGGGATTTCGACAATCGCAATCATAGTTCATCTAGAATATAAAAAAAACAAACCATCTTCCTTCACACCCTGCTGAAATCGAAAAATGGCAGAAAATGACACAAGATTGAAAGCAATAGCAGGCATCACAACCAACCTCATAGGCCCCCTCAACGAGGCCGGTAGAGAAAACATCTTGAGCACAACACGTGATAGCACACAAGATGGAGAAATCTCACCCTCTTCATCTCAAGATCTGACGATTTTGCACGAAAAGGGAGCTTCCACGTCTGTAGTCAAAGAAACACCACCCCCAGTGGTCAAGAAGCTGCTGGAAGAGTGGCTGATGAACACCCTAGGCTGCTTGCTCGAAAAATCGCCCCAAAGCAACATTAAGAACCCGACGACAACAGACATCATTACCACCAGTGAACTCGATACTGTTCATACAAACAACAACCACACCAACGACCAGACCAGCGATGGCATACTTGCAGCCATCCTTAAAAATGAAGGAAATGGAGAATGAAAACAAGACACTCCAGGACCAAATAAAAGAGTATCAGGAAAGAGTAGACAAAATTGCACACGCTCCTAAGTTACTACCGAAACGCGACGTGGGAAGATTCGTCGAACAACTATATATTGAAGAAGTTTCATCTCGCCCGATCCCAAAAACCTTCAAAATGCCACCTTACTTAAGGATATATGATGGGACGATAGACCTCGAAGACCACCTGATCCACTATGTGACTATTGTGAAGGGTAACGATCTGTCAAAGGAACATGTACCATCCGCACTGCTGAAAAAGTTCAGAAAAAACGTTAACAAGGGGGCGTTAAAATGGTACTCGCAGTTGCCAGCCACAACGATATCAACATTCGAAAAAATGGCGGATAAGTTTGACACCGCCCACACAGGAGCAAAGAAAGCAGAGGCCAGGGTCAACGATATCTTCGCTGTCAGACAAACATCAGGCGAGGGACTCAGGGAATTCCTGGCCAGATTCAACAGAGTAAGGATGAGCCTACCAAACATATTGGAAGGCATGTCGGTCGCAGCTTTCCAAACTGGGCAGAGCAGAGATAGTTCAAAAGGAAATAAAAGCTACTAAGCCGACTCATGAAGTATCCTCCCACAACATGGGAGGATATCCATAATGCCTACTATGCCGAGGTACGAGCAGATGAGAATGACCTCAATGGACCAACCTAGTGGCTCACGATGATACCGTCAAAAGCAAGGAGAGATCGACGTAGCGAAGGCCGGCAGGAACAACCCTCGCGTTTCAACAAAGAAAGGCATCAGCCTTACATCAGATCCTCACATCCACCACCACCAAGACACACAGAAGCACTGCAGCGACATGTGGCCCCATTCTGTAATGAAATAGGTATGCCCCCTTTATTATCTACCCATAACTTTTGCATGTCTCCCTCAGAAATAGTGTACTCTTTGGAGAAGCTGGCCACCAGGGTACAATGGTCGCAGAAAATTAAATCAGACCCCGCGACGAGGAAGTCAAATGTCCTGTATGAGTTCCACCAAGAACGAGGGCACAAAAGCGAAGATTGCATAGGGCTACGACATGAGGTATTTAAAATGCTAAACCAAGGATACTTGAGGGAGCTGCTCAGCGAAAGGGGAAAGATCAACTTCGCACGAGGGAGAGAACAACCTCAAGGGCTGCCAAAGCCACTTTCGCCAGCACGCACTATCAACCTAATCTTCGGAGGAGGCGACAATTCAGCAATCAACCATGTAAAGCTCACCACCTTGCACAAACTAAAACGAACAATCACCCACGAACGGTATGAAGACTTCGAAGAGAGTATCACATTCGATAAGTCTGATACCGACGGTTTGTCTTTCCTTCGTTATGATGCTTTGTTCATAACTTTAAATATTGCTCACACTGATGTTAAGAGAATCATGGTTGATGACGGAAGCGGTGCTTGTATTATTCATCCAAGAGTCCTCGCGCAAATGAGGCTCGAAGATAGGATAAAACTGCGCTGCATAACACTGACATGTTTCAACAATGCAGTGAAACGAACCTACGGGGAGGTATCGTTACCTATTTTAGCAGGAGGAGTTACACTGGAATCCACTTTCCACATCACGAACCGAGAAACAGCCTACAACACCATCATAGGACGCACATAGATACACCTCATGCGGGCAGTCCCCTCAAGCTTCTACCGAGTGATCAAGTTCCCCACCCCTTTGGGAGTATTTAGTATTCGGGGCGAGCCACGCACTGCGCAAGAATGCTACCAAATTGCTCAAAACTTCTCACACACCAAACAGTTGAAAGGAGCAAGTGCAGAAGCATAGCAATCAGCCATATCAGGGACTAAGGTCGACCCAACAACGGAAGCCATCAAAGATCCGGACTTCGAAGAAGTCTGCAAAGCAACGGTCGAGGATCTCGACCCAGTACAACTAGACAGCACCGACCACACAAAGAAAGCCTACATCTGACACAACCTTTGTGACCCAAGTAAGTACCATGAATTCCTACTTAACCATGCAAATCTATTTGCTTTTTCTCATTCAGATATGCCGAAAATACCAAGAGATAGATATGCCGGGGATACCAAGAGACATATATGCCGGGGATACCAAAAGACATTGCCACCCACAAGATGAACAGCAACCCACTATATCCACCCATGCGGCAAGTTAGAGGAAAGTTCAATGCCACAATCAACGAGGCCGTCAGCGAAGAGGTAGATAAGCTACTAGCAAACGGGTCCATAAGGGAATCAAAATATCCCCAATGGGTCGCCAATGTCGTAATGGTCAAAAGAAAAATAGGAAATGGAGGATGTGCGTAGATTTCACCGATCTTTACAAATCGTGCCCGAAGGACTCATTCCCGTTACCTCACATCGACTAGTTGATTGATACCACAACAGGACATGAGCTGCTATGCTTCTTAGGTGCCTACTCTGGCTACAACCAAATCATGATGGCCGAGGAGGACCAAGAAAAGATGACTTTCATCTCGACGAATATCATGAGTACGGGATATGAAATAAACTATATCATCTTTCGCTATCTTGCCGCTTGGACAAGATATCGATCGGCTTGACCGTAACTATTAGATTTTGACCAATATAATCTCTAAACCAAATCCATATTTAATACTATATATCACAACACTCATTACTTACCCAATTCATGTTTCAACCAATTAGGCCCCCATATTATCTTGTTTAAGTTATCAGGGCATGCGAGGGTGTTAATGTCCCACATCGTTGATGGAAAGGCCATGTTTCTCTTTGGTCTTCGATAATACTCGCCTATTCACAGTAAACAAATAGAGAGTAGAATGATCACAATTATTGATTTAAGAGAAAAAAAATGAAAGAGAAAAACAAGAAAAAGAGAGGAAGCATAATAGAGAACAATTGCTAAGGGAGATATTGCACTTCACGTCGCAACCCAAAACAATTGCTAAGGGAGATATTGCACTTCACGTCGCAACCCAACTTGTACGGGTAGAGACGGAGCCAGAACTTAAAATTTGTGGGTTCGGAATTCTAGTTCGTTTATATTACTGGGTTATTAATTAATAATTTATACAAATTCAATAAATTTTTTAACACAAATATAGATTTTTGACAAAAGTTACCAAGTTCGGCCAAACCCGCAAGTACTAGGCTAGCTCCGCCCCTGTGTACATGCTCCACCAACCATCAATAAGGTCTATATAACGAGAGGAGATATATTAAGCAACTGAGCAGGGCGGATACACCTTGGTGCAAGCGGTATCGTCTGACACCACTTTGACAGAAAAATTCATTAAATATTTGTAAATTATTAATACGTACAAAATATATACTGTTAAATTAAAAAAAAAAAAGAACACAACTTTACATATACTTCTTGTTAGCTTTGCTGGTTAGGTGCTTTTATTTTTTAAGAGAGGTCCGTGGGTTCGAACTTGAGCACCTTTATGCTGAGTAAGATTATCAGCTTTTTTTGCCAAAAAACTTTTTTTCCCTCCAAGTATGTTTGTTACTTACTATTTATTTCTTTCTATCTTTTTCTTGGGAGAAGATGAATTTGGTACGAACCCAAATTGTAAAGTCAAATAATGAAAGAGTTTTTGAGTGATTGCTTAGTGTCATATATGAAAAGGTAGCATTTACTATTATATCTAGCAAGAATATTCTGAATATATTTTAAAAAATAAAAACTTATAAAAGAAGGGTCGTAGTATTATACTATAATTTAATTTCTTAATAACATTCAAATTTATATTATTTTTATGCATATCGTAACAATAGTATATTTATTTGTTTGGTTCATTAAATACGACACCGCTTATGAAAAGTGTTGTATCTGCCCCTGCACCTGAGGCATTTGCCTAATGTTAGGCATTACTTATTTGGCTTCACGCTTTTTGGTCTCTAAGGGGCCAATGTAGTTAGGGCATCTCCAATGTCACTATATATTATGTACCAATTTAAATTTGGTGTAAGAAATGGTATATTTTTGCTTAAATACAACACCATTTTTTGCTCTATTATAGAACATGAATAGTGTTGCACCAAACTTGATGCAACACTATTCATCACTATATATTTGGTTTAATTTTATTTTATTCAAATCTTTTATTTTTGAACCCTTAGGTTATCATATATTGTATATATAATTAACTTTTATATTAAATTTTTATTATTTTAATTTTATATCCTATTTGATATATTAATTTTGTATATATATTATATTTATATAAAACTAGAAGTTAATTTTATATTATTATTATAGTCAATGATTTCACTTTTTGTTAATTTATCCTTTAAAATAATTTTGTAATAAATAATTATATAAGTGGTGAATGTGAATTATATATAATGAATATGAGAAAAAGAAAAAAAATTAGTATTAGTTTGAAGGAAATAAAAAATAAAAAATAAATAGAAAATAATAATATAATATAAAAGAAAAAGAAGATTTGGTGTAAAAAATAATATAATAATTAGAATAAATTTATTGTTACATCATTTTAATGTGAAATTTGGGGCAAAAAATAACGCTAACATTGGAAATGGCCTTACATAGTCTCAATGTCACGTGTTCTAATCCGACCTCAAATTTAGTGCGTACATAAGTATTTTTTGCTTTTCATTAAATATACGGAATAATAATGTCCAGCTTTGTATGCATGCAGTTAGATTTCATGTCTAACATTATTTATTGAGAATCAATTGTAACACCCCCACATTTGATTCGTCGTGGATTTAAGTATTATATCAACTTGAATGTTGTATTTGACTAATAGTAACAAAATATTAAAGCAATAAATGAAATTAAATTTAATGGAAAACCATTTATTTAAATTAGATTAGTCAAATAACTAAGTAGGCGTTTGGGCATAAGAATTGCAAAATTTCGGAGTGTAAAAAATAATAATTAAATGATAGTGATATTTGAAAATTAGAGTTGTATTTGGATATGAATATAATTTTGGATAATTTTTGTCAGTGTCAGTGATCAGAGTGAAAATTTTGAAAAACAGCTTTTTGGAGTTTTTTAAATTTTGAAAAGTTCTAAAGTTCATCTTCAATTAAAAATTAAAATTTTTATTGCCAAATACTGATTTCGAAAAAACGAAATTTCAAAAAAAAATGAAAAAAAGTTTCACGGCCGGGTTCTAAGTTGATTTCTTGAAACGTATCCGGATGGAGTGTATATATATATATATATATATATATATATATATATATATATATATATATATATATATAAATGATCATGTCACTGTTAGAAATAACACAATTATTAATGAAACGAATACTAAATAATTCGTGGTTCAAACTGTAACATGAATGTTATATATGGTTCTAATTAATGCCACGACGCCTTAAAATCAAAGACACATTCATTCAATGAAACATAGGCTACTACTTAATCTTTAAATTCGTGAATTATAACTGACTATCAGCTAGTCAAATCAGCATATTTAATATGTAATTAATTTTACGGAAAATGGCCTAAAATACTCTTGAACTATCTATTTTGGTATAATAATGCACTTCATCCATCTATTGGGTCAAATATGTCATTCCGTTAATATTTTTGGCTCACAAATGCCCTTTGAGTTAACGGAGGGACACGTGTCATCGCCCTATTGGTCCATTCTTACTATTTCTTAATTAATTAAAAAGACTCATTATTCATACCCGAAAAATAATTTTCTAAAGCAATTTTTCTAAAAATACTTTTTACTAAAAACTGAAGAAAAAAAGGGAATTTTTTTTCCAGTTTTTTTTTTTAAATAGATTTTTTTACTAAAATAATATTTTTGTAAAAATAAAAATAAAATATAAAAATTAATGTTCTAAAGCAATATTTTTGTAAAAACTGTAAAAAAAAAAGTAGAAAAATGCTTTCCAATTTTTTCCAGTAGAGATGTAGCAATATTTTGTTAAGAAAAGTAAAAAATTACTTTCCAGTAGAACGTCAATGTTTGGTATCAAAATTTTAAGGGTTAATGTTTTTTAAAAAGTTAATTTTTTTTTCAATAGCAAAATAGAAAAAAATTTCCAGTAGAAAAGTAGCAATTTTTCTAAAGCATTATTCTACTTGTTTTTCCATTTTTTTTCAAAAATATTGCTTTATAAAATTGCTTTTTAGATTTTATTTTTGTATTTACAAAAATATTATTTTAGTAAAAAAAATATTTCTTTTTTGTAAAACCTGGAAAAAATAAAATTCCCTTTTTTTCTTTAGTTTTTAGTAAAAAATATTTTAGAAAAATTGCTTCAGAAAATTATTTTTTGGGTATGAATAATGAGTCTTTTTAATTAATTAAGAAATATTAAGAATTGGCCAATAGGACAATGACACGTGTCCCTCAATTAACTCAAAAGGCATTTGTGAGCTAAAATCTTTAACGGAAGGGCATATTTGGCCCAATAGATGGATGAAGGACATTATTGTACCAAAACGGATAGTTCAGGGGCATTTTAGGCCCTTTTCCGTTAATTTTAAGACAATCTATCCTGGCGTTATCTGTGACGGTATATTAAATTAGCTCACGTGCTACTAGTTTATTCAGGAAAAAGAACCACCCAGTTGGTCCTGGTTGAATATTTAAGAGAAGTTTTAATTTGGTTCCTAATCAATTGATCATACGGAAAAGGCCTAAAAATACCACTCTAGTTTTAAAAATGGTTTATCCATCTCATCCATTAAAAAATGCTCATTTCATGCTACTGCTGTTACATATTTGGCTCATTCATGCCATTATTGACTAACAGCAGTGGCATTGATGGGCCCAATAAAAATTGAGCCGTTAATTAATAATGGCATGGATGAGTCAAATGTGTAACGACAGTGGCATGAAATGAATATTTTTTTAACGAATGGCATGGATAAACCATTTTTGAAAGTTAAGTGGCATTTTTAGGCCTTTTCCGTGGATCTTAATATGTTAACAGAAAAAAATTGTAAGGTCACTGGGCGAAGCTAAGTAGCCCATGGTTGGTCAACTCACCACCCTTCTTTGAAAATTTACGTGGTATATATAGGTAAAAATATTAGATTTTAGTGAAATACTATTATAAAACAATAAAAGAAGAACAACAATATTGCAAAGAAAGAGAGAATAATTCTTCTTGAATTTTGGAATGAATTACAATGGAATAGATTCCTTCTATTTCTAGGGGAAAGTGACTTAGCCGCCAAGTAACAAACCCTAGAATCTCTCTATATATAGAGATTCATATTAAATATATTTTATTTATAACCCCCCACCTTAAGTAGTATGTTTCATTTCTTCCATAATGGAGTCATTATGAGCAATTAATGATATTTATTGTAACGTTATATTTGGGCAATCATAATCGTTCAGTACATATTCCATAACATTTTCCCATAATTAATGCTCATTAACTACCGATAATACATATCTATATTTTTCAGTTCACTAGGTTCGTTTCTCCGGTGCTTCTTCAAATTACCAAGAGGTTCGAGCACTTATTCCTTTTGGGTTTCTTGGATCTTTGCCCGCGATTGTAAAAGCTCGAGCCTCTTCAAACAAACTCGACAATTGTCATTCTTCTATTGATCCACGTGTCATTGACATATCACCACATAATCAAGTTAATATACTAACTTAATTTTTTCTAATACAATTGGACCATATGAATTCTCTTTTATTTTTTCACATCATACTTAAATTGACATGGCTAAACCAATTATGCAAACTTAATAAATTATCAATATTGATAAAGTTTAGATTTACACTATTATGTGTGCAATTATCAATAAACTCCAAGTTTATTGTGATATATGTTTTTATATCAATAAACATCTACTTTATTGTGGTATTATTTTATTTGTGTAGTAAAAACTTGAGAATAAAGTAGATAACTTTTCACATACATATTTCAACGCTACAAGTTGTAGTAATAGAAGATATTAAATCTTTCCTTTATTTATAGTCTCAATATAACCAACCGCACTCACGAATACTTTAGAAACTCAATTAAGTTTCTTTGAGACTTACTATGACACAATAAATTGACATGATAACCAATTATATTCCTCCAAAGTAGTAATAATTGGCTCTTCCAGAGCTCTCAATTAATTTGGTACTACTACATATTCATCAACATCCATATGGTGAATGTTTCTTTTAAAGAGAAAGTTATATCATTATGGTCATGGTCAAAATCATTATAGGCAAGATATGTTGCTTTTATTACTTTTACCTTATAATAATCACAAGCCTTAATATTTTTGCATAATCACAATAGGTACGTGATCAATGACCAGTCATGCTATAATATAAAATTATCTTCTTATTTCATCTCAAACTTCTTTCTAGAGGTGGTATATTTAATACCACTATCATGTTCCTATTCTTTCAACAATGGATATGTATTCATAAATAAGATGTTGTCACATTCACATCATGAATGGAGAATAATCATCTATATGTGCTTTACAAAAATCTCATGTCAAATTGCGATGACAATTTTTATTTTTACACAATGAATGATTCTTTTGAGAATCCTTATTGTTCTCATTATCACATGATGATGATATAATATTGTATATTATCACGTCCACATCCATTTATAAAATCATAGTAATAATATTTTCTTATTTCAGACTTATCACATACTGCTATCACATTGTGTGCGGTAAAATTGGAGGAGTTTATTTCTCGCCATTGAGATACGTTCGGAGTTCCCTAACGGCATGTCAAGGCCATAAGGTCGTGATCGAGCTCCTTATCTCGACTATAATCCGCGGCTCTATAGTAGCTCAAAGGTCTGAGGATCTCGCAACCTAACAAAAGTCATGCAGATGGTAAACTCCTAAGGGGATAGCCTGAGCCAATAGGTTCTAGTGTCCTGTCCAGACGTCCCATCCACGTATCTTTACATTTAATGCATCATGTACTATATCAAGTCCCCTCGCCTATATAAGGGGGACTTACCCTACCTCGTAAGGGACTGATGTTGCTCCACTTCTCCACAGTGCAATAATCTCTCTCTCTCTCTCTCAATCTCCCTCTCTCTCTCTCTCTCTCGCTCTCTCTCTCTCTCTCTCTCTCTCTCTCTCTCTCTCTCTCTCTCTCTCTCTCTCTCTCTCTCTCTCTCTCCTTCTCTTCTAAATTATCTATCTTCATCGACCTCGAAGTCGCCTTAGCGCTCTTTGAATAGGCTGCTATCTTTTGCCCAGTCCAATGTTATTTAATACGACCTTGGCCCGGACATTCGCTGCCTCAATTTTTGCCCTTGATAGCATGGATGAGAGCCTCATGATCATCTGCACCCGAGCATAGTCATTCACACAAGCAGCCTGAAGTTAATGGATGTCGCAGCCTGAGCTCTCTCTTTAGTCTTTGAATGAGTGTTAAGGCGCGCTCGCAGCTCCGTAAATTCACGATTGGTAGCACCAACCTCAACCCAGAGTTGCTCCAGCTCATCCTCCATGCCCTTCAACTGGAAAACAACGCTTTAAATGCTGGTAGAGATAGAAAAAGGGATGTAAAGGAAATACAAGCCAACACAAAAGGTAGAATACTTGTTTCTCCAAGAGGGCCTCCCGAGAACGGATTCGATCCTCCCCGCACCTTAAAGAAATGAGCTCAATTTCCTTTACCGCGCATAGAAACTGGAGTGACTTTCCCCTTTCCCGAGCTTCCTGCAGCCGGGACTCGCGACGAAGCAGCTCGACTTTGAGCTTGTTAAAATCCTAAAAACAAGAAACCAAGCATATGAAGAAAAAAGAAGAAAGTACCGGACCGGAACATCCTTATCATGATCGAAAACTCACCGCAAGGCCCAAACGATGAGCCTCAACGAGGGTCAAAGCTATGTCTAATAAATCTTCAGTCCCGAAACCTGGCTGACCAACTGAGTCATTTCCTCTCAGCCATTGCAGAGAAGTTTCCTCATCGCAAGCCTTCTTACACCACAAAATATCTTTCTATTTTCCACCACTCCTCGATTCTTGAACCGGCAGTCTCGCCTCGAATAAACTCTAGGTGACTACAATATGGTAACGAAGCAGGTCAGCAAAAAGGAAGCCTCCCCTGAAAAAGAAAAAAGAAGAGTGGAAAGAGAATGCCAGGCTCGTATCGCGATAATTTACCTCCCACCTCCCTTTTGAAAGATCTCGCCATCGGCTCCTATCATGAGTCCAGCACGCTGCCAGCTTACAAGACCATTCGGCTAAGTACGAAACCTTATCGGGCAACTAATGAGTTGCTATAAGCAAAAGACGGGAAGAAATCACTGTGACTCCAACCTCATATGAAGAAAAAGACAACTCGAACGGAGTGCTTACATGTGGAGCTCCATTTCTTGAGGAATGATAAGAATTCACCGGGGATAACGCCAGTCGTCTGAACTTGAACAAACTGGCTCATCCATCCATGGTCTTCATCCTCTTGACCATCGATCATGGGAGCTCAAGTAGACCTACGCTGAAGAGCAACCAGGCCTCGAAAGCATAATGGTCGGTAAAATCTTATGAGGTGACTAATAGTAAAATCTATCCCAGCCTTGTCGGCAAAGTATCATATCGACCATACTATGATCCAGAAGAAGGGATGAACCTGCGACAGCGTTACTTGATACCTTTTAAAAAAATCAAGCACAACCCGTTACAGGGAACGTGGCATGATAACACCGGTATACACTCTCAAGAAAACTTCAACACATATCGTGATGTTCTTTTTGGGGGAAGGGGCTTGCAGGACCACGCCTTTCCCCATCCACATTTTCTCCTGATCGCCTTGAGGTCCTATTCTACCACCGAAGAGGTAATTCTCGACACATGCCCCCGGTGGCCCAGAATATTGGGAGGTTTTCCCGGCATAGCAATGATCCTCGAGGTAGTGAGCTCTATATAATGCTCCCCCAATGTCGGAGAAGGACCACTATCG
Source organism: Nicotiana noctiflora (assembly GCA_032618575.1). Taxonomy (NCBI): domain Eukaryota; kingdom Viridiplantae; phylum Streptophyta; class Magnoliopsida; order Solanales; family Solanaceae; genus Nicotiana; species Nicotiana noctiflora. Next base: position 12,725 of record JASVEL010013725.1, on the reverse strand, counting down.
CCAACCGAAGGTAGAATACAGGAAGGAGTCCCCTTCGTCTGAGCACCAGACGTCGAAGCGGTGGCCATGGCCAAAACAAAATAATGGGAAGAAGAGGAGTATCAAAGCAAAAATCACCTATAGCAGAGAAGTGAAAAAGCTCGCAAAGGGCACCTGGCTCTACGAAGAGATGAACTTATCAAAAAAAAAAAACTGCAGAATCATCGCTTAAGGGAGGGATAGATGAATTTATAAGGGCCAGGCAATAATAATCCAATTGCCCAAACAGGCCCATTAATTTTGGCCGCATTAACATTGCCCTCCCCTTGGGTGATGCAATAACGGAATTACTCCAGGCTCCCATGTAATTCATGAAAGCAGGAGGGCCCCGGGAAATACCCGACGTTTGTCTGAGGAGCTATCAACTCAACCCCGGCTACAAAATACAAAAGGCTCTGAAGGCCCGATACTCGGTGCTTTGAAGCAAGAAGAACTACCAGAGTAAAGTCTCATTTCATATGTTAAAAAAATAGTTGTACATCTTTGCAGTATTCGTTTCCCGGAGGGGAGAACATATTAAACAAAAAAGAAAGAAGAATGGGCAAAAAAAAAAGAGAATGGAGGCTCGGAGACTACTCTTCACCGCTATACTCTTCGCCCTTGTTGGGAACAACTTAATGCTCTAGCTTCTCCTCTGCCACATAGGCCTCATTCAGGTCAACAGATAACCCTAAGCCCCTGGCCTTGAGTTCTTCTAGGTCCTCCCTTTTTCCTTTGGCCTTGGCATGATCAACAACACAAACCAGTATCAGCTCAGCCGCCAGGGATATGCCACGAGCGTCGTAGATGCGTTCGCCTTGTAAGCAGCAACATCTTGTTCGATATCAAGCATAGCAGCGGCCAAAGCAACAATATCCTTGCAGGCATCTGAAAGAAGGCCCCATGATATCACCAACTCCCCGATTGCATTCTTATTCCGCTCCCTAAGCCCGGAGACCTCTGCTTCCAATTTGGCGATCCTCGAGCTTCACTATTAAACCTTTATTAAGAAGCAACACGACGAATATGTGAACACAAAACACATATAGATATCAAACGGAGGAGCATATATAAAAGAAAAAGAAGAATACTTGTGCAACAAGAGCAGTCTTCTCCCAAAGTGCCGCCTCTAAAGAGGCTCAAAGCTCCTTCAACTCTTTATCTCTCGGGTGCCTCGAGACTCCGAGTCATGCAGTTTTGAAGCAACGGCATCGCACTCCTTCTCATGGCGTGCAAGTTCCCTACGGAGCCGAGAGATGACATAGTCATATATCTCTTTGCACTATGACATAATAGGAAAATTAAGGAAAATGATCAATAATGCCCAGGGCAAAAAGAAACAATCGAAGAAAAATTGTCACCTGCCGCAGGGATTTTTCCGCTGCATCAACGGCGTCAGATAGGTCGAGGTCAACTCTGTCCGGTATGCCATCAAGAATTTTTGCAATAATTCCTTCCCCTCCGAAGCAAGTCTGGCCGTGGCACCAACCATCCTCCCAGCGTCTCTCAACGGGAATACAAAATACGAGACACATGTAGAAAAAATACCTCACCATGGTTCTTGGCCACCCAGCGCTTCTAGCCATGATGGTCCAGGACTGGAGATGATACGGAAACCGCCTGTCCAAGCACTCGATCCACCTCGCCAAGTTTGGGATCTCCTAGGGATGCCAAGGAAAAGCTATAGAAAGTCGCCAAAGAGTTATCACGATGCTCGAAAGAAAAATTGAGAAACTATTAGAGAGAAAATATACTTACTTTGATAGTTCCACCATTCGAGAAATGACATCCATTGGACCGGGATGATATCCGAGGTTCGCACCCAAACGAACCTGCTCATCTACCCTCGGTCCTTCCCATCATCAGTGCTTGTAAAAAAAAATTGGACTGTTGCAAGCTTGATCAAGCCTTGGTACAATCGAGGACAGTATAATCTGACCAGACGATAGAGGGTGAAAACTTCACATGCGGTCTCCTCAATAAAGTGTCTAAGCATTAGCACAATCCTCCAAAAAGACAGGGAGATATGGCCAAGGGTCACTCGATACCAAATGCAGAAGTCAAGGATCACCAGATCAATTTCCAAAGGGAAGAGATTCTACGGATTGATCGGGACCCAGGGTGAATGGATAGGTATATACATAAAGAAAGCCTTCCTTGAAACCAGTAATATCGTCACCGAAGGTAGGAATTTCCATTGTCATTGCTTCATTCCATCGACAGTCACTCCTCATATTGTTGACATTAGTCACGATGCTAATGTATCGAGAAATATGCTCGTATCGGCCTGACATAGACGCGGGAGTCTCGGTGTCAAAATCCTTAGACGTATCAAGCTTGGGAGGGGTCCACTGCTCTAAAAAAAGAATCGATTTATTCTCCTTATTAACCGACTGTGACAATGATGTTGTGTCGTTGTGATGGCGTACCGTCCCGGAAGTCCTGGCCATGAATAATGGTGAAGACTTTCTGAAAAAAGAGAGAAAGATGAAAATATGTCAAATAAGTTGAGATTCTGGTTCACAAGCCTAAAGGAAGGGCGAAAATAAGGAGTATCTGGAGATCAGAGCATTTTAGAGAAATCGATTAGGGAAGCAGAAGGGACAAACCTGCAACGGTTTCATGAACTCCTCGATTTCCGTATATCACGATAGGCCCGTATGGTTCCCAAGACTATGAAATTTAATGCTCTTATATGGATGACATCATGATAGTAATGGCCACGAGGATACGATTCAGTATCATTTCCTATCACTACGATATTTGAAATGTGGAGACTATTTGTGCACGGTAAAATTGAAGGAGTCTATTTCCCGCCATCGAGGTACGTTCGGAGTACCCTAACGATATGTCGAGGTCATAAGGTCGTGATCGAGCTACTTATCTCGAGTATAATCTGCGGCTCTATAGTGGCGCGAAGGTTAGAGGATCTGTTTGCAACCTAGTAGAAGTCACGCAGACGGTAAACCGCCAAGGGGATAACTTGAGCCAATAGGTTCTAGTGTCTTTTCCAAACCTCTCATCTCTGTATCTTTACATTTAATGCACTCTGTACTATATCGAGTCCCCTCACCTATATAAGGGGGGCTATTCTATATTGTAAGGGACTAATGTTGCTCCACTTTTCCACAATGTAATATTATCTCTCTCTCTCTCTCTCTCTCTCTCTCTCTCTCTCTCTCTCTCTACCACTCTCTTTTTCTTCTAAATTATCTATCTTTATCGACCCCGAGGTCGCCTTAGCACTTTATTGTTTCTTCATTCGTTTTTCGTTATTTTGTTCAAGACTGATAGTATAGAGCCTTACTTACGTATATTTTTATCTGTTATCCCCTTCACAAATACCTTTGATAAGCCTGACATAGGCTCCAGGCTCGGCACTGAGGTAACTACTGGCCTTCTTTGCGCCCGGGAAATGTCCCCTTACTGGTTTGGTTACTGCTTTGGTTAACTCAATCTTTACTTCACCTCTTAGCATTACCACCCTTGCAAACTAGCTCAGAAATATATCACATATTTCTAGAATCCTATTTATAAATTTAATTATTGTTACTATTGGCCCAAGTTCAGGTAAAGTTTTGAAGAATGACAAATGCACTCAGTCATGGAACAGGTCCATCATGTGAGACACAGTGCTTATCTACTTATACATGTGAGATGCACGTGAAAGAGATAAGCCTTAAGGATAAAGTAACAATATCTCCTGAATTGATCGAAAAGCTTCCATATTGGATAAGGAGAGAAAGTCTCATTATGTGAAGAGAACACAATGCGGATCGAGGATAGGATTGAAGTTTGGAGTGTCCAAGGACTCAACTTCGATGGAAGATCAACAGTTGAGTCTCAATCAAACTCTGATTACTAACTCTTTAACTAACAGTGATTATTCTCTTTTATAGGTATTGCACAAATGCAGAAGTTAAACTAAATTGAGAGAAAAAGAGCAAGGCAATTTTACAAGCAATTTATGTGAGATCCAAGCGTGCATTCCTGAAACTACTTGGACAAGATAGAAGAACCAATTCCATTGTGTTTATTCATATTCTAGCTCAAGTGTGGTAGGTGTTTTAAAGTTGTACGTTTCCAGCTTTTGTAGAAGCAATTGTAATAGGTACTTTGAGTATTCAAGTTATAGGCTAACTTGAAAGTGTCGCAGCAGTTGAGGCTGTGGGCCACACTGGGATTAAAGTTTAATCCTTAGGTTTACAAGAGTTTTGTAAATGCTGTTTTGGCTCAGTTATTTTAGTGGAAGTTTGGGAAAATCCTACTGAGTAGTAGGTCGTGGTTTTTTCAACTTTTGAACTAGGTGTTTTCCACGTAAAAATTTATATGTTCTTTATTTTATGCACTCTTAATTTCGCAAACAGTAGTTGTAAGAATACCTAGAAGAGCCAGGTTTTTCTAGAGTGAAAATTGGGTACCACACAAATCACTCCCCCCTCCCCCCTCTTGTGTGGTACTGACGTTTAGAACATCAGTTACCATTTTCACGGCAAAAACACATTCTCTTAGGGGAATGAGAATTAAGCAAATTCAATGGGAAGGGTTTTCAATTCTTTGCTCACAGTCATATATGAATTTGTTCAAAGCGTAAAAATTTTACCACTTTGGATGGTTATAATTTCTTATAAACTCTTTTAGAGTTATAATCAAAATTTATTGTCTTTGCTTGTACTTAAATCAAATTATAGAATTTCAAGAATTTAACAGAGAAAAATAAGGTAAAATGCTTACCTTAAATCCATAATTTAATTATGAACGAAGTTCATAGAACTACTGACAACCATTATGCTCAATCCCAAAGCTTCTACTCAATTGTTTAGAGTCTCGTACCGATAACGTGTTATAAAACAATACAAGAATAAGAACAATATTGCAGAGAATTTTTTTTTATTGAATTTTAGAATAAAATACAATAGAATAGATTCTTTTTTTTTTTCAAGAGGAAAATGAATAAAATTTCTGACTTTACCGCGATTACATAATCTCAAGTGATGGAATTAGAGAGCAAATTTTACACCCACTTTAGTTTCCAAGAACAAAAGATATGAACAACAAATCATGCAAAGGAGGAAACAAAGTATCAGGGTACTGACTAATTAATAAAAGTGGGGTATTTGTGGTACTGGCTAGGTAAACTTGTGGAGTATCCCGTGCCTAGTTCATCAAAAATGTGATAGTAGTAGTATAATTTATTCAGGTAAAGTAACTCTTTAATGTTAACAGTGCCGATAGTAATTTAAACTCATCATTATTTTTTGTGATTTTTGATTTCAACGTTTGAAAAGAATATTGTCAAACTTATATCCACCGAAAAGCACGGATGCATATTTATCTGAAATTTAACCGTCGATATTTGATTACTAACTTATCTCTTAAAATATTAATTTCACTGAGTTCAAAAGCCTTACATCTTCTTAGAGATGGCAATGGGGCGGTGCGGGGCGGTTGCGGGGCGGGTTTATCCTTAACCCGCATAATGTTTAACCCGCCCCGCCCCGCCCCGCATAGGAATATTTTCTGTTTTCAAACCACCCCGCCCCGCCCCGCATAAACCCGCCCCGCCCCGCACCGCAAAGTAAAAAAAATTCATTTTTCATTTTTTACAAGTAGTTTCTCTTTTAAAAAAAAACCTAAAAAAATTAATGATAACCTATTACCTTCTTTTCTAGGTAGTTTCACCTATGTCCATAATGTTTTCAATATTTTATGAAATTTCAATTGAATTTTTTAATATTTTATAAAATTTCAATTGTATTATTTTATGGATCTATTAACATTATCAATAATGATCAGTCTAGTACATGTATCATGTATGATATATTTAAGTTAATTATTAGTATATACAAGAAAAAATCAAATTATTGAGAAATATGAATCAATCCTTAAAATAATTCATCTTTTACAAGGTGATATACACATACGTCATACGCAGACTGAGATGGTTAGGGAAGATCTACGATTACAAATATTTTTTAAGTTATATACTTATATGTTCATTTTCATATTAAACCGTTAAAAAGACATAAGAAATCTTTGGATTATGTTTATTCAAATTGTAATTAATTATTAAACATCAATTACGGTATGTCTTCTATTAATCCTGTTAGAAAATATTTTTTAGCATAGTAATTTGATTAGTAAGTTAATTATAATAATCAATTTTAAATATATCTTCTTAAAACTAGTATGCAATATTTCTACCGGATAGGCGAACCAATATTTTAATGCTCCAAAAATTGATAATATCCTAATATGTTGATAATGTATAACTAGGGTATATGATATTACCCACACATCTAAGCTTAAAAGAGCAAGAAAAGAGGAGATTAATGAATACAAAATTTAAAATTAAAATAAAGATATAAAGATAAGCAAGGGAAAGTTTATAAAACAGATTCTAATTAAGAAAAAAGATTGCAAAATGCATGAAAAGATTTAATCTTCTTTGACGAAAAGCGGCAAATATGCGATGCAAGTATTACACAAATGCGTAACCCGCAACCGCCCCGCAACCGCAATTAAATTTAAAAAATAATTCTTGAACCCGCCCCGCCCCGCCCCGCCCCGCATAAAATTTAACCGTCGATATTTGATTACTAACTTATCTCTTAAAATATTAATTTCACTGATTAAGAGTAATACCTACATATACTTTTCAAGTGATTTAATATTGTAAAAATAAGTTTATGATGCCAATATATAAAAGTTAAACTGTTGTCGAAGAAAAGTTTTAAAAAAGGTTAAATAGTTAGATAATCCTTTAAACTTCTCAAATGGTCATATAACTATGACATTTTTTCACTAAAATCATATAACTTTCTTTTCTCACACAAAAATCATAAAACTTTCACTTCTTTGCTAAAAAAATCCCAGTGACCGGGAAAGACCATTCACCGGTCATTTTTTGAATTATTTTTTTTTTCATTTTTTTTCATTTTTTTCATTTTTTTTTAAAAACTGAAAATATTTTTTCTTTAAAATAAAAATTGAAAAAGTAAGATAAAACTAAATGCTTTAAAAAACTGAAAAAAAAATATTTTTCAAAAATGAAAATATTTTGTTGAAAATATTTTTTTCAGATTTTAAAAAACAAAAATATTTTATTAAAAATATTTTTTTCTAGTTTTTACAAAAGAAATGCTTTAAAAAACCTGAAAAACATTTTTTTTTGTAAAAATTGAATTTTTTTTTGTAAAAATTGAAAAAAAAAACTTTACTAAATTAGTGGACTATTGTTGCATTAGTTTAAAAAACGAAAAATATTTTGCATTTCTTGAAAATGTATATTTGTTGGACTTTATTTAGTTTGCAAAAAATAAAAATATTTTGTTGAAAATATTTTTTTCAGCTTTTAAAAAATGAAAATATTTTATTAAAAATATTTTCTCTAGTTTTTACAAAAGTAATGCTTTAAAAAAACTGAAAAAAATATTTTTTTGTAAAAATTGAATTATTTTTTGTAAAAGTTGGAAAAAAAAAAGAAGAATAAGACTTTACTAAATTAGTGTGCTATTGATGCATTAGTTTAAAAGAATAAAAAATATTTAGCATTTCTTGAAAATGTATCTTTGTTGGACTTTATTTATTTTGCAAAATATTTTTCGTTTTTTTAAACTAATGCACCAATAGTCCATTAATTTAGTAAAGTCTTTTTTTTTCCAGTTGCTACAAAAAATAATTCAATTTTTACAAAAAAAAAGTATTTTTTCCAGTTTTTTTAAAGCATTTAGTTTTATCTTACTTTTTCAGTTTTTATTTTAAAGAAAAAATATTTTCAGTTTTTTCAAAAAAATGAAAAAAATGAAAAAAATGAAAAAAAAATAAATTCAAAAAATGACCGGTGAATGGTCTTTCCCGGTCACTGGGATTTTTTGAGCAAAGAAGTGAAAGTTTTATGATTTTTGTGTTAGAAAAGAAAGTTATATGATTTTAGTGAAAAAATGTCATAGTTATATGACCATTTGTGAAATTTACCCATTCATTTTTCCAGGCGCAATGTGAATTTAAATATTTTTACCCGTTTGGTCATAAATTTTGAGTACATTTTTTTAGTTTTTATTTTTAATTTTTTGAAAATATCATTTGTTCGTAGAACATTATCAGTTCTTTTTTAAAAAATATTGAATTTTTTCAACTTCTCAAAAATTAGTTTAGGGCAGTTTTGCATGAAATTTTTTTTTGCACTCACAAAACTTCAATATTTTTAAAAAAATAAAATGCATGTCTAAACACAGCTTCAAAATCCAAAAATTATTTTTCAACACAACTTCAAAAACTCGTTTTCAAGTTTCAACCAAATCTACGTCCAAACGCTAGCTTTAACTTTTGCAATAATCATTTGAACACTTTTACTTGACAGAACTTGTTAGATACTCTTATTTAGGGGAGTCCATTATTCAAATGGTCACTGAGCTATTCCAAATTATCTCATAAAGTTACTTTTCTTTCATTTGTAACAGCAAAATCACTGAACTATGCCTATTGCACTCAAAAGGTCACTCAACTAGATTTTCCAAATTTTAGAATGTCAAATACCTATTTTGCCCTCTAAATTATTAACACTTATCTTCTTTTTAGTTTTTTAAAACTTTTTAATTTACATTATAGACTTACCTATAGAATAGATAAATATTATTTTTAAATTAGAAAATAAAAGTATTTATGCATATATAATGCCGGAATAACAAAATAATGAGCATAATAAAAAATATTAGAATAATTTTTTCGTAATAATAATTTTAGTATTAACAACAAAAATTCAAAAATTTATTTACATAATTTAGAATGAAAGAAAATAAAGGTTAAAATATATATTCTATGCGCGTAATAAAAAAATAATTACTTATATAAAGGTATTTTTATAATATACATTATATATTCTTATAAATTATGCTCAATTATATTATATATATTTAATACACGACTTAATATAACATATTTTATAGTATACAGATAGTCCCCCTGGTTTCTGGTGACATAATTTGGTGTCGTTGAAAAGTTAGTTGAAACCTAATAATATAATTGAGCATAATTTTCAAAGAATATATAATGTATATTATAAAAAAATATTTATTTAAATAATTATTTTTATATTACATGCATGTAATATATATTTTACTACCTTTATTTTCTTTCTTTCTAAATTGTATAAATAAACTTTTAAAATTTTTGTTGTTAATACTAAAAAGTTTTTTTAAAAAATAATGAAGATAAATATTTATAATTTGGAGGTGTATTTTGTCAATTTCAAATTTAAAAAATCTAGTTGGGTAACCTGTTGAGTGCAATAGATATAGTTCGATGACTGTATTATTATAAACTAAAGTAAAATAATTTTAGGACATAATCTGGAATAGTTAAGTAATATTTTAATAATTGACTTTATGTAGGGAGGTGGGTGCTAAAGTAGCTATTGTACAAATAAAAACATAAAAATGACAGCGACAACACCATGAGGATCATATCGATTTCATTTGTCTATTTCGACACTAAACAAAAATCTAGAAGGGGTATCAGCTAAGGTCCAAAGATCTTGGAAGGCACGAAAGTAGGTGATAATTTAAGGCTCCCGAACTGAAGTGTTTTGTTTGTTTTTTTTTTTTTTCTCAAAACACGTTTTTAGGTGTAAAAAAAAACTTTTTATATAGGACGCGGTCATGAACCGCATTTTATATAAAACATAATAATGAACTATACTTTATGTAGTAGTTGAAAAGATAACTATATAAAGTGTGGTTTATTACCGCATTTTGTAAAAAAATATGGTATTAATTCGCATTTTACATGTTTTGTGGGCCCACCAATAACTCTTATGTGCTTAAGTGACATAACAATAATTCAAATATGTAAAATGTCCTTTAAACCGCGTTTTACTTCAAAAAATTTGACCGTCCCGTGTTGGGCATTGCTTTATATAAAGGCGTAAAGGATTTTGAGAAAAATCATTCGGAAATACTCCAACTTCGTGATAATTTTTTCTTGTTGTTGGATTGGTTTTAGATAAAAATGAGACACTTCGTCTTCTTAAGGAAAGCTTATTCTGGAAAAGTCAACCGGAAGTTGACTATTGAGTTAGAGGCTCGGATGTGATTTCCGGTGATTCGGGTAGCTTCGGGGGGATGATTTATGACTTAGGAGCGTGATCGGAAGTGATTTTAGAGGTCCGGCGTAGAATAGGCTTGAATTGGCGAAGTTAGTATTTTGGCGAATTCCACTTGGTAAGTGAGATTTTGATCCGGGGTCAGAATGTAATTCCGACAGTTGCAGTAGCTTCGTTAGGTGATTTCGGATGTGCGTGTAAAGTTTTAAGTCACTGAGAATGTTTTGGTTCGGTTTTTTATTGAATGCATATTTTGGAAGTTTTGAAGAAACTTAGGCTTGAATCCGATGAGATTTAATAGTTTTAGCGTTGTTTGATGTGTTTTGAGGATTGGAACAAGTTTGAATGGGGTTTTAGGATGTGTTGGTATTTTTGGTTGAGGTCCCAGGGGCTCGGGGTGAGTTCGGGTGGTTAAACGGGGAGTTTTTGAAGTTTGTTGCAGGTTCATATTGCTGGTATTAGATATTTTTGCTTCTACGGAAATGGGCCGCAGAAGAGGTTTCGGGGAAGCGCAATTTTGGTCGCATAAGCGATTTGGGGCTGAGTTGCGAAGTTCCGCAGAAGCGGAAGTCGTTTCACTTAATCGAGTCCGCAGAAAATGAACGTGAGGTCACAGAAGTAGTTGGCATGGAGGTGAGGTTCCGCAAAAGCATGAATCTGAATCACAGAAGCGACCGCTGAGGTTTAATGAAATTCCGCTTAAGCGGATAAAAATCGCAGAAGTGGTTACGCGGAAGCGGGCGTGGGGATCGCAGAAGCGGAAACCCCTAAAGGCTAGTAGGGGTTTATATTCATTTTGTTCCGCGAGGGTTATATATTTTCCACCATTGTTGAGCGAGCTTGGGAGCTTTTGATGGGGATTTTAGAGAGTTTTGACTGGGAATCGATTGAAGTTCTATGGCCTATAAACATCATTTTATTGAAGAATCAACCTTTAAGTCTTGGAAATTTAGGCTAAAATTGGAAGAACTAGAGCTTGGTTTTTGAAATGAAAATTTGGGATTTGAGGGGACATTTGAACTCTGATTTTGGTAAATTTGATATGTGTGGACTCATGGCGAGACGAGAAATTCTTAATTTAAGAAAATTATGTTTTTTTAAAGTTAAAGTATTTGGCTAAGCTTTTGGAAGGAAAAAAAAAGTAATTTTGAGAAGTAGAAGCAGTTTTGGAGAATCAGAAAAAAAAAAATTTCTCCAATGCACAGAAGTGCTTTTCAAATTAATTAGCCAAAAACAAATTGATTCTCATCAAAAGTACTTTTACAAAAAGCATTTCTTAAAATAAGTTAATTTTTTGTATCTTGGCCAAACAGGCTATAAGAGAGATGGTCTTGGAGGTGACTGAGATAGCCATGGTTGCAGAATTTAAGCTCCTATTTCTCTCTGTGAGCTGTAAACATATCATTGTTAATCTTGATCGTTTGGTTGAAAACAAAGTTATGCCAAGATTATATCACGATGTGGTGGTGTTGATCATTACCACGATGCACATGGGGTTAATTGGGATACCTTAATTTAAGCAATCTGCTAGAACGGCCAACCCACTTGGATTCAGGAAAACATCACTCTCCACCCCAAGTCCTTCACTCACGAGGCCAAGTGCTGGTTTAATATCATCTGCAATTGCTTACTGCCTACAAGCAACTCCATTGATGTCAACCGCCTCTGGGCTCACTGGTATGGCACATTGCCAGCAAAGATACCCTTCAGAACTTCAAGGATCAACGTGGGCAGAGATATGCCCACAATCATAGATATTGATGATGAGAAAGATGCCCCAACACCAATGGCACCCTCCAGGAGGTCATCTGACGGAGTCAGATCTTCCCAGCGACCCCACACTGGAGCTGGACTCTTTACATCACAATCTACCCGACCAATGCTACGATTAGTGGAGGAGGAGCTTGAGGACCTTCGTAACTCGGTGGATGGCCTGCATGTGAGGATGAATGCTATGTCTCAGTGCCATGCCAGGTCTGAGAACCGCATGATGGCGTGATTTCGTGCACTGGGATGGGCGTGTCATGTGGACCCCTTCACGGTCTCCGACTATGAGTGATACTCAGGAAAGTCTTCTTACCCTACTACTCTTTTTGTATGACATGGGGACATGCCATGATTTTAAGTGTGGGGTGGGAGACTTGTTGTTGTATGTGTTATATTTTATATATGAAGCATGTTGTAAATTTTATAGCTAAAATGTTGTATCACCCTAAATATAACTGACTTGGCCCAACGACGGACACTTGTTGACGGTCTCTTGAGGGTCAAAGTCGGCTGTTAAAAAAATAGATAGAGGGTAAAGGATCCTTCTTGAGGACGGACTACTTGGACAGTACTCTTGAGGGAAGTAGTCCACGTAGATAAATTTATTTATTTATTTTCTTTTTCCTTTTTAGGTAGTGTAATAATTTTTCCTTGGTTTTTCTTTTGACCATAATTCTTTTCGAAGTGCTTTTTCTTGAACCAGGTTAGGTAAATTTTTTTTAGGACTCTGAAGACTCTCTTAGAATAGGAGGGGTAAGGGCAGGAATCCACCCTTTTGATGTATGCACCTTCTAACAACTAAACAAACTTGAGAGTGCGACGTCTAGACTCATAAATT